>JAHQIW010007058.1:0-187247 GCA_019055375.1 Parelaphostrongylus tenuis | reverse complement strand
ACGAGAGCCGTTACCGACTGGATTCCTCGGAACGTCAAGCGCTCTAAAGGAAGACCACTGACCCGTTGGTCCGATTTCTTCACGAAAGCGATGGAAGAAAGAGATGATGCTCAGCGAATTCCTGGAGCAAGGAGGACCCACTGGGCTACTCTTGCACGCGATAGGGAAAAATGGAAGAGTTGCTGGTACCCGCTCGAGTCACTCGACGATCAACGGGACGACAGGTGATACAGGTGATGTACACTCACACAAAAAAATGAAACTGCATCATTCCGAGAGAGATTTTCGTTTGGTCAGTCGTAAGGCATATGGAGCGTCCACATGCCAAATTGGAAAGCTGGAAGGAGGCCTCTAGGCGAGGACGTAATTCATTGGAACAAATGTGCTTCTAGAGCTAACTCTCTGTTTTCGTTGCTTCAATTTGACATACCTTCCGGCGAGTCAAGTTGGCTAGAATCCCGCAATAGTTGGTTGCAACTACATAAACGGAGGTTAGAAGTCACCTCGGATAACTTAGCTCCTCCGTTCTCCCTCAAAGAGACAGGCAAGCAGCATCATGAGTATCCTGCGATCCACACAGTGAAAAAAAGCACTTTGAAGATAAATCAACAAAGTGTTTACAGTTGAAATAAAGGAGGATGGGTCTACCTTTTTAACGGTATCCCTTCAAAATCCGACATGTTATTCGTCTTTGAAAAACCAAATAAGATTTTGTACAGACACGATAAGTCCTGAGCTCCAGGTCAACTCTAAGTAGTTTTCATTAGCACACTGACTCTGCTCTTCACACGCTACTTATCAAAATGAGAGGATCCTAATAAGTGGAGCGCCAGCATGACCGTGTTATTGTTTAAAAGGGAGGTTGTTAACGACATCGGCAACAATCGCCCAATCTCCTATTGCCTGTGGTTATGTGATGTTTTAATGGGCTCTCGTACAGCCCGATACACGTGTTTCGGCCTTAAACAGCCTCGTTGGTAGGGCAGCCTTTGTCTTTAGCCAATCCTCTTGGGGCCCCTACATCTCCTTATTAAGAGTAGGCGATGGCAAAAGATTTACACAATTGCCGCCAAGTGAAAAATCACTAGATCGGCAGTGTTTTACACTCGATTGTTCCTAACTGGTACTTTGAAAATCATACCATTTGTTTCGAGGGTTTTCTCAACACTACGCACAGATTTCAATATAACTCATTATTATTATTTTGAGTCAGCATGTCATGTGGCCTGTTAGTGAGCTCTTGTACAGCCCTATACGTGTTTCGGCCTTGAGCAGCCTCGTCAGCCGGGCAGTCCCTTCACTTGAGAGCAGGCCCTTCACTTGACGGCAATTATGCAAATCGTTCCTCGGCGCCTATCCTAAGTAGGAAGACTGGAGCATCTCGAGGAGAGTATCCTAGCAAATGAAAAACCAGCATGACCGTGTTATTGATCAAAAGGAAGTACATACATACATACACCTACCTACATATACATACCTACACGGGAAAACAAAGAAAGACATTAACAAACCTCTAAGTACGCAAGATGTAAAAGCACAACGACGACGACTTCAAGGAGTACTCAAAATCCTAGACCACGAATCGAAAACTTCGGCGCAAAAAAATCTTGAAGCTTTCTGGATAAATTCCAGAAACCCGCTAGTGTACAAAAAGGGAGAATGCCTTAACATAACCAACCACATGACACCTTATCTCAGGCTGATTTTCTAGTCTGAATATCAGTTGACACCTATCGAATTTGACCTAGTGACAATGGGGGCGGATACATGCGTCACGCGTCATCCTGTGCTAACAACATAGGTAGTCCCTAAACTAGATTGCACGGTGGTTGGTTTTCCCCGAATCAATCATTGCTTATTAATGCCCTAGATTATATTTTTCCACAACATATAGTAATATAAGTAACGTTACAATGAATAATACTTCAGGCTCTGAAGGCGTAATTGCCGAACCGTCAGCCACAAGTACCGAAGAAAACATATGGACTGAAAAGTAGGACAATCGATCGGGAAAAGATACCAGCACTTTGCCAATAGCCAAGCGCCATTCCGACTATTCAGGAAAAGCTTATTTTACGCTTGCTTTTAATGATTGAGTAATCATTCGATAGCTTAAATCAAAAGAATTCGTACAGTGTATTTCAACTATGAAAAAGCCTTGTCATTGCGTTGAAAGAGCAAAACTAATATTTTGTTCCCCATTAAAGGTCTCTCGCTGATCAAAGCTTCCCCTTCAGAGATTTAATAATTAATCGATGGATCAAATTTGAGAATTCAACGCTTTAAATTGTTTTGAAAAGGACAGCGCATTACGCTGTAACAGCTAAACGAAGATTGGGTTTCGCAAAATGGATCACTTCTTGTAAGAAACGTTTCGGTTGTAGCCATGTCAACTTTGATTGTTAATCCAAAAAGTATTTGTGATGATTCTTTTTGTGATCCATTCATAGAAAAGATATCTTATTATCAGCATATCGTCAACTAAGCATATAAAAATATTTATCATCAATAAACTTGTCAACTAATATCTAGGTAACGACGTCATGATAGTGTGAAAAAATTGAAAACAACACATCAACAACGAAGATTACCGATATTCCCATCCTCCAGTCTCTACCATTTGAGATTCCATTTCTCAAACTGAGGTAGCTGCTAGTTAGAGTGAGCTAAAGTTATACTCAAATGTCTATCAAGCGCATCAGAATAGATTAGAATACTACGCTACTCACAGCCCTACTGGTTTTATTCAAGTAAAGTAAGAACCTTTAGAACCACATCAAGATGCTATTTGAACCGCTAAAAACTGGAAGCTCTAACTGAACTTTCATTTTGAACATTGCGCTAGCAATTCTTAAGAGCAAGAATCAATAAGAGATGTTTCGAGTTTATATTCGTTATAAGCATATGTTCCGAGCAATCTATTCTAGTTTCATCAGTGGTGGTCGGCAGGTGAGAATTTGCGAAAAGACGTCATCACTACTGGACGCTTCAAGTCTGAGTACAGTGTGAAAATTCAATGTGAAATTCGAAATTACTGTTTTCTGTCACAGATTCTCTATCAAGGAGGGTACGACGACAAAGTTTACCTCTTTGAATTACATTTAGCAGGACGTCTGCGAACAATTTCTGCTTTGAAGTGTCTTTTTCATGAGAACACAACAACAATATCATTTCACCGTCGTAGCCTTTGTTACATTCTGTCATTCTCTAACTTCCTTGTGTAAATGCAGTATTTCCATGAAACGCCCAAATAGTTTCATTAGCCATGTGTAGGCAGTGGGAAAAAAATTTTCGTTATTTTTCATATGCTGACGCAATCACATTTGCTTTGGCCATTTATAGGTTTTCAATGGTGGTATAGCTATAGAATCTCCTAACAAAATGGAAACAAAGTCCCTTTCAATGCTTTCTTACGCTTTGAGATTAATGTAAAAGAAGAAAAATACGCTCGAGCGCTTATGGCTGTGGAATTCTGTTTTGATATTTCAGCGAATCGAGTGACTTATCAACGTTATTGGAACATTTCGCTCAATTATAGGAGCTTGCCGTTCGAAAGTAACATAAGAATAGAAAAGCTCATAACGTTTTATTCAGCGTCCTTGAATGGACGTCTCTGCTTCTTTTTTCCAATGCTGAACTTCAACCTACTCCTGTGTACTTGAGAAGTAAGTATGGACAGTACGAGTAGCACTGCTAGAAGAAGTTAATGCCAAGCCGATGAGCAGTTTGCAACTCTTTTTGGATCGCAGATATCTTGCACGGCATTCAGCGTTCGCTGAAATGGATCGTGAACTCATATGTGTCCACAAAACTTTGTCTTCCACTTTTTATGGAAGTCCTGCAATGATTTAAAGCTAGGGAGCATTTGCATAATTAAGCTTGAAGTGCCTTAAGCATTTTTTTACTACAAAGGTATCCTTCGTTACACTGAAACTTTTTCGCACACACTGAACATCTTTTAGAGAGTGCAACGTATAGAAAAACTCTACAAGCACTCTAAAAAGTTGAAGCTTGGATTCTCCCACTCTTGCCGTTGACCTAACAACTCAAAATGATCATTTGAGAAGCGCCTTACTTCTAAATTCGGTATTGCCGAACAATTATATACTCTTGATTTATTCGAAAATTAGCACGAAACAGAAATTCACTCGGTCGAGAGTTCAAATTCTTCTCCTCAAAACAATTCAGAACACTAAAAACAAACAATGAAGTTTATTTGAGTTCCTTCTGCTTGTATTCACATATGTTTGCTATATTGATCGTCAATTGTTATAACTGAATTCAAAAGCAGTATTATTTTTGTCCATATTTATCACGTTCTAATAGTTTGAATGTGCGTGAGAAACGAATTTGAGATGACCGTCAAAAGCGAAATAGCACTTACTCGGATTGTCTCGAGGTTCTTTCACCAAACTCCTTTCTGCTCTCCAACTTCAGAAATTAATTTTCTAGGCAACTAAAACATGAGATGCACAAAAGCTACAATGGAGCTGATTCTTCTGCTATGTCTCTTCTTCGTGGTATCACCGGTTTTCGCTTGTGGAACAATGCCATTTGGCCAAGGTATCTGATAGAGGAGTTTTCAAGGGAGCAAACTTCTCTGTCCAGTTGATGCTAAAAAATTCGGATATCACTGAAGCGGCAAAGTTTATGAATTCGAAAGATTCCTTCATAGATGAAAATTTTGCAATTTGGAGACCTTATGACTATGGATGAAACATAGTCGTTCAATGATTTTTTTTTACGTTTCCAGTTGAAACTGAAGCGCTTTTGATTTTTGTTAATTTCAGAGAAAATATCAAATAGAATAACTTTCATAAACTATGCCCGTTGTTGATTCTTCTTTTGTTGATCGCTCCGACTGTTATAAAATAGAACATCTTATCTGTTAATCTGTCATTTCCAAGCGATCCGTGAAATGCTTGCAACTTCAAAATCTCATAAGACACGACTTACGCTTCGTAAGAGGGAGAGGAACGTGGTGTTTTTTCTTTTTTGTACTGGTTCTCACTACTCCTCTGTATTACCGAAAATCAACCATAGTACTCACTCACACTACTCCTTTGTGTTATCGAAAACGCAACACGTTTCTGATTAATGAACGATTGCGAGAAAAAGAATCAAATAGAAGACATGTAACTGTTCTGGTAGCAAAACCGCCATTTTTCTTTGATAAGTGGGCGTAGAAGCAATTTTACAAGTTCTGATATCATTTAGGCAGTAGTAGTTACTCCGGGACACAAGCATAACTATAAGAGAAAATAAGCATCGTCCAGAACTGAATTCAGATGAAACTATATGCTTAAATTCTGCAGAACGAAGAGTAGCCTTCAACGTCAGTGGATTTACCCTGCCTGTTAGGATGGTTTGGACATCTAATCCTACAACAGCAGCAAAGAATGCCGAGATTCTGAGAAGCGCAATGGAAGTCCAGTCACTCGTACATCGTCTGATAATGCATGCTGTGAGTTTTACGACGGAGTTATGTTACTTTCGTATCAGTGCTTTCGTGGCACGCCTGTTGAAAAATGGTTCAACTTGCGTTTGAATATTTTCAGGTCACTGATGTACTGGAAGAACAGGGCCGTCGTGCCGGTCTCCTTCCTGCTGTGATATCTGCCATTTTAAATCAGCTTTCTATCCAAGCTCGCTACAGTCCACTTGAATGCGAAGAAATGGCCGCCTCAAGCGACGACATGCGTTCGTACTCATTCCGTTCCCTAACTTTTTATTCCATCAGATTTTGCAGATAAAACTGAAACAATGACCTCACGCAATTACAAATTTTCACGGCTTGTCAGAAAAATCTAATGTATTCATTAATATCATGTTGCCGGGAGCTCAGCATTCCGGAGTCGACAAAAAATCACACGTTGTAATGCAGCGTTCCAGAGCTCGGAATTTCGATCAAATTGAATTATCTGAACGATTGCAATGACTTTTACAAATGGCGATCTATCAAAGTCATCAGTGATCAGAAAAATTACTTTTCGTTTTGAGTGTTTTCTTGAGACCACGCTCAAATTTCAATATGCCAGATACTCATTGTTTGAGCCACGCATGTGGTCTGTCATATAGGGCTGACTTATAGAGCCCAAACATGTGTTTCGACCTTGACGGTGTATGTCGGGCGGTACCCTTTCGACTTCAGCCAATCCTCTCGGGGCACTCAGTTTCCTATACTAAGAGTATGCGACGACAAACATTTTACACTGTAGGTCAAGTGAAATTATCACTGAACAGAGGAGTGCTGTACACTCGAATCGCACTCAAAGCGGAAGATATGTTATATTAGCGATACCATCCAAGAGCAATCGAGAGCACAATACTGTCTGTTTAGTGATAATTTCACTTGACGTATAGTATAAAACGTAAAGTGATGACAAAACAATCATCTATCTATTGCAATTAGAGCCCTTCATTATTATTTGAGCCAACATGTCATGTGGTTTGGTAAGGGCTCTGGTACAGCCCGATACACGTGTTTCGACCTTACAATCTCGTCAGTGGGGAGAACCCGTCGTCTTTCAATCTTTTTATTAGCCAGTCCTCTCGAAGAGCTGCTCACCTTACAGAGAGGTATCGAAGACGAACGATTTACACTGTATGTCAAGTGTTAATATCACCGAACTTACGTGTTTTACACTCGATTGCTCTTTGGCTGGTATTTTCATAATATTATACCTTCATTTCGAGTGTTTCCTTGAGACCACGGAACAATACCTCGCTGTAGTGAGAGCAGGCTCCGAGAGGATTGGCTAATAAAAAGATTGAAAGACGACGGGTTCTGCCCAACTGACGAGACTGTAAGGTCGAAACACGTGTATAGGGCTGTACAAGAGCCCTTATCAGACCACATGACATGTTGGCTCAAATAATAATGAAGAGATCTACTGAAATTTAGCACGGTCTTAAGAAAACACTCGAAATGAAGGTATAAAATTAGAGCACTGAACGCCGACTGAGAATTGGCGCATCCGCGCTAGACATGAAAGCAACAACTGAGCCTGGAGTTGATTGTTGCCGGATCGCCAACCCTCTAACCGATTCCGAAATTCTGCCTTATTTACCCTCTGAACTGCAAATATGAAACAACCGAATCGTCAATCAGCGTTGTGAAAAAGGAAGTTTTGTTGACAACGTTGTGTCTGTCCATCAATAAAATGAACATTACGAGAAAGTTCATAACAAAGCGGACATAACAATTTCTTTGTGTATTGCTGAATGCTGCTAATTGGCATGTTTGGAAAAACGAATTGAACATAGGAAGTATGAACGATGGCAATAGTGGAAGCGCTTTAGCACAAACACTAATGAAGGACGAAACAAATTCATTGCCACGATTTGACCTTTCGGTCACCGTACGAAGACAGCCATTCCTCGAAAGCTTTTTATTTTGAATCCTTTGTGTATAAGTATTTCCGAGTAATTCCACACCAGTCGTAGTTGGTAGAGGAGTGACAATATTGGAATTTTCAAAAAAGATCAGCAAATATGTTCGGTAGTATCGTTGTCTGCTTACTGTTTAGTTGAAAGAAAGACAATCACTAATGAAACTGTTACAGCGGGGCCAAAGGGAACCTGCTTTATCAGCGGCAACACAGTGGCCAGCATATGCGACATGCCGCCGGCGCCGGCGCCGCAGCGGCCGCAGCGGCAGCCGCAGCAGCAGCAGCAGCCGCGCAGCCCATGTGTATGGTAATGGATCGTTCGACCGTACCAGTACAACATCGAACTATTTCTGGAACAGTCTCGGTCAGATTGCTTATTATCTCTAGTAGAAAAGTTTATGTCAATATAAACGTTCCTTTTAGACCACCAATATAATCATGGCAAATTGGTCGACTCAAATGTGGCAGGACGTGATGAATAGAGTGGCTCGTTCCTTAGCATCTGGGCCATTCAGACTGCAGTTCTTTGGAGCTTCTGTTACAGTTAGAAGTTGATATATAAATATTTTAAAGGCGATATTGCCAAGTCACAAATTCATTGAGTTTTATAATCACTACAATTCCACTCTAAACACAGTTGTTTCTTCTTCAAAGATACTCAATACTCTTTCGTAGTTTTTTCTATCAACTGAAGATTTGCGCATTTCACAAACTGTTTTCTGAAAAAATTCTTTCATTCACTGCTTTTGTAGCAGTCTTACTATGTTATCCATATACTAAGAAAGCTGATATGCAGAACTCGAAGCCTTAGCCGCAAATGGATCAGCATTTCACCTTTATCGGGCCTAGTAATCTCTACGTTACAGAGGCCCTTGCTCCTCTCTCACATTGTATTATTTAAGGTATCGAAGTTGTCAACTGCTGTACTTACAGCACCACATCATGTAGCTGATGAAATACTGAATAAAGAAATAGAAATAAAGAAAATACTGATAGATTATATAAATCCAATAATTGTTAGTTTTACTGGATTCAATGCCGATATAAGCCACCAGACTGAATCCGTTCACGGGTGGTGTTAGGAGCTTTGACGCCTTAGTCTCGGAAGTAGTGAAAGCAAATTGTTTTGAGATGGATTCGAGAAAGTCTGAGATGGATTTCTGTGGAACTAATTTTTTGAATCATCTCGAACAGCTCTGGGCAGATTTTTATCGTTAAACACTCAAATTGTCTCAGATGAGATTCCTATTTGTTCCCTAAACTGATTGAGAAACTGCGTCAAAATATCACCTGTACCGTGCTCGCGTCATTCGCGAAATACTACGACATTTACGACACAATCATGCTGGAACTTCTACAAAAGATATCTTTTCTTCTCAGGAGAAACGTGTAGTGTAATATCTCCAGCCATTCATCGCTATCGATGACAGCTTGTGTCTGCGACAAAACTCAGCTAAACATTTCTTGAGGAAAAAGTTGTGAAAATCTGAAACATGGAAAACTGGACCTTTCCATCACAAGGACAACATAAATAAACGATATTAACGAAACGATGGCTATAAATAACGACATGGTATTCATGAATTCAAATCATGATAATTCTGTAAGACGGGCCCTTTGATATATCTCAGTAAAACGACTATAGCTTACAGAATTCTATAACGTACGCATCGACTCAATGAGAAACTCTATTGAACAAGGAAATCACGATAGGTGACAAGTTGGATGAGGAATAGCGACGCGGAGAGATCAACTAGTAACATATAATATAGGCGAGATAAGCAACAACATGATCAGCTAATGAAACATTAAACCTTGATAGTGTGATGAGTTAGGGAGCGTGAAGGCTATGATGGTATGATATCAAGAAGGAAAGCGAATGACACAAGAAGATAATGCCATGGAGTGGGTGTGATGACATCGCATCAACGGACGAAGTAACGAATTCATGGTGCAACATAGGGGCCGGCAACCGTACAAAGACGTAGGCCGAGCTCCCAACGGGCAACGAGGTCGGAGTGTTGATAGAAGAGGTCGGAGTGTTGATAGAATGAAACAGCGGCCTAATATACGTATTTCGTGAATGAACCGGTCACGAAAAATGAGTGCTCAAGGCTAATAGTCTTTTCATTAATGGTCGATTGAACAGCAGAAAGATTCAAATCTTCTCGAATGCAACTGCTATGGTTGGCTGATGCGTAAAAATTTTTGAGATCAATTCGGTACTCTCAAACATTGTTGATGAGAGAAAGATGATCAGTTCAAAGACCTCAACAACCTGTTACTGATTATTCAGATGAAAACAACATAGAAACTCTCAATTTTTGTGCAGCTTGGCCTCGCTATAAGTATGAATATCTATTTGACATCGAATGGGATCAAGTAGCCATTGAAGTTTTTTTACTACTTTCAACATTCTTCGCTTTTCTAGCAGGGATTTTGAAAAAATCCTCTTATGAGAGAAGAGTTTTTCGTAAAAGTGGTAATATCTATTTGGAAGCTCAAACTTGGGAAACTGTATCAAGTGCTTCTTTTGTAGAAGGTATTCTTGCAGCGCTGTAGCATTCAAATAAAACTATGTTGCACACGCGCTGCACGCTTCATTACTATTACGCTTATGTTTCGTTAGACAAAACTTTTGATAATCAATCGAAAACATCTTATTTGACCGCGGATTGCGGTGTTATGATGTTTAAATAGACCCAATGATGTGGAGTGGTAGGCAAAAACGTTTGCGTCAGCCAGGATTTGAGCTCAGATCTTACTTTTTCCGCGAGCATGTGCTAAACCGTAAGCGTTTCACACACGCATATTCTTTCAGGTCAGAGCTCTTTCTTTGAACTACACATAACCACTGAATAGAGTAAGTTTCAACAATTTCAACGTTTGTGCTTATTTCCTAGAAAGATCATTCTACTGTAATTTAGCACGAAAAATAAGACTAAGCTTCAAATAGGCCGCACATTGGTTTTGTCGACTATGGCGTTGAATGACTGTGAATTGGTGGTGCATGCAGATGAAATTCAAATCCCGGCTGAGCAAACGTCTTTGCACACCACTCCACGTAATTGGGTTTATCAATACTTTTTACTTAGACTGCCAGCAATCGTTTAATAACTCAAACCTCAAAAATTCAAAGATATCAAAGACAAGAATTAAGAAACGCCGTCCTTCACGCTGCACTATCGAGAATAAAGCGGGCTGAACATTTGTTGCGCTCTTCAACGTCAACCAATTGGCAAGAGTCGTTGTCAGCTGTATTGCATGAGATGTCAAAAGTACCACACAAAAGCCACCAAAGTGTTGGCCCGATTTTTTCGTGCAAAATTCTAGGAAAGGTATGAAGAGCAGTGAAATCATACAGCAGACTGAACCCATTTTGCTACTCCTGAACGCGATACTGAAAATGAAAGCGTGCTGGTGTCCGCTCAATATAGTCCGACGATTAAAGGGACTTAAAGTGACGCAGATGATCCTGCGCAGGTATTTTTTCAAGTTTTATACGAAGTTTGATGTGATTCTAGGAAGACATTAATAGCCTGAAAAGAACATAGTTTTACTCTTCTATCCAAAATAAAGTAAATTTTATCTGAATATCATTAACAAAAAAATAGCACCGCAAAAGATACGTTGAATATGAAACATCAGTGTTTTTCTTTAGAAATTAATTTTGATTATCCCTTCTCCTAGTGCGACGCCATGATCACCGGACATGAGATTGCGGATCAGGTTAATTCGCGGCTTTCCGTTCAGTGATGATGTACTTCGTGCTCTTTTTGCAATCTCTCTAACAAGAGTTGTTTCCGATATACGTCAACAACAGCCAATTTCGAGCAGTTCAAAAGGATCACGAATCAGATGGCAAGCACATCATCCCGCACATCCGACCCTCTGTAGAACATCACTCGTCGCAGTTTCAGCTTTACCACTGACTTTACTTCGCTGCCCTGCTAGATCACTACATTTCTCAGACCTTCAATCATCTTGATGTTAACCCTTATGAAAACCATGGACCCAGCCCTCTGGGTCTTCAAAACTGGTTCGTGTTACGCCTAACAACGGCGTTCGACATTGTTTCGTGTTGCATCTGACAATGGCACGCTGGGGGTTAGACGCGATTGCCAGACGCAACAGGAATCATATAGACGCATTTCGAACTAATGTTAGAAGCCGTTGTTAGGTGCAGCACGAAGCAGTGTTACAGACGCAGAGGATTGTGTTTACTGTTCCGTAAGGGTCAATGTCAGCCCGAAAGCGAATGTGGTGCAGTGGGTTAAGCTTATTCTGCATAGCTCACAAAGTCGTGGTACTGATCACTTTATGAATATAAATTTGCGTATTTGAGAATTATCGCCTTTTGCATTCTCTGTGGTAATCTGAACATACAACGCAGAAAGGAAAGAAGTTTCCGCACAGGATGTCTCTGGAAGATTTGTGATAGTTAAAGAATTCAAGAGTCTTAGCTATGATTTACATCATAAAGTATCAAGAAATTCCTTGTGAAAATAACAGCATTTCATCATTCTGTGACTTAAGTTTGCTCTCCATTCGACAGCTTTTTTCACGGACTCCGCTCAAAACGATGGTACTCTGATAATGATATAAATTAACTTTGGACGCTTCCAAATCTTGAATACGCTCAAAAAATTGCGCTTATTGGCTTTGATCAACCACCTGACATCCACGTTGAAACCAAAAGCGGCATACAGCGCCGTAGCGCTGCGAGCGCCACGAGTTACAATCTACTAAAATTTAAAATTCTAACGTCATCAGGAGAATTTTATCGTCAACAATTTATAAAGATGATAGAAGAGATTTCAACCCCTAAGAGACGCCATGGAACTCGATGCGCTCAGAGCGAATTGCGCGACAGGTAATCAATTCATATCATTGAATTTTACAAAAAATATCACAATCATGTCTTAATCCTTCCTTGTTCTATAGAAAACCCAAGAATCATCATATAGATATATGTAATATAATCACTGGATGCTCCCTTCTAGAATCCCGCATTTCAAGGAGAGAGGTAGATTTCCCACAAATATTGGTATTTCGAAGTGTTGTTGAGCATTTTACGCTTTATGGTCCATATTTATCCATAATTCAATCGTTATTGTTTCTTATTATTTACGTCAATAACTTCACGACTCATTTCTTATTATAAATAATAATAATGATCAAATTATTTGAATACATTGTCAGTTTGTTCTTCTGTAATCAGAACTTGTGGTAAAAATCTTTTATTTCTGATATGTTCTCAGTTAACATAATACCTCAAAAGCATCCTAATGCTTGGAATTGAGAACGATGAATTGTTCATCAAAAACGATGGTGCACACTGCATAGGATGCTACATCATCAATATCTCTCGATGATTTCTCGATTATTAGTGTAATTCTGAGAATGCGACCTCTTTGGATTGCAGAAGAGACTCTGTTCTGTTCTTGTATGAGTATTAACATTTTATTATCCGTGGTTATTCTGTACTATGACAAACTTTATCGTGGTAATTTTGACGCTGAATAGACAGCCAATCTGCGTCTTCTAGGCATTCCTTTCTAATTGAATGCCCTCAGGACAACTTCCAGCACCCATCAAATTACCACCTCTCCTAAGAACTCCGATGTTAACACATCCAGGTTGTTCTAGGCATGCGCCAGTGAAACAGAGAGCTCCCTGTTGCCCAACTGCTTCCGACAGGTATGGTACACCATTTTCACCAATGGAAGTTATCCCGCACTTCCGCTTTTCAGGTTAAAACAACGGTACATAGCTCTTACTGTTTAAATAATTACTGACGGATTTATTCTCTTCTCACACACATAAATTCTCAGTCTCTACGAAGGACTTACATTACGCGGATGTGAAGAGGACTTGGATAGGTTTACGTTAGGAGCAAGTCTGAGCGAACAGCGAATTTTTATTTTTGAATGTGCCATAATTCCCAGGACCGACTATCTATTAACCTCGCATAGTTTGAATAAATCAGTATCTTCATCTGTTTAGCCGCTCCGAGGTGTCATTGTTATTATTTATTGAATATCAACGAAGCATAGAACAATACACTTAATAATGCAGCATGAATATTACATCAGTCGTGGTGGCTTACGTTTCGGCAAGGTTCGCCATCTTAAGAGCATGGAAAGGTCAAATTGATTAGCAATATTAAATCAAAGGCCTTCATAACCCTAGCAGAAAACGTAAGAGATAAATTTTTGGGTCGCATAGGAAAAACTTCATTTCAAAAACACTCGCCGCTTAGATGTTTTAGGTCTTTCAATTGATCACTGAAGACCTGCCACTTGGAGTCTGTGCTAACGTAAGACTGTGCCTGGCTCAGGTCGGGAATATTAGCCTGAGATATGGTGCTAGTTCACGCGTTATTACTGAGGCATTCTTCTTTGTGGCTCATTTTTGGGCCTTTGCTATGTATCCAAAAGGCATCCAAAGTTTTACGCGTAGACGTTTTCGATTCCTGTGCAAGGACCGTGAATTTAACGTCAAAATCTGCTCTTTTATGTTTCTGTTTCCTCATGCGTGCCTAGCCTGTCCATGCGTGACGTGGGTTTTTGGCTCGGAGTTATGTTTCCCAGCTAGGTGCTCTTTCACGCGGATGCAGTGTGGTCTACCCGTTTTGCCAATATATTCATCCTCATATGCCTCGCAAGAGATCAGCTAAATTGTACCCGACCTCATGAAGTCGCCATCTCTGCCGTTTGGCAGACTTTGCACTCGTTGGTTTCGCAGAGACGACATTACAGTCGGTTGCTGACTGATTGGCGTTTTAGTGTTTTTGGTGCTATCTCGACTACTGCTACCGAATTATCTAAACCTGCCCTTTTCAAGCAGCATTTAATGACTGCACTCACTTCGTTGGGATTAAAAGGCAGGATGAATGGAACTTTATCCTCGCTAGATCTTCCGTCTAAGGGCACCGAATTTCTCTAATTCTAACCTGAGAAGCTTCTATCGTGTTGTAGCCATTAGAGATGGCTATTTTTTGGGCCAAACTCAGGGACTCTACCTTATGTTCTTTTCCTGTGCACACAATAGCAGCTGTTCAAAACATGTTTTTTGTAAGTGCGCATTTTGTGTGCGAGGGATGAGCAGATAGGTACTGAATCAGGATGTTCTGTTGCTTGCTTTACGATAGCACTTTGTGTTGTAGGAGTTTTTAGAGAGGCTAACCTGAACGTATAAGAATGAAAGCCAGTTTGCCTTAGGTTTCTCACGGGTGAACGTTATGTACTCTGACTGGCTATTTAACAACTCAAAACATTTGTCCATTTCTTCTTGCGTTGAGCAGACGACAAAACAATCATCTGTATACCTACAGTAGAGTAACGGCCGAGATCGGGTATTGGTGCCTTTACATTAGACATAGAAGCGATAGCAAGGGCCGGAGCTAGTCGTTGTCTCATTGCCAGCCCTCTGATCTGCGCAAAATAATTTCCAGATCATCTAAAGAATGAGCAGCTTAGGCACTCTTTTAAGAGAGCTATGACCTGCCGAATGGAGAAGCCATACATGTTCGTAGTTCGTTCGTGTTCCGTTAGAAGCTCGCATATGGCTTGCATTGCGGACTCATTCGACACGTTTGTATAAAGAGCGGTAACGTCGAACAATTCCATTACGTACGCGTTGTTGGGAGGCGCGTTACGTAGACGATCCAAGAGCATTTGGGTATTGGTAAGATGGGCTGGAATGTGTTTTAGTAGTTGGACTAGTATTAAGTTTGAAAACCACGTTTATCCGTTAGCCGTCTACACAGCTGATGACTGGGTCTAACTTTGAATTTTGATAGATCAGTAGACGCAAGATCATTAGCACATACCAACTTATAAGTCTTAATAAGTAAGTAAAAGACGGGGTATGATGGTGGACTAAGTTTTAGTTGAGAAATAACGGAAGATTTTACACCGGCCGAACTTGCTATTTTTACCCATTCACTATTCAACCTTCGATACTGTTTTTGAAGCTCCTTATTGTATGATGGACGATAGGGTGTAGTGTCCTCTAGGCGTTTTTTTCGTTATCTCAACATCCAACTTATGGGGAATTACCACGAACTCTCCTCCCTTATCACTAACTGGTAGTCGAATGGTTTTGGACTTTATTAGCTCCCATATCTGTCCTATACCGTTTTTCTTTGTTGATGTTAGTTTGGAGCTATACCTTCTCGCGCGATATGGTTAAGGATTCTAAGAGTTTCCTGTGAAAATATGCGAAAATTGATATCCACGTCATTATTAGGGTTTGTTGCCTGAAGAACCTTGAGAAAAAGGCGGTGTTGGCAATGCTCCTACATTTTCCTGTTGTTCGTGCACGTTGGGTGGTTCTAGTCTAGCTTTATAGCGGAGCCGATTTGAAGGTCTTGCAAATTGCACGCGATACTACACACGGTTTCCTCAGAAATGGATTACGCTGGTGAGAAACTTGGGCCCATTTCTGAGAGCGAGCGAGCACTATCGGGAAGAGTCATGCCTCTTAACACGGTGACCCTTGATGTTTCCTGTACATTACTGATGTTAGTTAGACTCTTAGGACTTTCGTTAACGGTATCATAGTGTTTCGCTGAAGTTTGCCTACGCGAATCGCTCAAAAGTTTTTCAAATTTTCTGCATAAGGTTACTTTAGCATTTGACCTAATAGATTCACAAATCAAAATTGACCCACCCTTGATTCACCTCCAAATATTAAAAACAATAAAATTTTTTCGACTCACACTCCTTTAAATGAGAATACATTAGACCAGGTTTCATTCGAAGTGGTTCTCGTAGGAGACTTAATTCGATGCTCAATACTCGTTGATCGTCTTCTGGTCGCCCGCATAGCTCGTGAAGTCGTTTTCGCCTGATGAAGTTAGGAACGATTCTGTGTTTTAAGCAGCGACGGAGGGAAATAATTGTTTGTCTAGCTAAGGCGATCTTTTGTCTTAGTGACAGGTCTCTCTCATTAGTCGGAAATATTTGGCTGGAGCAGTTTGCAATAAATTATCATGCCCCGTCTTGCAGTTACTTATTAAGACTCATAAGTTGGTATGCATTGATGATCTTGCGTCTACTGATCCATCAAAATTCAAAGTTAGACCCATCATCAGTTGTGGGGGACGGGCCAACGGACAGAATAACGTGGTTTTTAAACTTAATACTAGTTCAACTACTTAAACACATTCCAGTCCATCTTATCAATACCCAAATGTTTTTGGATCATCTATGTAAGGCGTCTCCCAACAACGCGTACGTAATGGAATCGTTCGACGTAACCGCTCTTTATACAAACATGTCAAATGAGTCCGCAATGCAAGCCATATGCGAGCTTTTAACGGAGCACAAAAGAACTACGAACATGTATGGCTTTCCTATTCGGCAGGTCATGGCTCTCTTAAAAGAGTGCCTAAACTGCTCATTCTTTAGATGGTCTGGAAATTATTTTGCCAAGATCAGAGGGCTGGCAATGAGACAACGACTAGCTCCGACCCTCGCTATCGCTTTTATGTCTAAAGTTAAGGTCCCAGTAATCGATCTCCGGCAGTTAATCTACTGCATGTATGTAGATGATTGCTTTGTCTTCTGCTCAACGCAAGAGGAAATGGACAAATGTTTTGAGTTGTTGTATAGTCAGTCAGAGTACATAACGTTCTCCCGTGAAAAACCTAAGGCAAATTGGCTTCATTTTCGAAACGTTCAAGTTAACCTCTCTAAAAACTCCTACCAGCATAAAGTGCTATCGTAAACCAAGCAACAAAAACAGCCTGATTCACTACCTATCTGCTCATCCCTCGCACACAAAATGCGCACTTATAAAAAACATGTTTCGAACAGCTGCTAATGTGTGCATAGGAAAGGAACATAAGGTAGAGTCCCTGAATTTGGCGCGAAAAATAGTCATCTCTAATGGCTACAACACGATAGGAGCTTCTCAGGTTCAATATAGAGGAAATTCGACCCCCCTATACGGAAGGTGCAGCAAAGATAAAGTTCCATTCATCCTGCCTTTTACTTCTAACGAATTAAGTGCAGCCATTAAACGCTGCTTAAAAGCGCAGGCTTAGATAATTCGGTAGCAGTAGTCGAGATAGCACCAAAAACACTAAAACGCCAATCAGTCCGCAACCGACTGTATGATCGTCTCTGCGAAACTAACGACTGCAAAGTTTGCCCAAACGGCAGAGACGGCGACTGCATGAAGTCGGGCACAGTTTAGCTGATCTCTTGCGAGGCATGCGGGAATGAATTATTGGCGAAACGGGTAGACCACACTGCATCTGCGTGAAAGAGCACCTAGCTGGGAAACATAACTCCGACCCAAAAACCCCGCTAGGCACGCATAAGGAGCAGAAGCATAGAAGAGCAGATTTTGACGTCAAATTGCGGCCCTTACAGAGGAATCGATAACATCTACGCGTAAAACTTTGGAAGTCTTTTGGATACATAGCGAAGGCCCAAAAATGAACCATAAAGAGGAATGCCACGTAATAACGCGTGATCCAGCACCATACCTCAGGCTAATATTCCCGGCCTGAGCCAGGCACAGTCTTACAGTAGCACAGACTCCAAGTGGCAGGTCTTCAGTGATCAATTGAAAGACCTAAAACATCTAAGTGGTGAGTGTTTTTGAAATGAAGTTTTTCCTATGCGACCCAAAAATTTATCTCTTACGTTTTCTGTTAGGGTTATGAAGGCCTTTGATTCAATAATTTGCGAATCAATTTGACCTTTCCAGGCTCTGAAGATGGCGAACCTTGCCGAAGAGTTAGCCACCACGACTGTTGTTATTATATTATATATGTATATTATTACATTATATATGTATATTATTATATTATATATGTAATATTGTATATTAATTCATGCTGCATTATTAACTGTATTGTTATATGTTTCGCTGATATTCAATAAATAATATCAGTAACACCTCGGAGCGGCTAAACAGAAGAAGATACTGATGTGTCATAATTATTATTTGAGCCAGCACGTCATGTGTCTGATATGGGCTCTTGTACAGCCCGTTACACGCGTCCACTCCCTCACTTGGAGTAGGTGACGATGAACGATTCACACTGCAGTCAAGGCAAGCCCTTCGTCTTTAGCCAATCCTCTTCAGTTGCACCAGTCGCGAATTCGCGACTGCCGAATCTGTTGAAGGCCGAAACACGTGTATCGGGCTGAATAAGAGCTCATTATAGACCACATGACATGTTGGATCAAATTATAATCATGAGAGATATTGGAATTTGAGCGTAGTCTTAAGAAGACACTCGAAGCAAAAGGTGCCTTTAGATGAATATTTCAAGTAGGGAGTCTTCAGTATCCGAAAAATGTAAGGCTATATTGTGCAGTATTTGAAAAAACTTACTCCATACTACTCACTATTCGATCACACGACATTCACTACCATCGGAGAAGCGCCTTCGAAAGTAGTCGACTGAACAACATAATTTGGAGCAAAACACTTTGAACAGTTTTGTCTTCTTAAAACAATTATTTTCTTTCAATGAAGTTTGAGCCCAATTTGACTAATTTTCTTTTTAGAAGGCCAAGGGTCGGAATGACTTTCAAACATCTAAATTCCTTTGCCTAGATGCTGAGTGTTCTTGAAATAACGGGGAACAAATTCGAAGATAGCCCTTACGCATGGAAAAGTTTACAATTTGCACACTTTGCCATTGAGGTAGAAGATTACCGCTTTGTTTTCTCTCCTTTTCTGAGTTTACTCGAACTCGAGATACGAAAATCGCTTTGACTTACGAAGATTTTTCAAAAAATATCGTAATTCTCACAGTTGAAACAATTAGGAGATAATTTTTTTTCTATCGTGTAAACGCTTCTATTTCAATTCAAGAATCAACATTTTTTGATCAAATTTTAGACTGTAGCAAAAAATGTGAAAGAAAAACAGAGTTGTGACTTTTAAGAGCTTTTGTTGTGATTCTTGACGTTGAAGCCTTTCAATCAAAATCGAAAGCATTTGGATAGCAGTAATCGATTCATTACACGAAGGTAGCAACCAGAAGTAATTGACATAATTCAGTTTGAACAAAATGGCGAGTTTTTTATATTTTACAGTTAGAAGATTATCCTTCTTTGTCGGCGGATTCGCGTTGAATGTTAGCATGGCTTATACCAGTAATAAAGATGCTGCGAAAATGTCTCCGGTAATGATGAGAGATTCAGCGGAAGCTCGCAATTCTCTCACTTTATGATAACGAATGCTGTGAGTTTCATTCGGAGAAGAATTGCTGTTGGCGTAGTGCTTTGTGCTATCCAAAATGCAGTTGATAAACCGACCATATTAGTCCAGAGCAGAAGAGCACTGGCAGATGAATTGAAATTTGGCATCGATCCTCTTATGGTATCTTTCGTTGTGCACGAATATGCGACTGTGATAATCCACAACGCTTCACTTCAATGCAATGATGTGACTGTGAACAGTGGCGCACCTATTGGTTTGTTTCCAAATGTTCTCTGTTATTCAATCCATCCAATTCTCGCGTACAGCTAATTCCTATTTTTACCTCTTGTCTGCTCTTTCTTTGATAGTCAGTTGTCTTGAGGGAACGCCAGTGAAACTTACAGGCTGTCATATTGCAAGCGAGCGTAGCCTATTGAGTTTCTCTTGCCACAGAATTCATTCAGCATTGTATTTCTCCTCTAATTTTCTGGTTTTTGCTAACACTTGCCGTCAAAACGCTATGCTAGATCAGTTCTCCTGTCTAAATTTCATTGGTGCAGTGGCATTTTGGTCTTCTGAAGAAGACAGGGAGAACAAATCATTCCTCTTTATCAAATGACAAAGTAAGAGGACGTTACTATCAATGCGATCTGAGTGGTATGCGTCAATGATTTTCTCTAATATTCTCCTGGAAGCTGCAAGTGTTTTGTCCGCGGGCGCCCATCATGGTAGATGGCGGCGTTTCGGTGGTCTGTCAATGCTTTTCTCAGTTTTTGCAGTTTTGACTATATCTGCTTCCTTTTCCTTAAGGTTTATTTTCGCTTTTCTAAAGAAATTTTCATTGTTGACATGATATGGCGACTGCCCTGCGATCCCACTTTGGCATACTATCGATAGCATTTTTTGAGACAAATGCGTCTTGATAATTCCTTGAATTCCTGCTTTTATGGAGCTAATGTATTATTGTAAATATTCTGGATAACCCAAGCAGAAATTCGTTCATAGAAGGAATCCGTAATATGACATTCAACCATTGTGAGAACGAAATGAGTGTATTGAAAGGAGATTGTTACTTGTTCAATTTGTAAGATCAAGGGAAGCAAGGGAACGGTGATTGAGTGGTCAGTGTTGTGGGCTAATATTATAAGGTGTTCGTTCGCTCCCTTCGCCAACATTTCTGCAATTATCAACAATGGCTTACGAAACGCTCTAGCTCGGGTTACCCTCTAGATTGCATATATATTGTCCGACCAGCATCTTACAATCTTATGAAGAAGATGAAATCCTCCAGCGGCAGTCGAAAAGCGCACAAAATGTAAAGACTTCTATTGCATGAAAGAAACAATCAAGGGCTCAGAATAGTGGGATCCGCTTAGTCAAGAGTAGAGATGGGTTTATATGTGTAAATGTAAAATATGTTGAGCAGACATTTGAGACATACTCAGAAAATACTTCCTATGCTGCAATACTGTGAAGCCGATCATTTCAAGCGGACAGGTTTGATTATCATCACTTTTAGAAGGCAACGCTTTTTTCTTGTAGGGAAAGTCGATAAGCTTTATTACAAAGCGCTACAGATCACTGATGTTTTCTTGCGTTTTTCTGAATGCTGCTTGCCAGTCTCGTAATTGACACGAAAAGACGAGATCATGTTTTGTCGAAACAAGAAAGTGGTTGAAAAATTCACTTTGTGCTTCATTATTTAGTCGATACTTCATTGAGAAGAGAAAATCATCTGAAAACGTCTTTGCACATTGTGAGCCCGATGTTCGTATCAGTAAAGTCATCATTTTAGACCAACAACAGATATCTTGTCACTTCGGCGACTAGTACGTAGCAAGAGAATATGGACCAAGCTCTTAGCTTTTTAGCAAAGGGTCCACTGAAAGAGAACTTCAAGGGAGCCCGTGTCACTGTACGTAGCTGCGAAATACCGCACATCAAATACGTTGTTGTCTAATAAATCATTCTCTGAGTTGACTACGCAACGAAATGTAACTTTAAACACAGTTATTACCTTTTGCATTTAATTGAAAAATGTCTCTAGGTATTTGTATAGATCAAAATCGGCACCACAAGACACCACCAACTCTTCGCATTCCATGCCGATTTTTATTATTCAAAGACTCAGGTTGTCTTGAATATGAATTCTCTTTCTCGTACCAATATGATGGGTAATTTCTATAGACTATTGTAGAACCTGACCGAAAATAAATCCCACTGCCAACGAACTATTATTGCAGTGACACACACAGTCATAACGAAGCTTTTACAAGAACAGAGAGACATTTTAATTTGAGGAAGAGGATAACGTGCTATTTCCAACTTCAATTAATATCGTACCATGCTTTCGTCCAAGAGAAAATTCTTTTCTGTAAATGGGCTCTTGTACGGCCCGATACGCGTGTTTCGGTCTTGCAGCCTCGTCAGTCGGGCAGGCCCTTCGTCTTTAGGCAATCCTCTCGAGGGACCCTACAACCCATGTAGGGAGTAGGCAACGACGAATGATCTTACACAATTGTCGTCGAGAGAATAACTTACTGGATGGGCAGTGTATTAGACTCGATTGCCTTTTTGTCAATACAAACAGTATAATATTTCAAAAATATCAGCGAAGAGCAATCGAGTGATAAGCAGTGTAGCCCTTGTGATTTATTTTACTTGACGGTACTTATGTGAATCGTTCGTCGCCGCCTAATCCTTACAGGGCTTATAGGGACCCTCGAGAGGATTCGCTAGAGACGAAGGACCTGTCCGAGGCTGTACAGAAGCCTATTAACAGACCATACGACATGTTGGCTCAAATAATAATCTCGAGACATGTTCAGGTTTCAGCGTGGTTTTAAGAAAATACTCGAACCAGGCAGGAAACATTGGCCAGAAAATGTTTCAAAATAAATCGCAGAAGAATATGGAATCTTTCAAAAGTCACACCAATTATTCGATGTTGAATCGACGAGCTTCGTGTTCCTTAGAATGGCCAGCGTAACTGACCAGTGCTTTTCCAACATTTTTACGTAACTCAACATCGCAGGTGCACATCCCGTTTTTACAAGAACAGTAAGATTTTGTGGGCTTCGCATGAAACTTGAAACAACTCTTGCAATGATTAGGACACGAGACTTGAGATAATAATTGCAGATCCCGTTCTGCCATTTGTAGTAACTGCTTTCTTCAGAAATAAAAAACATGATTATGAGCATCGGGTTGAATCAATCATGGCCTCAACTCAACAATAGCAGGTCATGAGTGGAACCTTCACCTATGTAGTCTATCTCAAAAGAATCAATCTCCCAAAACTGCAGAAGTTACAGGAAATTTGATACAGTAGACGAAGATGACGTAGTGACACTCTTGACAAAGTTTATTCTTATTGGATTTTATGTTCACTGGATGATTCCGTTGCATCGATTTTTTTTTTGAATACTTTTATTGATCCGTTTTCTCAGCGTTTTTGTTTCAACGATTTATACAATAAAATATTTTTCGCATTGTCATTAATTCATATCTTAATGTAGAACAACTAGAAAATCAAAAACACATATTTAGTTAATTACCACCATATATGGAAGCAATAACTTAAAAGGATTTACAAAAAAAAATCATTAGTGGTTTCTGAGTGAAGTGAGAAACTGTATATGAAGTGAGAACAAAGATCGAATCAGCGAATAACGAGCAAAAATACTATTTCTCTACAAATTTGCTAATATAACAGGCTGGTATCAAGATCTTCATTCGGATAACGTTTGAACGATTTCGTCTTCTTGAGCAGACAAGTGGAGTAGATTGTACACAATCGTTCGTTCTCAATCTGTGTCTTCAATTATTCGTTGTGGGATATCCAGCAAATTCGTTTGCTCTTACGATATCTCTATCTTAAAAAAAATTAGGCAATTTGTATACCAAAATGTTTGTAAAAAATGCGCAAGTATACGATATCAAAGTCAAGCACATTTAGTCACTTTTTGCTAAGAAATGCACAATGTAAAGTTTACGCAAATGGTGTTTTTCAAGAACGAAAGTCGCCACCTTCAATATGTGAAAAACATAAGAATAAATGGTGTTTTTTTTTGAAGAATTTCCAAACAAGATGGGAAAAAAATTTGCATATCTTTGTTTTCACTATTATTACAGTAAAAAATAACGGCAAAATTATATTTGCTTTTACACTAATTTTTACACTAATTAATTACACCTAATTTTAGTGTGCATTATGCAAGATAATAGTGATGTAGACCACTGTGGATTGTTCGGTGAACAACAAAATATTATAAACGAGGATTTTTTGTATCACCAGTAACCTTCTAATACATATGGGGGTCGCCTACCATGTTTGTTTATTCAGGCGATGTTCTGCGAATTGGCATTGCCAAAAATTGTTATCTTAAGTAAAATAAGAATTCAATATTAACGCCAACCATGAATGTTTTCGTTGAAGAGATCATTGCTGATTGGCAACTCTGCAAAGTTCACCTTGAGTACCATTGTGACTGTAAGAGTAAAATTTCATGGGTTCTTTGTAAAGATGGGCTATCAAACTGTCCTTAAACAAGTTTTCAAGGACTAACGAACACTTGTCATTGAATTTTCTCTCTCGGTTTTTGCACAAGAGCGCCACAATCTCTTTAGAAAATAAGCTCTTGCTGAATGGCCGGAGCCGAGTCTTCTTGAAGAGCACTACTACACCGTTTTGTTAGGATATATATCCCGTTTAAAAGCAAAATGTCAGTTGTACAGTAGTTAATAACTTAATCATTGATGCAATCACAGCTGTTAGTATTTCTACGTCATGAATCAAGAAACCTAACACAAGTATTGACTATATGATCTCATTAGTGTTAATCAAGCGACTATGGTGCTTTTCTGATTTAAAAATTGTGAGAACTAATCTGCATATAACATTTACTGGTCTGTCGGCAATCTGCCAGGGTAGAGACAGGTCATCATAGTTACTTGGTAGTTATATCGCGAAGATGTACTCCTTTTCGAACTTTGATGTAAAGTGTGTGGTTTATCACCTCAACCAAAAACCTCATTCTAATCAAATTTGAAGAATATCATTCAGAAGCCCTTGTATGAGTAATGTTGTAAAGTGCAGCCTGAAGCTGTTTTCGGACACTACTTAATCAAGAACAGTGAAAAGGATCGTTTCGTAAAAAATTTGAAATTTTTTGTGCTCTTTAAACAAGAGAATATATTCGTTCAACTTCAAGGATAGCCAAATAATAGATTGAAAAGTTTCTAAAGGCATTCGATAGCCTGTACTGTAATGATTCTAACAGTACACTGAAGTTCTACTACTTCATTTTGTTCTTGAAAAGGAAGTTCTGGTGCGCTTTTGTCATAAGCAGCACTACCTTTCCTTGTTTCAAGATTGATAAGGTTGGTATCTTTTTTCCGATCAACTGTCCTTCTTTTCGGTGGAACAGGTTCTTTTGGTTGCTTGTGGCTATTGTCTCGTCAAGTACACCTTCTTCAGAGCAGTGTAATCTAGCCTATGGACTACGCTTCATACTCGACGGAAATATTTTGCTCGTTTAGAATTGTGAACTGTCTTTGAACAGATTTATAGCAGTTATTGGTAGCACAAACTTTGCTAAATTTAAGGCTAAGTTGTTCTCCAATAAGGCCTCTATAAAGCACCTTCAGAGAAGAAAGAAATTACTTTTTGCTTTCTCAGATCAAGGCTCAATAGTGAGATTACTTGGCAATATAGAAGAAAAAGGAGCCGAGGCTTATAAATTGATAGAAAAATTTTTTTTCAGAATTATAGTTTGAGAAGCCAAAAAATTTTTCAGGGAACGGAATAAATTTTCGATGATAGCGGAAATCGCGTCTAGATTACAACCGAATTCGTTGAGCGCAGCGCGATTTCAGAGACGACATAATGCGCTCCGGGTATGAAACTCAGTTTCATTGTCTCTGTCACAGTACATTGAAGACTTTTTGAAAAATCACGTAAACTGTTGAAATTATCGTTTTATAGGCAATTGAATCACTAATGAAAACACTAAGAGAGAAAAAAAGGCTTGTCCTAGAAAGGTTCAAAAAAGACGAGGAAGCACAATTTTTTCAAAGACTTTGAGGTGTCCGTAGTCTCCAAATTGTAGATTAAACCAAGTGAAGACAATCTGAAATAATCCCTGCTGTTAGCCTCCTCTAATTGTGCGTCGAATTTCAAATGTCGAACTCTTTCTCAGCTTGGAAGATCTGTTAGGACAAAAACGACTTCTATGGAGACCACTCATGGCTGAACAGTAAAATCTGTATTCTTTCAAAAGCTGCATAAAATATGAAGTGTAACTCTATTGAGTTCTTTCTTTTGTTTCAAGTGTTTTCTCAAGACCACACTCAAATTTCAATATGCCTGTCAATCATTTTTGAGCCATGTGTATGGTTTATTATAGGGCAACATATAGAGCCCGATACATGTGTTTGAGACTTAACAGCCTCATCAGTAGGGCAGTACACTTCGCTTTAGCCAAATTCCTCGGGAGAATCTCTGCTCTAGAGAGCTGGTGACGATGAACATTCGATGCGTGCCATTAGGTGAAAATATTACTGATTTGCATGTTTGAAAGGTAAGATATATTTAACGTTACCAGCCAAGAGCAATCGAATGTAAAACACTGCCCTGCCATTCAGTGGTATTTTCATTCAATGGCACGTAAAAATGTTCGTCGTCGCCAACTCTCTATAGGGGTTGAGCTCACCCGAGAGGATTGACTAAAGACGAAGGCTACTGCCCGCTTGACAAGGCTGTCAAGGCCGAAACAAGTGTATCGGGCTCTATAAGTTAGCTTATGACAGACCACATTCTTGGCTCAAAAATCATTATCAGGCATTGGTTCGTTGCTTTAGCAGTTGCAGTTTGCACCAATGTTACGTAGGCTTGATGCTCTCTCTTGTTCAATGCCAGAGGATATGGACGTTCTTCTATTCGTGCCAAGCATATCTACCAGAATTGCTTCGCAGTTACAGGTACAACCTTGCGCATTATTCGGGATTAGGCGCAGACGTCTTCTATATTTTGCTAGAGCTTCAGATAACGTGGCGTCAAAATGATCCTCATGCGAAGAGTCTCGCCGAATGTTATTTGGCGCTTAAGCATGAACGTCAAGACATACTGAAAGGCAAAAAAGCACGCTTTACTGCAAAGACGTTTTCAAGTGGTGAAGAAGAAAAGGAAGTAGTAATTTCGGAACTCGACTCAGCAAAGTCGCTAACGATAAGAGTAAGTGACTTTGGGGCATAGTTGTTTACTATGGCGGAAAATCACTATAGTATCGTATCTGTCAGGACTACAACGATCATCACAGATACCGCACACTTGGATTTATCGTCGGAAGAGATCATTGATTTAAGCAATAAGCAACTCTTGAACGATATATTACGATGAGCTAGAGTGTAGGCAACAATACTGTATAAAGTAGCGTAGTGTCTAGTTTTGTCAAAAGTTTATCAATATAACAAGTTTCAGAGCTCTTCCTTTGAGAAATACTCGAGTCGGCATTGAAATGTATTGATGTTCTATCATGCCATAGTCATTATCATGACTTGACATTGTCAATATATTGTTACAACCACCGTATTATTGTTTCCATAATTAAAAAATTGTTATCGGTTCGTCTGTGAGCTAAGTCACTAGTAAAGTATTTAAAGTGCTTTAATAAAAAAATTATAAAAATTATAAAAAATTATTAAGGGTTATAGTTGAAATAGCATCTCAAGCAGTGTGCAGGGTTATTTTCATCAAACTGTTCACTTTTTTGTAGTTATCAATTTCTGGGTGATTTTTGAGTTTCATAGTGAATGAGAGGACATTCAAACTCAAAGGTTTGTGTCGCAATGTTCGATTTCATGAGTACAAAATGGTCATGTAATTGATTATTTGTTTATTTATTTGTTGCAGCCATGTACAGAGATGAATTGTTGTTGACATAATAATTGAAGGTAGATGTTATCGAAATATGAATGATTTTAAATAAGGTAGCATAAAAGAGTTCAACAGCTCAACGAAATTAATCCTCAAAACGTGTGAAATATGCTGATGGAAGTCTTACTATTTCGTGAATATCTGGTTTTTGAAACATGCAGGGTGTTGAAGGAAATAGTAGCGTTGCAAGATTTTTTGATAATGAAACCCCGTTTAGTAGCGATAAAAATCTAAAACTAACCAGAAAGCCATATTTTCATCGGTGTGTGCCCCTCTAGCTGGTCAGTTGTCGCATAAAAAGTGAAAAATCAAAGTGGTTACACTGCTCTGAAGAAGGTGTACTTGACGAGACGATAGCCACAAGCAACCAAGAGAACCTGTCGACCGAAAAGAAGGACCGTTGATCGGGAAAAATATACCATCTTGTCAAACTTGAAACAAAGAAAGGAAGTGCTGTTTTGAAGGAAGCGCACCAGAACTTCCTTTTCAAGAGCAAAATGAAGAGGTAGAACTTCAGTTCACTGTTAGATTCATTACAGTACAGGCTATCGAACGTCTTTAGAAACTTTTCAATCGATTATTTGGCTATCCTCGAAGTAGAACAAACATATTCTTTTGTTTAGAGAGCACAAAAAATTTCAAATTTAATACGGAACAAGTTTTTTCACTGTTCTTGATTAAGTAGTGTCCGAAAACAGCTCCAGGATGCACTCAACAACATTACTGATGCAAGGGCTTCTGAATGATAATCTCCAGGTTTGATTAGAATGAGGTTTTTGGTTAAGATAATGAACCACACACTTTACATCAAAGTTCGAAAAGGAGTACATCTTCGCGATATAACTACCAAGTAACTATGATGACCTGTCTCTACCCTGGCAGATTGCCGACAGACCAGTAAATGTTATGTGAAGATTAGTTCTCACAATTTTCAAATCAAAAAGCACCATAGTCGCTTGACTAACACTAATGAGATCCTATAGTCAATACTTGTATTAGGTTTCTTGATGCATGACGTAGAAATACTAACTGCTGTGATTGCTTCAATGATTAAGTTATTAATTACTGTACAACTGAGATTTTGCTTTTGAACGGGGTATCTATCCTAACAAAATGGTGTAGTAGTGCTCTTCAAGAAGACTCGGCTCCGGCCATTCAGCAAGAGCTTAATTTCTAAAGAGATTGTGACACTCTTGTGTAAAAAACCGAGAGGGAAAATCCAATGGCAAGTGTTCGTTAGCCCTTAGCTACCCGGTCAAGGTATCGAACAAGGAAATTGCTGTTTTTTTTTTTTGAAAGAATCTTCCTTCATTTATGACTGCATGCTAACGTTCTGAAAGTGGCAAAGATTATAATTTTGAAGTTGTCTTATTTGAGCACCTTATCATTGTGAATGAAAGATTTCTGCCATCTCTTCTGTTTTCTTTGATATGCCGTATCTAAGAAAGTGCTTCTAACTTTGGTTAGTAAGTTCAGTGTATTCTTTTTTGCAGTGGATTACACTAATCCTTTTCCTCTATGTAACGCAACGTTTCCTGATTGACCCATGAATGTTAGGAAAAAGTTGAAAGAAGAAATAGAATAAAATAAGTATACTTCTTAGAGTGAAATCATTATTTCTGCTCCAATCAGTGTACATAAGAGCATTTATGCTAATATTGAAAGTATTTGCATCATTACAGTAGCAATCACTATTACACATAGGCATAACTCTCAGAAAAAATTTGGAATTAGCAGCAGCACGATCTAAGAAATACCTTAATTTTTTCTATTTTATAGCTGGGAGAGTATCCTTTAACGTCACTGGATCTACTTTGCCTGTTAACATGGTGTGGACCACACCAGTCGAAGCGGTTAAAGCTCCTGGAATTTCAAGAAGCGCGATGGAGGTGCAATCATTCGTACAACGCACGACAATGCAGGCTGTGAGTTTTATAAGAGAGCTAAAATTCTATGCTGCGTTACCTTTCTGCTTTGGTGCATCTAATGTTGACCGCTTCAATTTCCCGCTGAACTTCTCTAGGCCATTGATGTATCAGAGTTGCATCTCTTGCAGTGTGCAGGATTATTTTTGCCAAACTGTTCATTTTGTAATAATCAATTTCCAGGTGTTTCATGAATTTCATATGGAATGAGAGGACATTCAAACCCCAAGGTTTGTGTCGTAATATTCGATTTCATGAGTACAAAGTGACCATGTAATTGAGTATTTGTTTATTTATTTGCAGCCATGTACAGAGATGAATTGTTGTTGACATAATAATTGAGGGTAAATGTTATTGAAATATAAATGAATACGATTAAGGTAGCTTAAAAATGTTCAACATTTAAACGAAATTAAGCATCAAAAGGTTTGAAATATGCTGAAGGAAATTTAACAATTTTGTGACTATCTTGTTTTTGAAATATGCGGTGTTTTGAAGGAAGTAATGGCACTGCAAAATTTTTTTTTTGATAATGAATCCCCGTTTAGTTGCGATAAAAATCTAAATCTGACCAGAGAGCCATATGTTCATCGTTGTGTGCCCCTCTAGCTGGTCAATTGTCGCGTAAAAAGTGAAAAATCAAAATGGCATCGAATGGGTAAAAAGGAAACCCGCAAGGCGTTTTTTGACACTTGTTGTCGACACAACAAGCCTTTCTCCTCTTCATGGTCAATCAGCGCACATTCGGGAATGACGGAGCTGAAACTATCACGTTTCTCAATTTTGGAGATGTCGCCCTCTCAGCGATTTCAGTTAATGTTCGTTGAAGCATAGTCACGGTAAATGGCTTAGTTAAAAGTCGCCGTCAACGAAAGCGTTGCCTCACCGTTCTGTTCAATAAGAGGGGGGGGGGGGGGTTGGAGAGTGTTTTCTTTCTTGTAAGGTAAGCCACTAAGTATTAATGAGAGATAAAAGATAAAGCTCTTGAAGTTGATCGTCCTGAGAAATGCGTCATGTATTCGTCTTTAATTTCTAGCTTAGTTTGAGATGATTGAATGCACATCTGGCATTTAAAATGACTCGTTCTGGCTTTACCGATGTATCAAGTCAGTGCTGATTGTCTTCCCAAACAAGTCTTGTGCCACTCGCCGACCCCGAAGGCATGGAAGGCTTGGGGACCTTTGAGTGCGTGATTGAACGTTGACCATCAATTCATAACCACTACCCCACATACGTTGTAGGTATTCAACCGTTTGGAAACGGCAGTTGATCGGTCGCACAGCGCAACTCGCACTAAGCGGGTGATTTTCGTTAATCAATCAGGGTTTTTCCTTCATTTGGAAAGTAAAGTGTTGGGTTTTGTGCAGCTGATACTCCATGATCTTCTTTACACGGTCATATGTTTTTTGTGCATATATAACTTTTGTGCACTATAAAAACTATGAGTGCAAAACGTAGTTTCTTTTTCTTTCTTACAGCGCTCTGTAATAAACTTCTAGAAAACCAATTACAGCATCGAAATTCTTGAGATTTGGACTATTCAATGATTAGTAAGAGTTGGCGAAAAGCCATATACAATTCCCAACCGAGCAAATAGCAAACTGAGTGCGAAACATAACTTTATTTTCGTAGTTACAACGTAATGAAAAGTCTTTTTCTGAAATCAAACATGCCTTAGAAATTGCAGAGATTCAACCTTTTGTATGGTTACCAAATTTCCAGAGAAAATGCAAGAGAGGCCTTCAAGCAGTCGTGTGCCTCAGCTGGTACACGTCGCCCCTCAAGGTTTGATAATGCAACAGTATTGGGTAGTCAGTTTGACTGGAGTTTCATCTTCAAGGCATAGTACTCTTTTTGAAGGAATGTAATGACATTAACGCAACATGTGACTTGAAACGTATAAGAAAAGAGGTCCGAGTAAATTTGTACATTGGTTCATAGATCAGAGCTAACCGACATGGTCCGCTCGCCTCGATCAACACAAACAGCTCCATGCCTTTGTTAAGAGGAATTTTATTTTACTATAGAGGAAATAAGCACGTAAAGCTTTCTAGATTTTGGCATTGTAAACGTCTTTTTTACAGAGTTTTCTACCTAAAATATGAATCTTGGGCTTTCTTATGAGAACACGTGGTGGTCGTAATTTATAACACTTTTGAGTAATTGCAATTTACCTCAGTTCAGACATCGTGTTCCACCTTATGGAGCACGAGAATTTGTCTTTCCGTATTTATTCGGCTTCTCTCACTGCAAGCACTGCATTATACGCCATTTTTATTCAGTTATCTTTTTTCGCGTAATCAACCAATACTTATATCTGTGCAACACCAGGCTTAGAACTACAGTGTGATAGAATATGTAACTCAGAAACCTCAGCATCTGCAAGACTTTTCGATCGGCAGTGGGTCTAATACCCAGCAACACTACCAAACTACGATTAGAAACAGGCCTTTAGAAACTTAGTTCAGCTTTCATTGTTAAACCAAATAGTGATTATGATTATGAAAGCAAAACATAGCTACAGAAAGGTGCGGAGAATGGAGCGATAGATGCGCTTTTGAACGTTTCAGCAATGAGGGCACGATAGAAACCGAGAGGAAAGGCTGAAAAGCTAAGACTCTTTTCTAAGTTTCACCATCCTGCATGCTTTCATTGGCTCTGATTTAGAAATTCGGAAGGTTTTTGCTACCGTTGAGTCTTTGTTTTGAGGGAACGTGAAACGATTGTCTTTGTACTGGGGCTCTCTCGATCACACATTCGTTCATTTCCTTGTAAAAAAGCAAATCTTTCCTGTGAGACAATGATGAATCACTTTACTAGTGACGGGTAGGCAGTGAAAGTGAAGTTTCTCACTGTTCGATTCTTCTATCGGAAATATGTCCATTACATCACTTGTATCACCTGTCGTCCCGCTGATCGTCAGATGATTCGATCAGCTACTAGCAGAACTTCTGCTATCACGTTCAAGAGTAGCTCAGTGGCCCTCCATGCTCTAGGACTTCGTTGATAATCATCTCTTTCTTCTACGCTTTTCGTGAAAAAAATCGGACCGTTGGCTCACTCTCCTTTGTGCTTTCGATTATCCAAGAACCCACTAGGTGACTGCCCTTATTCATCGGTTGTCATCACGACTCATTACGTCTCCCGCCACCCTAATATTTGAACGCCTAGTGTGTAGAACAGCGCCTCAATTCTGAATTGGTGACACAGGTAAGGAACTTCAGATCCTTCTTCTTATTTACGAAGCACGGGATATTCTAATACCAATTTTCAATGGCACCTTCCATGGGTTTCAAATATCTTTCATATTGCTTCATAAACGCCCAGGTTCTTGGCGCATAAGTTAAGGCAGGGATAATCAGCTAAGTCGAGAAGACGAGCCACTCAGTTGGATGTTCTTTGTACGTTCTCTCCATTATATGCTCAATGTCACGAAACGCTCCCCAAACCGCTCTCTCACTCAACTATGAGAAATAGGTTGTTCATCATGTTGACTTCCTGTCCTAGATAGATCACACCTGTTGTCCCGTTGATCGTCGAAGGACTTGAGCGGGCTCCAGTACATCTTCCATTTTTTCCTATCGCTTGAAAGATAGTACAGTGGGTCCTCCTCGTTTTAGGAATCCGATGAGCATCATATCGTTTTTCAGGCGTTTTGTGAAGAAAGCGGACCATTGAATCAGTGGTCCTCCTGTGGAGCGCTTGACATCCCGAGGAATTCAGTCGATAATGCTTTCGTTCATCAGTTGTCGTTGAAGCGCAATACGTGTCCAACCCACCCTATCTTCTATAGCCTGGCGTATACAACGACATCCTTGACATCTGGTCGATGACGTAAGTCAGACTTGGCTCCTTTCTCTCATTTACGAGACACAGGTACTCCTGGCATCAACATTTCGACTGCGCGTTTAAAATGCCAAGTGATTTCTCATTCTGTTCACGTAGCGATCAGGTTTTTGTTGCATGCGTTGGTACATGGATAGACTGTCGAATCAAAAAGGTGGTCCACGGAGTTAGATGTATTCTATCCTCTTCACTTCGTCTCTTAAACGCCCTCAAGCCGTTCTTTTCATCCTCCTCAACTCTATAGTTAGGTCATTCAGTCATATTGCATTTATGACCTAGAGAGACGTAACTAGAACATTTGGAGATGTATATTTCGTTGAGCGCGAATAGAGCATTTACAATATCGTCCTCCTCAAAAAATGGTTCTCGTTAGATTTAGTCGGAAATCTTTCCGCGACGTTGTCAAACTCGGTTAACATTCGGTTTATCTTGCTGATGGCTTGGTGTCATAAAGACGATATCATCAGCGAGCAAAGATAGTTTAATTTCCGAACCGTCAATTCTCTCCCATATCGTCCCATCTTAAGATTCGCATGGCGTTTTGAGGGTGGTAGTGAATGATTTTGGTGAGATAATATTGATTTGTCAAGCCCCACTTACGTCGATATTGATATCGTTATAGATTAGCAATATTTCGGTTGAGCAATCTTTATATAGCTCACGAAGGATCGTTATGTTCCGAGTAGGAAAGCCGTGGCTGTCCAGAGTCTCCATGACTGCTTGTGCTTTTAGTGAATCAGAGACTTTCTTCAAGTTGATGAAAGTGAAACAAAGCGGTCTTGGTACTCTCGTAAAACTTCAATGAGTCTTGTGATCGTGTGGTTGCGATCTGTGGTACTAGCTCCTTCTCGAAACTCCCTTGTTCGCATGGCTGTTCTTTTTTCAGTGTTCTGTCGATCTTGTTTAGAATGTCTCGAATAAATAGTACCTAGACGACGAGCGACAAGCAGATTGGTCAATAGATGCCCATGTCGTGAAGTCTCCCTTTTTGAATAGTAACACGCGTCTTGGTGATTTTCCATTAGTGGGAACGTTGAATTCTGACGGTTAACGCGAGAAGAGTCGGGCTAGAGTGCTGATGAGATCTAGTGGTAGATTCTTCAGGTGTTTGTTTTGGTCTTATCCTGTTTGAACCAGGTGTTGTTCTAGTCTACAGCGAGATAGATGTAACTGAAAATTCAGAGATTTCTATTTCTTTACACGCTGTCCCATTTCCAACTCTCACATGTGCGAAGTATTGGGATGAGGGAAAAGTTCTCTAACACCCGCGAAAAATTCAGATTTTGTTCTTATCTCGTGCACTATCGCTTGTTGCAATATCATTGGAATATCTTAAAAATTTTTCCATGAGAAGCTTTTGATGCGTTGGAAGAAGATACATGACATTGTTTTATCGAAAGCGTGCTGTTTCAGTAAGACAATGTCAAATCTCACATCACAAGGAAGACTAGATGAAGTTTGATGAATTGAAAGGAGTCGAGGTCTTGCTGTACATTGCCTACAGTCGAGATGCTGCGCCTGCGATATGTTCTTTTTCACTCAATGGAACATTTCCTGCGTGGACGCCGATTCGATGAGCAGATCCGAAAGCTTGCAGATTGATGGCAAAGGATCGTGGATAGTGATTGTCTTTATTTTGAAGAATGATTATTGTTGTTCTTGACTGATTTCATGTATAAACTTTGAATTCGATGGATTTTGAGAAACTTCTTCCTCATCCACGCATTTCGCGGACCATTTGGAGATTGATCACTTGAGAGGTACTTTTCGGTTATCCGGGGCAAATGAAGAAACGACGCCTTTCGCTGAGCAAGAAATTTTTCATAGGAGACTTGATATTCCTTTGAAAGCTTAGATCTATGGCTACTGCGCTACGTGGCTCTTTTTGAAAAAGGCTTTTATCGCCTAGCGAAAGGAACATTTGTGTTTACAGTGCAAGTTTCCGCCATTCAATAGCTATGGTAATTTTGGAAAGACTGTTTTACTGAAGCGTATCAGGGAAAATAAGATCAAGTTCCACATACATATCTGACGCGCTAGTTTATCTGCTAATGTGCGGTCTGTGTGCCTTCTGGCTAGATTCGATACGGCGTTCTGCGATCGATCAATCTAAATGCATGGTCGCGTGTCAATTACGTCAATGTCAATGTCAATCACGACTTTTGTCATTCGATTAGGAATTTTTTTCCGATTTAATAAAAACTCTGTATAAAACATATGACGCTGATACTGCAGACATTTCCTCTACACGTTCATATGCTTTTCATGCTTCAAGCGACGTATAAGCTTGACGGTGATTAAAGCGCACGGTGCGTGTGAAACATTATTTTATTTCAAAAACTGCAGCGTCATAAAAAGGTGAATTCAAAGAACGGATGCGTAGCGTCATAGCCAGAAACTTAGGCTTTCAAAGATTACTAACACTCTATGAAATTTTTTTGTCTAGAGGTAAGTTCGTTTCTTTAATCTGTAGACAACCTAAAAGAACTTGTAGAGGGCGATAGCGTGAAAAGGCTCCATTACGTATGGGAGACGCGTTACGTGGACGAGTATTCAGCAATGTCAGCTAAGACAATGCGAGTTTCATTCAATAAAAATATTTGAGACAACCATTGCAAAAGGCTGGTGGCTTTATATTAGAGGATTTGGCAGTGTGTTTTTACTGTCATAGACAATCGAAAGGAAACAAATTGTCAGAAGTGCATGCTTTTGTTTCACGCAGAAGTTTTGCTTGAAAGTACTTTTCAGTAATATTAGAAGAAAAAACATCGTGATTTAGGTAGGACAGTGCTGAATATTCATAATAATAAATAATTTACTTTACAATAACGTCTTTTATTCAATACGTTTTTCAACTTCCGACTGTGACAGAAACGCCAATGAAGTTCGAGCGAAATGGCCCAGTTGCCAAGGAACGAGCTACTCTATTCATCACACTTTGCCACATTTGGGTCGTCCAATTTGCCATGATGATGTTTGTAGTCTAAACAGGTGCTCATAATAACATCAACATTGGTTCTGTTAGAGATGAGGCGTAAGTCTAACTGAGACTGTTCCAGAAATAGTTCGATGAATTGCTGAAACAGGCATAGTACCCGTAAATGGGGTATCATACGTGCACATCGCAGGAGGAACCATTGTGCATACGCTAGTCACTGTACTACCGATGATAATGCAGCCTCCATTCATAACTGTAAAAAAAGATTTTGGTTGATCGTCTTCACTTAACAAAAAGTCAGTAAGTACTTAGCGGTACGAGAAGTTCAATAAACCTATATTCCAAAAAGATTTTAGTTTTTCAGTCATGAACACTGAGAAGATGGTTCAAAAGTGCTTTCCTGTTTACAATAGCAGATAGTTTAAACTTTGATTAAATCCGTGTCTTCTTTGGTTGAGGCTCTCTGATGAAGTGCTTTCATTACTTGAATATTACCATTCATACTTCCAATGCATTGATTTACCAGCATATCGGCGTCTCGTACAACAAGAGAGTGCTACTCACTGAGAACTAATTACTGTTAACCCGATGAACTTGAGTGATCAGATCCGGATTGCTGCAGACTTTCAATGTAGTTCACATAGCCTTTATCACCTGTTGTTCTCTGTCGTCGAGTGACTCGAGTGGACAGCAGTGAAACTTCCTTATTCTCATATCTCGTGCAAGAGCAACCCAATGGATCCTCTCACTGAAGAGACCCCTTGTAATTCTATTTTTCTTTTCAACTGCGGGCGTTCCTTGTTTCTTCAACTATATTTTCAGTGGTCTACAACGCTTCGTTAGTCACTCGTTTTCCTTGTTTGACTCTAAAACCATATCTTTCGTAATGCCGGTTCTCAACCTAAACAGACGTAGCTAAAACATCTCGAGATACTCATTCCGTGAGCTCGATGAGCGTAAATGGTGCATTCAGAACTCATTTGTTTTTCATGAGCTTCGTTTCTTTGAGATTTAGCCGCAGACTAATCTTTTCACAGCCGCTATGATAATCGGACATTTAGTCCGTCTGGCTAATGTTTTGTGTTTTAGAGCGGTTACCACCACAGAGTGAAGACGATGGCCATCGATTCTTTTCCTATGTTCTCCCATTCTAATTCTCGTATGGCTCTATGCTACAGTGGTGGAGTCCTTTTCGATACATGTTTGTCCCTATGGCTGTCTTTCGTTCATTCTTCTGTCATTCCTGTGGATAATTTGTGATACATTTATAGACGATAGACCGCAAGCAGATTGGGCAATATTCGCCGATGTTGTGGAAGTGTCCCATCTTGAGCAACACCTCGGTGTTGCTAGTTTCCCGTTGACCCGAAACACTACATTTCGGCAAAGTGTAAAGACCTGAGCAAGTATGTTAATGAGAACTAATGAGAGTTCCTTTGGTTGTTTACTATTACTTTACTCGGGCTAGATACTTTTAAATTCTACACCGGCATGACAATATGTCGAATTTTTGAGGGAAAACGGGGGATGGCAAAAAGGTTTTTTTTTTCTTTGTATATGATCGTGAGAGAACGCGTTCAATAAATAGATGCGAGTGGTAATTGTTGACGATTTTCTCCGTTGCGTTTCTGGAAGCTATAATTGTTCTGTACAAGTGCCATAGTGAATGATTTTAGTTCTGCTATTGGCGACTTTTGATGGAACTCAAATACCCTTTCTTACTTCTGTAACTTTAGCCATAATTACTGTCCTATAGCCTCACAAGGGCTCAAAACATTTCATCAGATTATTATACTTTTGTTTCGAGTGTTTTCAAACCACGCTCTAATTTCAATACATCTCATAATATTATTTGAGTCAACATATCATGTGGTCTAGTATTAAGCTCCTCTTGTACAGCCCGATACACGTGTTTCCACCTTATAGTCTCGTCAGTCGGGCAAAACTCGTCGTTTTTTAGCCAGTAGCTCTGTAGGTGCTCTGGAGTTCTCTGAAAATCTCTGAAATTTGATCGTGGTCATAAGAAAACACTTGAAGTAAAGGTATGATATTATGAAAATACCAGCAAAAGAGCAATTGAGTGTACAACACTATAAATTCTGTGATAACTTCACTTGATTTACGGTGTAAATCGCTCGTCGGCGCTACCTCTTAGTGTAGAGACTGGAGCGCCCACAGAGGATTAGCTAAAAGACAGCGGGTCCTGCGCGACTGACAAGACTGTAAGGTCGAAACACGTGTATCGGGCTGTACAAGAGCCCATTACCAGACAACATGACATGTTGGCTCAAATAATAATTATGAGATATTCTTTATCAGATTATCAGATTATTATTGTTCTTCAGATGTTTTATATAACCAGTCGAGAGTAAAGGTATGATTCTTTTTCAGCATTTCTGCAGCGTTTAAAAGTTCGCGCATGAGTTAGCGTTTGCTAGTGGATCGCGCGGCATCAGCCGATAGCGTATCAGCCTAAGTTTGGAGGCAAACGTTTCATGGTGATCAAGTGATCACTTTCGCATTTTCGGCTCTTGTAGCGACAATCTGAAATTTGGAGAAGCCGATGGTATTCTCAATTCTTATTATTGATGACGGCATTTTTTCAAGAGCCGACTGATATATTCTGAAACTATGATTATTTGGGATTTTTATCTGTACTTGGCGGATTTCTTTCTTTTCCAAGAAATGGAATGTTGAGCGAAGCAGTGATTTGATCCAGAGCAAAATCTTGGAACAACAGTGGCAGCGATTAGACAAACCTTTCCATTTGCAAAGGTTTGTTTATTTCTTTAGAACTCTTCATTGGGGGACATGCACAGATGCAAACGAGGCTTTCGCAACTGTGAATAACCATGAATTTATTTTGGACAACATTATAAACCTAGACAACCACATAGTTTGTGAATTCCATTTTAATCCGTAGATTCTTATTTGACATCTTTCGAACGTTCTTCTACTCCAATTTTTGCGTTACAATCTCCATTGATGACCCTTAAGAATCAGCAGTTCCTTCTGAAGAACTTCTGCGTTCATACAGAACGCTTTGACCTCTTCGTCACAACTTGATGTTGGTACGTAAAGAGCGTAGGTGGTCTAGGCTGGCTTTAATCCAAATCTGTTTAACCGCGAGCACAATCCTGGTTCTTAGTTGCTCGAGTGAGCAAAGTTCGTGGATCATAAGCATTATGATTACAACACCAATGCCGCTGGCATCTGTAGTATAACATGTTCGAAAAAACCATTCTTCAGCGTTATGGACAACGTGAAATGAGTAGCGGCTCTTTCTCTCGGCCGGGAAAATGATACTGTACATTGTCCTTCCTCTCTGCATCATGAGTTCCTCTAAAGAAAATTCTTATGCAAGTGCGCTGCACTATAGGTACAAATAGTCACCATGATTTGTAGCGTTTTATGGAGTCTTGAAATGACTACAAGATTTTAGAAGCCGTAGCACACTCGTCCTTCTCAACAGTACCGTACTTGGAGTTTATTTGAGTCCACGAAACAAAACTCACTTTACCGTTTTTAGCGTCCTGATACGCAGATAGTGTTTGCTAAGTTTTGAACGTAAGAGATGAACACTCATAAGGTAATTTGGCAGTTCCTCCAATTCTAAGGAGAAGCCCAACTATTAAAGATGATTTCTAACCCCTTCTTGTGTGACTGGGCTCCGTGGCCGAGTGGTTGTGATGGTCGTTACAACGCGCGTGAAGCCGAGCTCCACCCTCCACTTCTCTCTGGCAGTTAACAACACCGTCCTATAGAAAACCACACCAAGGCTATCCTCGAGACTGCAAGGAGGCTCGCTCAACTAGTATTCTACGATGCTCAGGAAAAAGACGAAAAACGAATTAAATGCTAGATGTACTGAGATCCGCACAGTGAAACAGACTGACGCCTGTGATAACGGGATCAAATAAAGGGCTAAAGCGCTTGAGTGACTACTAATGACTGCCTTCAAACAATTCGATTTGTAGAAGAAAAAGGTATGAGAAGTTCGCGTATCGGAAACAGTGATCTTAGCCTCTAAGTCTAAATGTGCTCCCAGAGGAACGTAGCTCTTCTGGGCCTCCTGTTGATTTTGGTGCTTGCCATCTGTAGACTAGCCGGTCTTCTGTCACCGATGACCGACAAAAAATCCCTCCATGAGAGAGATTTTGCCAGTTTTATTTTTGTTAAGACCAGCACACATAAAGTTAAAAAATGCCGAACTAAAAACAACTTTTTAAACTTTGAAAAAGTTTGATTACCTAAAGCTGATAGTCAAGTGCTTGATGTGCGAATCATTCGATGAATTAAATTGAAAAACAGCACTGAGAACGCACTCATGGTTGCTGGGGCTACCATTGGGTTTACGTTTACTTCAGCGCACTGGAGTGGACTGTAACTGGTGTTCACTGTGAGCTGATCCAAAATGCCTGATATCACGGCAGGGAAGAGACCGGCACGACGACCTTGTTCCTCTAATACATCAATGGCCTAAAGAAAAACAGTGGAAAGTCGAAGCGGTCAACATTAGATGCACCAAAGCAGATAGGTGCAGCATAGAATTTTAGCTCTCTTATAAAACTCACAGCCTGCATTGTCACGCGTTGTACGAATGACTGCACCTCCATTGCGCTTCTTGAAATTCCAGGAGCTTTGACCGCTTCGATTGGTGTGGTCCACACCATGTTAACAGGCAGGGTGAATCCAATGACGTTAAAGGATATTCTCCTAGCTATAAATGAAAAAATTAAGGTTTTTCTTTGATGAGGCTGCGGCTATTCCTAAATTTTTCTGAGAGTTATGCCTATGTGTAATAGTGAATATAATAGTGAATTCTACCATGTAAATACTTTCAAAATGAGCATAACTGCTTCTATGTACACTCATTGGAGCAAAAATAATGATTTCACAATTAGAAGTAAATTTATTTTATTCCATTTCTTCTTTCTACTTTTTCCTAACCTTCGTGCGTTAGTCAGAAAACGTTGCGTTCATAGAGGCAAAGGATTAGTGTAATCCACTGCAAAAAAGAATACACTGAACTCATTACTCATGACTGAAAGCACTTTTTCACATGCGGCATATCGAAGAAAACAGAAAACAAGGCAGCAATCTCTCATTTACAATGAAAGTTGCCCAAAGAAGACGACTTCAAAATTATAATCTTTGCCACTTTCAGAACGTTAGCATGTACTCATATATGAAGGAAAGTTTTTCCGAAAGAGCAGAAATTTCTTTGTTCGATACCTTGACCGGGTAGCATCGTCCCACAACCAAACGCTGGTGAAACCACAAAAACGAGACATATTAAAGGAGCCAGCTGGAGTGCAATTTTCGAGCATCTCATGTTATGATAAAAATCTGCAATGCTTCAGTTCTTAAACAAAAAAAAAACTGAAAGAGTTTGTTAGAAGGAGCTGTGAATGGAGAAATTTTGTGTGATTTCCAATTTGGTTCTGAGGACGTCCTTATGCCTCTGGCTTCGGCGCAGATAATTCGTCTGATACGCTATACGGTTGCCGAGTGGGCGGGCGCGCTTTGATGGAGATATCATAGTTCTTCAATGAACTGTGAGCTTCTAACGCCACTGAAAATCTTCTTGCCAATATAGGGTCGAATATGCTGAAAGGTACTTAAGTGAGGCTATCGGTAGCAGAAATAATGCCAATGCTTTCCCTGAGGAAACGCACTTCTTAAGCTGAGTTGTGAAAAGGACTTTTTTATAACTTTTATCACATCAGCGTGAGGCGTGGGCCATTGTTGAGGCGGGCAACACCTTTCAAACGTATGCATGGCTCTGACATAAGAACTTCGCAAAGGCTCTAAACATGCTCACTGTCTGCTTAGAGCGAGGTTTGAACACGGTCGATGAGATTGGTTTTTACATATTCACTACAAGCTTTAATTTATGAATTTATTAGTTTATAAACTGGAAGAAGTGTTGATAGCGCAACATCGTGCTATCATTATGAATAACGTCTCGCCATCGCTGCTATATAGCAGGGTTTAGTACGAGACGTGAGTCACTGATGAAGCGGGCGACACCGCCGAAACGTACGAATAGCTCTGGCACAATAACATCGAAAATGCTCTTAGCTCACTGCCCATATTCAGTTTTACCACATTTTTGGGCTATCTCAGTTATATCTATTTATTTCAACCGTATTTATCTTTTACTTATCACGTCGGCGAAAATACATCGTTATAAGTCGCAAATTAAAATGTCGAATGATCAATCACCTCACCATTTTATGCGTTTGAACCAAGTGCTACAATACAAATCTCATACTTTGATACTCTCTCATTTCATACAATGCTAAGTATTCATTATAAAGATTGAAAATCTAAAGAGAATGGATAATTTAACAGTTCCACTTTCTATAAACCTCGGCATTGATAAATGGTATATGGACATCGAAAGAACTTATCTTGATTAGGTGACGAGAGATTGGTAGAATACTAGCTAATACTACATACGTCCAGGCCTTGAAAAAGACGATTCGTTGAGACATTAGCTCAGTTGTTATTACTACTAATCTGCGAATCTTGCGTCAGTTAATCATGATAGGTTTCTTTTTCGATTTCCATATAGGCGATATACAGCTTGACAAAAATAATACATCGTACCACGTACGGTGCAACTTCATCAATAATTTTGAATTACTTTTTTGTTATGTGTACTTCAGAACATTATGGAATCATAGAACAGACCTTGATTTATCTTTCCGTGGATAGAAATGTTTTCTGCACTGTGAGCATTTTATCGTGACAATCTTGACTCTGGCATGTGCCCCGATTTCACGCCTTCTCTGTCTTTCTCTTTAGTTGAATACCGTTAAGACGTCTTCCTGTACTCTTTCCAATTCCCCTCTCTCTAAAAAACTTCATTGCGACCACAGGAAATTGGTTTTGAAAGACCAACAGTACTCCAAAAACTTCGTGATACGCCGAACTGCTTTCAATGGGTATCGTTCGCCATTTGTAACAAGATGTTTTATACAAGAAGTGTCTCATATTTGTAGACTAATCTAAAGCTACTAATCTGAGAAAATGTAGGAGAAAGGTTTGCCTGAAAAAATTCAGGCGAAAGGTTCTGTTGTACCTTCTTGTAAGGCTGGGAAAGCCCTCTCGTTCTTCTTATGGGAAGCAGTTAAGATGAGAGAGTCGATGGCGAAGCCGATAACACCTTGGAAATTAGTGCACTCTTCGTAGATGCAATTTGAGCGATGAAGAACAGTTTAGTTGAAGGATGAGAAAAATTTGTAAATCTTGAAGAAATCTTTTGATTAACCGACAAAGTTCGTAATAGTAGTGGTATCAGTAGTGGTATGACGACCTCTCATTAGTGGCTGGAGTTTGGACTTTTTGTGAGGCAATAACAGATTATAAATCAGAGTTGATCGGAAAATGGACAAGGAAAGTTCTGCCGCTTTGAACCCTACCCATTGGTTTGCAACTGGGATGTGTTCAAAGCGAGTGATGCTCACGTGGAAGGAGTCAATTGATTTATGCGAACTATTCATTACCGCTTTGCACCATTAATCACCTATTAGGTTGGAGAGAAAATTTCCATTGTTTGGATGGGAATGTCGTTTCTTGGACGGAGACGAGATTCTACCGCATCCACCCTAGAGTCCAGACGTTGCTCATCTGATTACGGCCTTTTTCGGTCAATGGAACACTTTTTGATGTTCGCAAATTTGAATCTTTCGATAAAGCTGAGGAAGCATGTCAAGAGTTCTTTGATTCAAAGCCGAAGGAGTGGTACTTCGATCAAATCCGAAACGTGGCAGACCGATGGCAAAAACTGGTGAATAATCATTGCCTGTATTTTGAAGGATAGTTGTTGTTGTTTGTTGTCTGAAAACATGCATAAATTTTGAATGTTTTATTAAACGATGGAAACTTTCTTTCCAAGCTAGCACAAGGCATTGGTGTAAGCAGCTACAGATAGAACTCTCTGAACAACTTTTGGCAGACGGTTGCAAAGTTGATAGTGTATTCCTAGATGATTATTTAAGTAAAAGGTCTCGTACATCAGCAAGATGTAGAATTAGATTGTGTCCCTACTCTCCATGAACTCTTTATGAATGTATTCTACACTGCTCGCAACGCAGTCGCTCTGCATTCACTGTATTCTGAGATCCACCTTTGGAAGTGGTTGTCAAAGGAGATGTCGTGACTCAAATTTATACCACACACTTTCATGACGACGCTATCTGTTCGACAATAATGCCTGGCTACAAGAAAGCAATCGACCTTTGCAACTGCACATGCGAACAGAGCCTTCGTGGTGCCCGATATTTGAGGTTAATTGTAGAACACGTAAATAACTATGGTGTTAAGAAGAATGATGAATGGGAGAAGGCGCTTTCCCTCTGACAAGTTAAGCAATAGGAGTGAGCGAAAATAGGTGAAAATGTTTGGACTTTCCGAGGATGTCACTTTACTGTCAAAAAATACGTGTAAATATAACGCGTGAACGTGATTGCCTAGAAAATAACTCTATTGAAATATCCTTGATAGCATGCTATCTTATCGTAATGATAAAGCGCTCCCTTAATGAAGAGTTTGCTTTATACTCTGAACAAAGTTCGCTGTGAAGTTCAAGAAACGCGCTAATTGCCATGAAGGCGAAGCGTCTTTTTTCTTTGTCGGTAGTGCACATTAAGAAGGCTTTCTAGCAACTACATTGGATTCTGAAATCACATTTCTCCAAATGACGAGTGACTACTATTAATCGAATGAAAGGACTCTGCTTATAAAAAGGCAAGTAAAAACGACTACTTTCCACGGAATGCGACTTCACATCACTAATCAGTACGATCATTCATCATTTGAAAATCAAGAGAGGAGTATTCACCGAGTAGCTCATGCTTCTTAGTGTAATGATAATTGCAAAAGAAAAAATTGAAACAGCCTCACTCAGAGTGCTTTATGGATCCTTTCTAGGTTTGTTCTCTTTCGCTAGCTAAACTCCAAGAAGTGTGGGAGGTTAGTGCAACCACACATTCATTAACAACTCAAGAAAAGAAAGAGATCTGAGCAAAGATGTATTCAAGTGCTTCAATTTATCGAGTCAAATATAATCATAGCAGAAAGATTTTTTATATAAATGCTCCTTCTAGTGCCGCCTTTTTGCTCGAAATTCTAATACTGACTGAAGATACACAATAATGTGGAGTGCTGCGCAAAAACATTTGCGTCAACCGGGATTCGAACCCAGATCTCATTCTTTCCGGTGGTGCAACGGTCAGCATACGCTCCCGGAAAAAGAGAGATCTGAGTTTGAATGCCAGCTGACGCAAATGTTTTTGCACAGCACTCCACATTATTGAGTATATTACAAGATCATACCACCGCAAGTAAGGTCAGATAAAAAGATTTCTGACTAAGTGAAGAGATAGAATTATATGAAATTACGTGACTTTGTAAAAATTAGTAGTAAGCAGTAAAATTACGTGCTAAATATTAACGGTTTCGAAAACTTCCAGAATCCCGAAACATCACAAAAAGCATCACAAAGCTACTCCATATTTTGTCTGGCAGTCTCATAATACCTATGCTGGTGCGTGAATGAACAGAGTTGCCAAAACGATTATGTCTGAAGAACAATGGACTCCATTTGAAATGCTGCAGATGAAGTGCTATGAGTTGCAGTATTAGGAATTGTGAATTCACACGACAGTCTCATTAATCAAAGAATTTTATTCAATTAATGAGCAATGCCGAAGAATCATTCGATTCGCCGGTTTAGCAGAGAAACAAAATTTGTATGAATGCATACTTCCTTCTCGATGTGAAAAACACCTCGCTACTTTACCATGATTCACTTCGTCGATAGGGAGCATCTGAAGTTTTGGAATCACACACTGCTTTCACCGGTATCCCTATTTCGCGTCGAAAATTTCAAACAAAAATATTGTCGGCTCCGCTTCACCTATAGCTGCTCAGACAGATGAAGTGATTTTACCGTTTTGTATACTATGGTCCACAGGGTAATCTCGACCGCCAACGTACTTTGAAGCAATAGTTAACGGCAGGACCATCTATGAGTGACGTTTGATTCTTTGTCATCGCATTCTTTCCCTAAACACAAATTTGAGCTCACCAAGTGACATAAAAATTTTCATGATAAACGTGGCGACGTGATGCAAACTAGAGACGGTGAGGTGAACACGAAAACAAGTTTTTTTATTAGTTTTTTTTCATCAATATTCTTGAAAGCTCTATAAAAAAATCAAGGCTTTGTTATTCCCCATGTCAATAGAAAATTTCATGGCCACCTTGACCATCGAACAATTCATGAAAAGTTGAATCTGCCTGACAGCTTACAGTTTTTGATAATCGACGAACGTGTGACTTTGATTCCAACGTTAACGTAAGATCTTGTTTCATCATATCTTTCTCTGACAAGTTCTTGCTTTCTGGGTGAGACATTCGACTTGATGAATTTGGTAAACCTGTTACACTGGCATCGAATGACTTATCAGCTTCATCGAAACATTCGACTCTAATTTTATGAGTTAAGCACATGTATGAAAGATTCAATTATCATTGACACATGTATCGTCATTGAACTCAGTTATACTGACAGCTGTGTGAGTTATGTAATATGAGTATATTCTTTGTTTTTACTGCTTCTAAGCAGAGGTAAGATCTTACGTCTTAGCCGTCCCGCTATGGGAGAAACGTGGATTCAACTCCCACCTGATGTCATATGTCTTGCATACCACTCAGTACTCTTTGATATGTAATTATAACATCGGAAAAGGTTCGACTCAATTGGCCACCAAGATGAAGACTACAAAAGGATAAACAACCGTGGACAATCAACTAAAATTACTCGATTTAGAGAAGGCGAAAATGTCGAAAGGATAACCTAGTAAAGCCTCATGTCACTCAGATTCTGGAAATCACCGAAAAATGGCTTTCCCACAAGCACTGGAACCGTGACCGAAATACGGAAATGATCCCGGCTTATTTACACAAACATTTGAAATCAATAGTATTTTAATGCATTTCGCATTGTTATGATGTTTTTCTGTATACTCAAGAGAATTGAGTGGTGAGCAAAAACTCGGCCTCAGGCAGGAATCGAACCCGCGTTTCATCCTATCCAGGGAGGTTTTTGTTCACCACTCAATTCTCTTAAGTATATAGACAAACATTTGAATATATTGTAAACTGTAGTTTAATTAGTTTCCCCCTTTTAGAGTAAGAACTATAGAATGTTAAGGGTTGAATTTTATAGAAACTATAGAATGTTAAGAATGAAATTATCGTAAAAGTTAGATATGTATCCTTCTCACACTTTGACGGCGTAGTTTCACTGCTTCCATTTTTGGTGATATCATACGAAAAGATTTTTATGGTCGCCATCACAGTCGAGATAGCTGTAATTAACATAAAATTTTCTTAACATAACGCCTTGTCGTGAAATACTTCCTTGTTTAGTTTTCTCGCCCGTCTTTGATTACAATAATGAGAAACATGAAGTGCAGAGATTTGAAATGCCATATATTCATTAGTTTCCCTTTTGGCAGAGAGGTCAGAACGAAAAATATAGAATGTTGGAAAAACTCCGAAGGAGTCCGAGGTTTACTTCCTTAATCATGATGATAGCAGATAAAATGCCGTTCTATTAGGCAGCAATAAGAGTTTCGTTTATTGCTCAGATTTGTCTTCCATTTTCCCTAAATGAAACCTTACTCAGTCAGCTCCTGCTCCTTAGTGGCCACTATCATAATAGGTTTTCCAATACACTTTTAATGGTTTTGATGGGTTGTGCAAAAACTCTATGTCGTTATGGTTTTCCTAATTCAAATCTCGCTATAAAAATGCATGATTTTGGTATCGTTCAAACTTCAATTTTTGTAGACATTTTGGAGTAGAATTTGCTTGTAGTTGCTCCAATATAGAGCTGTCTTGGGTAATGACTCGCTTGCTACTCATACGCGAATGGCGCTAGGTGAAAATTCTACTGAAGAGGCGCGCAAAATTTATGGAACTCGGGGCGATCATACGGTTGCAAAAGGACGGCTTCTGGGTTTCGGTACTTCAGTTGACCATGATTAATTCTCGAAAGCAGTACAGTTTTCGTCTTCCTTTAATGTCTTTCCTTCTATCTCTTATTCAGCGACGTGAGAAACGATATTTGATCTCCCCTTTAGAAGCGAAATGACGCTCCCGCAATTCTCTCAGACAATCGTAACTGCTTCATCGAAACTCTTTCCAGCTTTCTTCATTCAAGAACGAAAGCGTTGCAGAATTTCGGTTGAAATATGCGATGCGGAAAACATCAGTCGCTTCTTGCTTGCTTGCTTTTCCCCTATGTATCGTCTTCGTGGTCTCATAGGCGTTTGGATGTGGAACACTGCCACCTGGTCAAAACTTGGAATAAGGAACTGCTATTACCTCAGAAGAAATGCTCTTTATTTATGAGATGCATACATTCTCAAGGAGACATGACTCATAATTTCAAAACGAGCTTTTACAAATGGATAACTTAGCAATTTAAGCAGCTCATTATTGTGGTGTAAGATGCTCATCTCGCTTTCTGATTCTCACGAACGTGTCACATTCAAAAACTAGAAACGAACTGAATTTCTATATTCGAAATAGATTATTGGAAACGAAAGTTTTTGCAAATTACAAAACCAAAAAAGGATCTCTACTCTAATCGTTTTAACCGCCTTAGTTGTTAAAAAGGATAAAGCTCTCGGCGTTGATCAATCCCTGAGGGATGCGCCATGCATTCGACTTCAATTTTTAACTTCGTTTGAGGTGACTGAATGTATATCCGGCCTTTACAATGACTCGCGGTGGCCTTCCGCTGAACCGAGTCAGTGCTGCTTATCCTCCCAGACAAGTCTGAGACCTTCTGGTACCAATTTACCGACCCCGGAGGGATGGATGGCTTGGTGAGCCATGAGCGCGAGATCGAACCATTGACCTCGTGTGCGACGCAGAGCACCTCTAACCACTGCGCCACATGCGCTCCGCCTTAGTTGTTATGTAATAAAATATCTTAAATTACAAATGAGACGCGAACTACGTTCCGCATCTGGCTAACCTACGGAAATTCGAAAAAGCAAAGAGAAGAAATGTAACCACTTTTGAGAAGACTACCCATTTCTGTTATAGATAATACACGTAGAAGCACTTATACTGATATTGGTAATTTACTAATGATCTTTCCTGCACACAGGCATAACTATCAGAGACATTAGGCGGCCGCCACCGCTCAGTTCAACAAAACTTTGATGTTTTTCCATTTTATAACCAGGAAATTAGCGTACAATGCACTAAATCTACGCTGCTTGTTAACATGGCATGACCGCAGCAACTGAAATGGTTAAGGTCATTGAAATTTAATGAAATCGAATGTCAATGAAATCAATTACTTCGTCTAGCAATACAAGCTGTGAGTTTGACATGAAGGGTTAGTACACCACCTTCGTGTTTTTTGATTTACCGCCGAAGACCATTCCAATTTTCGATTGTTTTTTAGGCTACTGGTGTGCTTGGAAGAAGGAAGTCATCGCACAGGCCTTTTTCCTGCTGTGATACCGGCCATACTGAGCCGACTTAGTGTGGAAACCAACTACAATTCACTTTACTGAACGAAAGTTGAAGCTAATCCAGAGGGCAAAACTATGTGTTCTTGCCCTATGCTCATTCACATGTCCAATCCGTCCGACGACTAGCACATCAGAAGAGCAACTCTAGCCATGCGTACTCAAAAATTTCCACAGCTTTGAAAGAATTGCTACGTGTGCATTATTTTTCAAACTTATGTACATTTGCACTAAAAAAATCAAACTGCAATGCAAATTCTTCTAAGAGAGATTTTCTCACGGTTAGTCGCAAAGCATGTGGAGCGTCCTCAGTGCCAGATTAGAAAATTAGAAGGATGTCTATAGGCGAGGACGTGTTTCACTGAGACAAATGTGCTTCTAAAGCCAACTCTCTGTTTTCGCTGCTTCAGTTTTATATACTTTTTTACGAGTCAAGTTGGCTAGAATCCCGCAATAGCTGATTGCAGTCACATAGACGGAGATTAGACCTCACCTCGGATAAGTTCGCTACTCCGTCTCCCTCAAAGAGACAGGAAAGCAACGCCATGAGTATCCTGCGATCCGCACAGTGAAAAAAAGCACTTCAAAGAAGAATCAGCAAAGTGTTTACAATTGGCATAAAGGAGGATGGGTCTATCTTTTCAACGATACCCCTTCGAAAATTCGACATGTTATTCGTCTATAAAGGAACAAATAAGATACTGTACAGACTTGATAAGTCTGAGTTCCAGGTCAACTTTGTGTAGATTTCATCAGCACAGTGACTCTGCTCTGCACACTCTACTTATCACAATGAGAAGGTCCTAATAAATGGAAAACCAACATGACCGTGTTAATTTTCAAAAAAGAGGTTGTTAGCGACATCGGCAACAATCGCACAATCTCCTTATTGCCTGTCGTCATTTTTAATGGGCTCTCGTAGAGCCCGATACACGTGTTTCGGCCTCAAACAGCCTCGTTAATCAGGCAGCCTTCGTCTCTAGCCAATCCTCTCGGGAGCCCCTACATCTCCCTATCAAGAGTAGACGACGGCGAACCATTTACACAATTGCCGCCAAGTGAAAATTCACTAGATCGGCAATGTTTTACACTCGATTGTTCCTGGCTGGTACTTTGAAATGTCATACCATTTGTTTCGAGTGTTTTCTTAAGACCACGCACAAATTACGTTTATCTCAAAATTATTATTTGAGCCAGCATGTCATGCGGCCTGTTAATGGGTTCTTGTACAACCGGATACACGTGTTTCAGCCTTGAGCAGCCTCGTCACTTGGACAGGACCTTCACATAACGGCAATTGTGCAAATCATTCGTCTGCGCTTATTCTAAGTAGGGAGACTGCAGCATCCCAAGGAGAGGACCTTTGTAAATGCAAAACCAGCACGACCGTGTCATTGTTTAAAGGGAGTACATACATACATACATACATACACCTACCTACAATATATATACCTAGACGAGAAAACAAAGAAGGACCCTAATAAACCTCTAAGTGCGTTTAGGATCCAAAAGGGCAACGATGACGACTTCGCGGTATTGGTTAAAATCTTAGAGCACGAATCGAAAACATCGGCGCGAAAAGTCCTTGAAGCTTTCTAAATAAATTCCAAAAACCCGTAAATGTGCAAAAAGGGGGAGTGCCTTAACATAACCATCCACATGACACCTTATCTCAGACTGTTTTCTAGCCTGGGTCTCAGCTGACACCTATCGTTAATTTGACCTAGTGCCATGGGGCGGATTCATACGTCACCTTGTGCTAACAACATAGGTAGTCCCTAGACTAGATTGCACGGTGATTGCTTTTCCCTTAATCAGTTATCGCGTATTAATGCCCTAGATTTCTCTTTTCCACGACACATAGTAATATAAGTAACGTTGCAATGAGTATTACGTTCAGACTCTGAAGCAGGCGTATTTGCCGAAATGCCGAAAAGTAGGACAATCAGTGGGTAGAAAAAAACCGGTACTTTACCGTTAGCCAAACGCAATTTCGCCCTTCAGAAGAAGCTTATTTTGCGCTTGCTATTAATGAGTGAGCAATCATTCGATAGCACAAGTCAAAAGAATTAGAACGGTATATTTCAAGTTAAAAAAGGCCCCTTTAATGCGTTGAAAGAGCAGAATGAATTGTTCTTTCTCATTCAAAAGTTTCTCACTGACCAAAGCTTTTCCGTTAGAGTTATAGTAATCAATCAATAGACTCGGTTCTTGAAAATTCCAATAATTTAGTTGGCTTTGAATATCGACTTTGCATCTCAATGTGACAGCCAAAGGAGGATTGGGTTTGGTTTTTTTTTTTTGGTTCTTATGAAGCACTATGAGGTCTCTCAAGAAACCAATGGCATTATTGAAATTCTGAGATTTGATTTATTGTTTCGTTTTCAAAACTATGAGAAAGAAGCTCTGCTCAGTGAGAACTCTTCTAATAAGGAACTTTTAATCTTGCGCTTTCAGCGCAATAACAAGGCCCCTAAAAATAAAATCACCATCAAAATTCCCTTCATTTAAGCTATCGAATAACTATTTGAACATTAGAAGCGATCAAAAAACACGCTTTTACCAATTAATCGAAGTGAAAAGAGGGTAGTTGAGTGATCCATTTTTGTGGAACCCAATCTTCTTTTGGCTGTTATGCCTTAATTCCAGGTCTATTATGAAAACCAAATAGATCGTAAGAATTCTTAAATTCAAAAAAAAATTAAATTAAATTGAAGATAAGATGTACCTTCCAAATTATTTGATTTGTGCTATCGAAAAATTATTTGAGCATATTTATTTCTATCGATTGGCAAGTAAAACTTCGAAGAAAGAGCTTTGATCAGCGAGAAATCTTTCAATGAGAAACAGAATTCTATTCTTGTTCTTTAGCGCAATAAGAAGGCCTGTTCAAGATGAGATGTACCTTTCAAATTATTTTACTTGTGCTATCGAAGAATTATTTGAACAATCAAAAAGACCAATAAATACGTTTTTTTTAAAGGGATCGAAATGACTCTTGCCCAGAGAGAAGTACCCTGCAGATACCAGCCAGGAGCAATCGAGTGTTCACTACTGTCTATTCAGTGGTAATTTCGCTTGACATACAGTGTAAAATGTTCGTCGTCGAATACTCTTAAGAAGACGAAGGGCATCGTCAGACTTATGAGAGCGTCAAGGTCGAAACACAAGTATGGGGCTCTATAAGTCAGCTCATTTCACACACCACATGACATGTTGGCTCAAATATTAATTAGGAGATATTGAGAGAAAATAGTCAAGTTAAAACGCCAAAATCCTAAAACTGTCGAAATTTGGGACTTATTCAAGTCAGTAGTTGGCTCTTGGAAGTGCCGTCAATTAATAACATCGATGAAAAATAGGACATGCTCATTCAACATCTTTAAGCAAGCTATGTTGAAGCCGTAACAGCCGTGAGTCCGAAATTTACCACGAGATGTTTGCCCATGAATACTCGAGCTAATACGTCAACGGTAAATCGCACGAGCTGCGTGCAGCCACCAACCTACGTCCAAATTTGTAAAACACTGCGGAAAAGCTGTAAAAGATGGTCTAATAGAGAGAAATGCGGCAGTCATAGAAGAAGCTGGAACGAGCATTTAAAAAGGCCTACCGAGGCTTCACCAATTCATCCACTAATATTACTCAGACCTCTTCAATTGTCACTCCCTCTTACCCTTCATATTAAATGAATGAGGATGGATCTATCGCTTCTGTGGTGCTGTTTCCAAAATCCGACATGATATTTCGTCTTTGAAAGAAGAAATAACATTCGGCCTAGACAAGTAGCCACTCACACTGTAGTAGATATGCAGTGCACGAGGATTTGATGGCCATTTCTATTTTCCCTACTGAAGTGCAGTAAGACGACTTTTTTTGAAAGCGGTCATAATGTCGTGATCACTGAAACTGCTCCACCGATTATTTTATAACTCTGTAAGAAGCAGTTCATGAAATGTAACCATATTTGTGGACTTGAGATTTGTCATATCGAACGGTTAATAGAAATCTATGAGACAAGCTGTATCTTGCGAAAAATACACGCGTTAACGCTCAACGCTTGCAAAACACTTATTTTCATTGCTCCAGTGGTAAAATAACTTTTTTAAAAAGAACAAATGAAGCTTTGAATTACCCCATATTTAAGCTACTGAACAGTTACTATTACACTGTTGGAGCATTCTGCCTAGAAAAGGAGATTTCAAATATCTACCCTATATTAGAACAGTAGGTACTATTCCGTTAAACGGCACGGAATGAAAAGCCGATTCCTTTCGCTGGTCAAGAATTTTTCATAACAGTGTTAATAATCTATCAAAAGTTCAAATCTCTGCCTAGAGCGGTATATGGCTGTTATTTGAAAAGGTCTTTTACTAACATTCGGCGGAAGGGAACCCTTTGCGTTTTACAAAGACATATTCCTCGCAACAGTGCTCTTTCTTTAGAATAATAGTGATCATTCGAAAACGTAAGATTTAGAGATGCTAGCGATTTGCCTATTATATGGAAAAACCTTTTCTCTGCAATGCAGCAGTGATCACATGCGTGGGAACGTGTTCTTTAGCCAATTCACAGGTTGCGTGGTGGGGGCTGGGGAGGTTGTGGTGATCATCGATCCACTGGCAGTTGGCAGGTGGCACGGAAGTGCGACTTTCGTTCTTCAATTAGAAATTTTCGCCTCTTTGAAAAAATTCCAGATTAAATGTCTGATTCGACACCAAAAGATTTCCTCTGCGTTTTCTCTGCACGTCCATGCACCTATTGTGCTTCCAGCGAAAAAATAGGTCAGTTGCTCGGCCGATGTAAGACATAATTTTATTTCGAGTTTGGGTGCGTTATAAAAGGATGTTTCCGAAAAAAACGGCCACTTACCATGCTAGCCAGAGATTCAAGCTTTTGAAGGATTACTAACGCGCCTTCATCCCGTGCCGCTTTAAAGAAAGAGAACTGAGAAGTATAGCCTAATGGGTACTCCCAGCTCTAAGAATTCGCTGAACATCATTCCTTTTTTCTGAGCTTCTCATGAAAAAATCGGGACCATCGGGTCTTTGTTCTCGGTCGAGTGCGTGGCATCCCAAAGAATCCAGTCGGTAACGGTTCTCGTCCATCGGATGTCATTGAAGCGTGCTGCGTGTCCGACCCACTTTATTTTCGATAGCCTAGCTTGTTTGATCTTCCATCGTTGACGTAGGTCGGAACTTTGGATCCTTTCTCTGAACTGTGAGATACGAAATACCTCTACTATCGAACTTTCAACTGCGCCTTCAATAACGTGCATACGTTAGGACAGGGATACTCGTCAAGCAGAGAAGGTGGGCAAGTAATCAGATGTTCTTTGTCCTCTTCACTACATACTCGATGTTTTCAAACGTTCTTCAAGCAGCTTGTTAGCTCCTACTCAACTCTGAAGCTAGGTTGAGCATCATGTTGACTTCACGACCTGCATAGACGTAAATGGAGCATTTTGAGATGTTCGTTTCGTTGAGCGTGAATTGGGCATTCAAAACCCATTCGTTCCTCATAGACATCGATTTCGTTAGATTTAGTTAGAGGCCAATGTTTCCACAGGTGTTGTCATAATCGTCCAACATTCATTTCGCCTGGCTATTTGGTGTTATAGGGACGATATCGTCAGCGAAGCGAAGATGGTTTAATTGTTGACCATCAATTTTCACTCCCATATTGTCTCATCCAGTTGTTTGCAGAACGTTTCTGAAGGCGGCAATTATTAATTTTGGCTAAATCGTATCGCCTTGTTGAACCTCTCTTCTTAAGTCAGTAGTACCCACGGTTGAAAAGAAAGTTCCTGGGGCACTTTAATGAGCATGAAACAAGTCCCATGGATATCATGGGAATATTACAGGTTTTTGTATAATGTATGGGATTTTCCCATTGAGAGCTCAGATATTATTCGTCTTTATTTCCACTTTGTTCCAAGCCACGCCTTCCCCAAGGATTCAGTCGAAGTTCGTGTTTCATTGCGTCAACATTGGAGAGAGGGTCTTCCACAGCGAACTGCAGCCGATGAAATCAACGAAATTGAAAGGGAAGGCGCAACAAGCAAATCTTTTGCTGAACGTTGGTCCCAACGTTTTATTGCCGGAGATCTTGACCTCAAAAACAACCCTCGTTCTGGTCGTCGAACAAAGTTATACAACGAAAGTTTGATTGCTGCTTTATAAGATAAAGCGTCGTCAAGTGCTCGCGAATTGGCAACCGAGCTTGATGCTTCTTATATAACTGTGCTAAATCATCTTCACCAGCTTACTTACTTGGATACTTGGGTATTTGGACGGTCCGTCTTCACGAATTGTGCAGCTCCAGCACATCTTCCATTCGTCTCGTCTTCTCGCGATTGTCGCCCACGGCGGTGGGTCCATTCAAGCATAGCCACTGGCACTAGTTTCTTACCGCGACCGCTAGAATATCGACTGGTACGAATACAGCTGATGCGAATACAGATATGGATACAGGCGATTATTCTTCTCACAAATACATCCGCCCAACGTGTAGGTCGTCATCCTCGGAGAGGAGCAAATTCTCGCGAAGTCCACACTATAGTTCGTTTCGTCCATCTGTCGTCTGATCTTCTTACTATATGACCGCCACGTCTGTGCTTCGCTATCGATGTTAAAACTTCTGGATCACGAAGACGGGATAGATTCCTGAATTTGAGCTTCGCAAGCCGGCTAGTTGTTGTGATATCCGACTGATTTTCAGAAGACATAAAAGTCGTCGTTCAAGCGCTGTGTGAGTTGCTTCGCAATATTCTTGACGTGATCGGAGTATCAGCCCACGTCTCCGCTGCATAACAGAGTTCCGTGAGGGCTGTTGAATCGAAAAGGTTAGTGCGTGAATTGGGGTTCGTTATTTGGCCGGTGGCTCCTTGACAGGCCCGAATGCGGCCAGCTGCTTTCCTTCTTCTTTCAAGTTCCTCCCTCATGTTGTTCTCCATATTCAGTGAACGACCAAGGTACACGTACGAGAACGTCTCCGTAATCAAAGATCCATCCAGCCTGATATTTTCATCATTGCATCACTGGTTGTCATGAACTGAGTCTTCATGCGATTTATGCGTAGTCCGATCTTCTTTCCCGCTTCGTTAAGTTCCTTACTCAGTTTTAGTAGTGCTTTTTGACGATAAGACAATGTCATCCGCAAAACGAAGGCTCAACAGAAATTTTCCATCGAGGCGTATGCCCTTCTCGTCCCAATCAAGTGACTTCAATATCCGCTGTAGTGCGGCGGTGAACAGCTTTGGCGATATTGCATCGCCTTGTAGAACCATTTTCCAGTGGGTGTGGTAAGAGTTTGATGAAAGAGCTCTATTTCCGTGGTATAGTTCCGATAACAGTCTGATATGTTCGTATGTAGGACGGATCCACTCCTTGATCGGCAAGTGGTGGCAGTACTGCGTTTGTTTCAACGCTATCAAATGCTTTTTCATCATCGATGGAAGTAAGGATTAAAGGCAGTCAGTACTCACGACAGACTTCTATGACCTTTGACACGGTTTGGATATGGTCCACGCAGCAGAATCCCTGTCAAAATCTTGCTTGCTCAACTGGTTGTGCATCCAGTGTTTTTGATATGCTTAGAAGGATGATCTTCGTGAAAAGCTTGTAAAGTATGCTTGACAAGCAGATCTCATCGATCACCCTTTTTTGGGTGATGAATTTTTTCCTTTTGAAGGCATGGAGGGAGGCGTGTTTGTGTTTATATGTTGTGTTGTTTATGTTTACTGAAATGTTTATCACGCGGTTACAAAAACAGTCGATCTTATGGATTAGTTATAAATAAGTTTATCAATGAAATTAGGTTTAGATGATTCAAAATGCAATTGAAATATTGTGTATCATCACCACACCATCACAGAAAACATGTGGTCGGTGTTTTGATGCGACTGTGGAAGAGATGCACGTGATTATCAATAAATTGAGACTTACTTTACAATTACGTTCCCAACGTTGCACACAACTTTGCTACCATTAAAGGAGTGGCGCTTCAAAACTCTTTATTGTCGGACAAACCAAGGGAGTGTGCTACTGATGAGTTCAATAGGACGAAACGGGTACCCGTATAGCACCAGACCTGGCAGCTCAAAGCATGTTATATCCTTATCAGGCTATAAAAATAAATAAATAAATAGCCACTTCAGAGCAACGGTGACATTTGAAAATTGCTAAGCATCCAATATTTTATGATTAGTTTGGAGTGGAATTTACGGTAATGGATCTTAAATAAGTCAGTGCTTTTTTCATGCTATTGTCACCGCAGAGCGGTCCAGTAAAAAAATGTGATGAAGTATTTGTTTTACCCAGTGGGCACGATTGAATCAGCGTAATCACATCTAAATCCGTTCTTGTATTCGAAGCGCCACTCACGCGCCGTTGCTGTGAAAAGAAATCGATGCTTTTTTGCGCACTGGGCGAAAATCGGCCATCCAAGATGAATTCATTTCTTGGTAGTTACATGTTGTTAGCGAAATAAATCAAGAGCTGCTGCTATAGTTTGAGAAGGATGGAAAGAATTTTTTCAGAAAATGCTTCATTACCAGGATAATGAGCCACGTCCGTGTGCTTTGACTATCAAAATCATTCGATCACATGGTGGAATAAGATCGCTTGTAATTGTTTCTAAAAGTAACCATATATCATGCTGTTCCTGGTAATCAAGTTGTTAATCATCATTTACTGAGCAGGGAATGAAGTAATTCTACCACAGGTTTCGCGCAAAGTAAGCTCAAACGCTACCTGAACCCTATCTGAAATGTAAGTCTTCATTGGAAAAGTGCGACTATAACGTTATAAAGTCTTTAACTCTCAGTAACATGAAGCTACTAAAGCTTGTGGACTAGTGGAAGTTTTTATAAATAGAGTCATTTTTTGATAAATAACTACCAAGTAACAAGATTTTTTTTTGGAAAAAAACAGTTCCGCTTTCGCCTTCAATCAGTTTCTCTCTTCTCGTAATGAAATTTATCTTCCTTACAATGGTATTTTTCGGTCACTATAAAAGGATAAAGGATAAAGCTCTCGGCGTTGATCAATCCCTTCGGGATGCGCCATGCATTCGACTTCAATTTCTAACTTCGTTTGAGGTGACTGAATGCATATCTGGCCTTTACAATGACTCGCGGTGGCCTCCCGCTGAACCGAGTCAGTGCTGCTCATCCTCCCAGACAAGTCTGAGACCTGCCTGGTACCAATTTACCGACCCCGGAAGGATGGATGGCTTGGTGGGCCATGAGCGCGAGATCGAACCATTGACCACGTGTGCGACGCAGGGCACCCTAACCACTGCGCCACATGCGCTCTTTTCGATTATCATGATCACCAAATTTGAATAATTCGTGTGCGATGTTCAAACTGACCCGATCGTACTTGCACGATTTTCAACGGATGTTGAACAGTGGCGCGAATATTCTGTTATTTCGACCGTCGACGATTTTCGGCTAATATCTCTATTTACATAACCTGCGTTTGATTAGCTGGTTGGCTAAGCGCTGACCAATGGCTGTATCGAGACTATTAATCACATTATTCTCACCTAGACTATAATGTTACGTGTAATTCTTCTAATGTGCTCTGTACAAGCGAGAATCTTCCACAAAGTAAGTTTTGAACATAGCCTTTACTCGTTTTTTGGACGATTTCCATTTTTCTAACGTTTCACCGGAAATATTTGCTTCCTAGGAAACAGTTGCACAAACAATATAAAGTAATGGAACTGAAGTTTCCTGAAAAAGCCCTTGGCGTTTGACAATCCTTGGAAGGGTGCCATGAGTTCGACTTTATTACCCATCTCTAGGTGTAATTGGATGGAGATCTGCTTTTGCAAGAACTCACGGTGCGTTACAGATGTACCAAATCAGCGCTACTATCCTCCCAAACAATTCTGGTAATGATTTCGCAAACGCTGAGAGAAGGAAGCATGGTAAGCGATGGGTGCAAGATCGAACCATTGACTACACATGTGTCACGAAGCTTCTTTAACCACTGCACCACATGAGCCCTTAACACTGGATTACTACAAATGCTGTTTTGATTATTCTTGCATGTCCTTTCCACTAATTTTCGAGCTACGAAAGTATCAGTGAAAGCAAAAATAGCGAATCATGTTTTCGGAGTTCAAAGCTTACTAAAGCTATATTTCCTAATGCTGCTCTTTTTTACTCATCACTACGATCGTGAAACGTTTTGGCAAATTTTTCATTGTTGTAAATGTGGGAGTGTTGATCTATGACCTTTGGATTGAAGTTTTTGAACGAGAGGACAAAAAAGTAATCTGAAGACTTCTAGTGTAGATCAACCAAAATAAACATTATTGATAAACGTCATTTGTTTACTATCAGGGTGATGTCTGTTACAATGCAGTGCGTCTCTATAATGTAATGCATATCGCTGGCTCGATCACTGTTATGATGTTGTGAAGTTGAACAGCGTATGATGCGAATCACGGATACAGTGGTCATGTGTGCACTACCGTATAATCTGGATCATCTAAATGGCAGAAACAAAGCTCTTAACCGCTAAAAGCGGTTTAATAGAAGGAAATCTTTTTTTTATCATCCAATACCAACATCCGACAACATGGCTGAAATCAATGTCGATATCGACTATTCGGGTCAAATCTTTGACAGATAATTGCTGACAGATAGGTGCATTGTAGTGTAGAATGAGTGGTGACAAAACAGACGCCCGTAGTGCAACGCGCCCTAGAGCACGCGCCCTAGGATAGGGTGATATGTGGGATCAAATCCCGTCTGACGCAAAGTTTTGCGCATTACTCTATATTTATTTATACTTATAACATCATACCACCGCTAGAAGCTGTTAAATGAAAAGAAGCCTACGCTTTACTCATGGCAGCAACTTCTGGGGATTGACGTTGAACCACGCCATTGATTCTGTACGTCACGTAACTCTGCACCCGATCTGACAACATTATAGCGGAACCTCCTAAAATTTGAAATTGAAATATCACCGACATATTTACTATTGAGAGCTTCCAGGCATAGAGGCATCGCTGCCCTTGAGCCCCTAGAACACGAAATTTGCTTGCTCATAAGCCGATATTTTTACCGTGACAAAGGTGGCCTCAAAATGTTCTGTCATATAGGCGGAACAGCTTTCGAACACCACAAAGTTTTTAATAGTGCTTTAGACATTTAAATTTCATAAGAATCTCATATCCAGCGCAATGCTTCTGTACATCGATCACTCGATTTCTAATACCACCAATTTTAGCAATTTAGAGAGATTGATGTACGAAATAGAAGCTTCTGACTAGAGTTAAATCTTCTTCTCTGTACAAGTTTTTGCTAAGCTGCTTTTATTTCTTGCGCACAGGAATCGATTCACTTTCTAAGTTGATAAATAACTTGCCATGCCTTATGTTTACCTGGGCCGCTTTTTTATTGTACGGATTCCAACACTTGTTTCATCTGGCTGGCTCACACTCATCCTTAATCTATGAGAGTCTTCGAATCTTCGTTGTAGCTTGCCTGACATTCAGAAGTATAGTGTTAATCATACCAACGAAAGTTTTCGAATTCTTTTGAGCATTTGACTAGCTCGGAATTTGAACGTTCACCAGATACTTAGTGGTCTCCAGCTTCACGGGTAATCTATGTAATTTGATTGAATACCTTGACGTTCCGCTCTGTATATTACTTCATCTGACTTCTAAACTTGATGAGCAAAAAGTGAGAGCATCTTTAGATTAGCTTTCATGATTATTACTGACATAGATTTCAATTTAAACTGATTCCAAAAAATATCGATAGGTCATTTTTAGCAAATTGCCTGCCATACTACCCATCATAACAGAACTTGCATTGTCTTCCATAATGCTTACAATCAGCTTATATGACTAAAACCTGCTCATCAGTTCAACTGTATATACAAGCTTTTGGAATATTCAATAGCTGCTTCACACTGTTAAATTTACTTATGAAAAGTTGTTGCATATGATTTTTCACTGAGTACACGTATCTTTTTGTAGCCACGAGAGTTTCGCTGTCATTCGATGATCGTGTTCGGCGACAGCCTCTCTGATGACGGGGTAGAAGCCGTTGGCGAATCACATGGCTTCATGCGAAACTCGAACGGAAAAGTGTGGCCGGAGTATGTGGAACAAATGTTGCAGTGTGATTTGGTAGGATTTGGAAGCGACTCTTGAAACCTTGCATTCGTTTCAGCATACCGTGCAGTTTTTTACTAGCCTTCATTGGTTCATAACACAATTCTTCCTATGCTCTCATGGCCATACATTGTTAAAAATGCAATTTTTACATGATTATACAGCGAAGACCCAATAGGCACTACTGCAATCGTACGACAAGAGTACTCAGGTTGTACAGTATGTACATGTCCATTGCTATTGAGGCATTATCAAAACAATAGTGATCTTTGAGTTTGTTCAAAGCCTTAGCGAGGTTGGTACGCCAGAGCCATACAATTGTTTTGGAGGCCTCGCCCCCTCGTCAGACTGTTTTTTAAACCTCGCAATGAACATTCAATATGATCTTCAATAAGGGCATAAAAAGCAGCCAATGCTATGGATAACAGTAGTAATTACATTATTGTACATGTTGTAACATCATACCACTGTTAAGGAGCGTTAAATCAAGAAAACCTTGCAGTTCATATGAGTATAAACGTGACAAAAAGTTGTTGGCTCAACTGGTTTTAATACCTTATGTGTAACATGTGCTTACCAAATCAAACGCGTTCACGGTTGATTACCGACACCTACGACACCTTGTATTGTAAAGAGTGATAACAGAACATGAGCTCCTGTAGTGTAGTGGTTAATCCACATTAGGGTGAGACGCGTGTTCAATTTTTACCTGAGGTTCAGATTTTTGCATATCACACAACGTTATTGGATACATAATCATAACAGATCTTGATTGTTTTGATACAATGCGCTTATAAAAAACATTTTAAAAGAGTGTGTAAAATGATTGATACGATAGAACCATTCTGGGAGTTCAAGCTTTCCACATATTCGTTTCCCAATGTCGAATATAACATGCACTTTATTTTAGATGTTAAGGTAATTAGGTACTTCAATCTCCTTTGCCACTTCGGATTAAAACCGAATGTCTCACTTTCTTATGAGGTAGGGCACACCACTCACGTCAACTGGTTTTATGGAAAAGCTGGGCTTGTAGGGTTAAGAAGATGATTGTGAGTCACGATGATGATGTTTTTCATAACTGCTGATGGAAATTTTAAATTAATTCTGGCATCGATATGGTATCTGGTATTTCTGATATTTCTTTATGATACTTTGTATTTCTAGTCTATTTTTATCTTCTCCAAAATCCTCGTTCAAGCTTGCAACATGAAAGTTGTTATCTATGACGCCACGTTACTTATAGTGAACATAAGGATGTACACCGATTTTGGGCAACTCTTAACGCAAGGGAATAAGTCAATATGTGTGTCATCGGCTTGGTCGTTGTTCTCCAATTACAAATTACACTAAAAGTGCTTCATGGTGTACGAACTTGACTATAATTTCATGCAACGAACAGCTGGTAACTACGCGAGCAACAAACTGTTAGAATGTTGAAATTTCTATCGATTGCAATCATTTTCCAGTATATTAACTTCGCATACAGCGGAGCCAAGAGCGGTCGAGACAATTTTTACTTCGATGGCTGGTCAGGTGTACGATGGCAGGTGGAAAAAATATCTCCAAAGTAATCTTTATATCAGTGGAGGTGAGATCTCTTCCTAAATTGTTCGCAGAATCAACTTTTCAGGCATATTTTTGAAGACTTTCCAACTTCAATGGGTAATAAGAAGATTTATCGAAGAATTTCCTCTAGAAGTAAACTCTATTCTTCAGAACCGTTGATAATCTTCCAGACCGGAGGCGTTATTGACTTTTTCGCGGGTGAAAAGGATGCCACTAATGTGGTGGCAAATATTGAAGCTTGTATTGAGAGCATAACACAGGTAAATGTTTTTTCTTCTTCACAACTTTTTGTGAAGCGTTTTCTTTGACAATATGTTGCAAAATTACGATGAAAAATGTGATGAAATAATATAAGTTTCACCTGTGCATCAGTGATCTTGATAGTGTGCTTCGCTAGAGGCCTTACCTTATTTCAAACGGGAGAACGAAAAATTTTACCCTCATTCAAACAAAAAAAAATCAATCTGGAGTGCTATAAGGTTCAGGCAACTTTTCATCAATCGTGAACTTTTGAACGGAGCTTTCGAATAGCTCCGAGGTTGTAATCGTTTCAAATTGTTCCAAACTTTGTCAATTTTTCTGGAACTCCAAAGATTTGATCATTTCCTTTAGAGAATGCATGGAAATTTGGAGTTGATCAATGACTTGTCTGGCGCTTGAGATAAAATTAACTGCATTAGCCTCTATGTATTACAAAGAACCTTAAATCACTGCGCTACACATGCTTTGACTTATATACATGGCCTTAACTTTATACTCTTCAAGAAACTATAACAGATTTTCCTTTCAAACAAGACATAGAAGTTTGAGGTCACAGTCCATAGCATCGTTATACGACTAGCTCTAAGTAGTTTGAAATGCTTTTCTCCAAGGATATGAAAGAAATTCAACAATGAATAAGTGTGTACTTTATAGGCGATGAGCTCTGGCACTCTCTTAGTACTTAGCGTTCTTGATCTTGGCACGTCACCTGGCGTGCGAGCAGCTGAGGACAGTACTGAGCTACAACAACGACTAGGCGAATTAGTTTCGGAAACCAACAGAGTAAGTTTATAAAGTAACGGCAATGGACACCGACGCAGTAATTATAATCAATGATATGACAAAAACATGTCGTGAAAAAATACTATGCATTCAAGTACATCTTAAAAGTCATGTGCTCTGTTAATGGGCCCTTGTACAACCTGATACACGTGTTACGGCCTTAAGCAGCCTCGTCAGTCGGGCAGACCCTTCGTCTCTAGCCAATCCTCTCGAGATGCTCCAGTCCCCCACACAGAGTAGGAGACAACGAACGATTCACAGAATTGCCGTCATGTGAAATAAATCACAAGAACGGCTGTATTGCACACTTGATTGTTCTTGGCTAGTATTTTTGGAAAGAACACAGCCGCTCTAGCGATTATTTTCACTTGACGACATTTGTGTAAATCGTTCGTCGTCGCCTACTCTAGATAGGGACTGAAGAACCCCGAGAGGACTGGATAAAGACGAAGAGCCTGCCCGACTGAAGAGGCTGCTCAAGGACGAAACATGTGTATCTGGCTGTACAAGAGCCCATTAACAGACCACATGAGATGTTGGCTCAAATAATAATTATGAGACCTATTGAAATTTGAGCTTGGCCTTGAGAAAGCACTCGGAAGAGACGGAATACTATGAATTTCTTCGTGCCATCTTGGTAGTGATGAGAATTTGTGCACAACAACATGATTATGTTGTTAAACAACTTAAGCCCATTCTCACGGTATAAACGCTATAGTACCCAAAGTTAGTAGTACGGAGGGAAATCTGAACACTATGGAGCCTATTTTTAGTTCGACAGTTCCAGAACTTTTTCACACCACCCTATATTCATCCGTTTGATGATTCATACGTTTGATACGTTTGATCTCTTCGCTAGCCATGTCCTCTTACCGTCATATAAATTGAAAGAAGACGAATATGTCGTCCCTCCGGTCCTTCCTTCCGAAATCCGACATGCTATATCGTCGGTGAAGAACAGAACAACACCCGGTCCAGAGAGGATTAGACCAGAACAACTGAAGAATCTGCCGCCACGTTCTCATCAACACCCTGGCTCGGCTCTTCACTCGCTACCTGTCAGAATGCAAGGTCCCTATTCAATAGAAAACCAGCTAGACCGTATTGTTGTTCAAAAAGGGAGACCTTCACGACATAGGCAATTATCGCCCAATCTGCTTGCTGTCCGTTGTCTATAAACTCTTTACTCGAGTCATCCTAAACAAGATTGACAGAACACTGGACGAAGGACAGCCGTGCGAACAAGCAGGGTTCCGAAAAGGATTTAGCACCATAGACCACATCCACACGATCACAAGACTCACTGAAGTTTCGCGAGAGTACAAACAACCACTCTGTCTCACTTTTAGCGATCTGAAGAAAGCCTTTGATCCAGTGGAAACAGAAGCGGTCATAGAGGCTCTGGATAACCAGGGCGTCCCTACTCGGTACATAATGATCCTTCGTGAGCTTTATAAAGATTTCACGATCAAAATATCTCCATTCTACAACAATATCACCAGTGACGTAAGAAGACGGGTTCGACAAGGCGATACAATTTCGCCAAAACTATTCACTGCCACCCTACAAAACGTCATGCGAACATTAGAATGGGACGAAATGGGAGTGAAAATTGACGGTCGACAATTAAACCATCTTCGCTTTGCTGACGATATCGTTCTCATAGCACCAAACATCAGCCAATCGGAACGAATGTTGACAGATTTCTATATCGCCTGCGGAAAGATTGGTCTTCAACTGAATCTAACGAAAACAATGTTCATGAGGAACGGATGGGTTTATAATGCCCCATTCACGCTCAACGGAACGACATCTCCGAATGCTTCAGTTACGTCTACCTAGGTCGTGAAATCAACATGATGAAAGACCTAGCTCCAGAGTTGAGCAGAAGGAAACGAGCGGCTTGGGGAAAGTTTAAGAGCATCGAAAATATAGTGAAGAGGACAAAGGACATCCGACTCCGTGCCCACCTTTTCGAGTCGACAATTATCCCTGCCCTGACGTATGCAGCAGAAACCTGGTCGCTACGTAAGCAGGATGAAAGATCACTTGCCGTTATCGAACGCGCAGTTGAAAGGTCGATGCTAGGAGTATCCCTATCTCGCAAATGAGAGAAAAGATCCGAAAATCCGACCTACGTCAACGATCGAAAATCAGAGACGCCGTTCTACACGCCAGGATATCGAAAATAAGGTGGGCCGGACACGTGATGCGCTTCAACGACAACCGATGGACGAGAGCCGTTACCGACTGGATTCCTCGGGACGTCAAGCGCTCTAAAGAAAGACCACTGACCCGTTGGTCCGATTTCTTCACGAAAGCGGTAGAAGAAAGATATGATGCTCAGCGAATCCCTAAAGCGAGGAGGACCCACTGGGCTACTCTTGCACGCGATAGGGAAAAATGGAAGAGTTGCTGATATCCGCTCGAGTCACTCGACGATCAACAAGACGACAGGTGATACAGGTGATGCAGGTGATGATCAAAAGTAGGTCGATATGACGAATGGTAATAGAAAAGCTATTCTCCACACCTGTGACTAGTGAAAAAGTTTCTGGGGAAGTCCACTGACCGGAAATTCACCTGCTTTAATTCAATCGCTATGGCAATTGTATAGAATGTGCGGATCTGAAATATCAGAACAGACCCAACACAAGCTATGGAATTATCTAAATTTTTACAGTAATGTATTTACACGATAATCCATGGAACACGTAGTGAACAATGCATATATGTCATTCATACACATAAAGCGATGGAGCACAGTCTTTTTTATAATCCTGTTATGTTCACTATTCTTCGGATCCTCCAGTTTTTCGGAGAAAAAAATTCCTTCAAAAAACTAGGAAGCGAGTGTCGAGAAAACTGCTTATAATCTTGCAAGCTAGTTATAAAAATGGAACATCTTAGTGAATGAGTAATAAAGACGAGTCAAAGTTCAAAGGAGCACTGGTTTATGAAGAAAGAACTTGGTGCAGGATGCTTCTTTTAGGGTCTTATTGTATGACGCCATCAAAAAAGGGCATCCTCATAATCCTAACTGCTGTAATACTACAGTATTTATAGCATCTTGCACGGATTGTATTCGATTCCGAGAAAGGTGCACGTCGTCTCTATCCAAAACTACGTATTCGATTGCTAGATATCAATCCATTAGTGTTGGAAGCAATGAATTCGTTAAACATAACTGAACCGTTCACGTATCACAGCCCGGAGATAGGGTAAGAGTATTTATAAAACTAACGTAAATCTTACGAGTTTTTTTTTTCGTAATTCGTGGAGTCCTTGATCAGACGGAACTCTGAGAGACCTTGTCACAGATTCAACTCTTCTTATTGATGTGTAGAGTAACATTTTTGCTATCGTACCTGGTCATGACAAAATAACATAGAGTATTTTGGTTTTCATACTGATGTTGAAAGTGCTTAAGAGGTTATTATGTCCTTAACGCTACATAACATCCACATGACTATGCCTAATTTTGAGTGGCGATACAAGCTAGTGATCAAACAGTCGGAAAAGCATCCACTGATGTGCGTACTCCATTCTAATGTTAGTGCACTCATACAAAGTCATAAATCACTAACTAATTCACAATCATTATAACGTCTAAGCGACCTCTACGTTGTTAGGGATCACTTTATTGTTATCCATATTTCTAGAAGCTGGATCGTAGATGTGAAATTTTTCACACCTGAAACAAATCTAAATAATTGTTTGGAAGTACGTAAGGTACATATATCGTCACAGAGAAATCAACATTGTAATTCCATTTCATTGAATCGCTTCTAGCGGTGGTATGATGTTTCAGATGTACCCATTGATGTAGAGTGATGTGCAAAACTTTTGCGTCAGGCGCGACTCGAACCCAAATCTTACCTAATCCGAGAGCGCGTGCTTTAACCCGCTGCACTACTGACGCTAGTTTTGCTTACCACTCTTTCCATAATGCAGTGCATTTTATGCGTTTTCACATCTGAAACAAAATGAGTTCTATGCTGTACCGTAGAAAGAGTGGTGAGCGAAGGTGGCGTCTGCTGTGAAACGGGCTAGAGCACAAGCTTCCGGGTAGTGCAAGATGTGGGCTCGAGTTCCGGCTGACGCGAAAGTTTTACACATCATTCTGCTTCATTAGATATGTTTGAAAAATCAGCAATGCTTATACTCAGACTTTTCTAGCAAAAATAGGTGTAGCTGTGACTAAAGGGCAAGGGCAAACTCACTTTTGAGTTAAACTAAAATTTTTCACCTGCCGTTCATATTACGAAGTTTTCATAACCGATTTATTCTGCAAAGAAACAGCATTTATCAAGAAAAAAATCTTATTCAGACCACGCTCTGTGTACAGCTATGCATATTACGATCTTTGGAATCCTTCGACAGTTGTTCATAACACACTTGCTGAAGAAATTGTGAAACATTTACAGAATTTTTGATTGTGTTCTGATGGAAATCACATATTTTTTTTCAGAATTTACATCATGATCTGGGTTAAAGTCTTGCTCCTTCAATTTGATTGTATAATGAGTCATTCGTATCATTCGTATAACTTGTTGCTCATTCTAATATAAAGTCTAATTGTTATGGATAAAGATGTAACTACTATATATGTAAGTATATACTGCAAGTAAGTGTTCGTACAGTTATTCTAAAACGGAGATCATTTTCGATCTTGTCATACAGCATGCCCTTTTTCTGAAAAAGAAACTGTGTCTGATGACTTATAAGAAATGCTGACTCCATTTTGCAAAAAATCTAGAGAATTCAGTAATAATTAGACGTTCAGAAGTGTGTGGTAGTCGTAGAAAAAAAAAGAAAAATTGAATAAATGCACAACAGTAAAGCAGTGAAATTATATTCATAGATTTCAGCAGACACATACAAATTCAACGTTGTTCCAGTTTCGATTTTGAAAATCATGATAATTCAGCAATCTGAAAAGTCTTCGACAATATGCAGCACGAAAAGCGAACAGTTCCTGGTAGAAGGTTATTAACTTCTTTTGAAACCCTTAAGTAAGGCATAGGTCAAAGTGCTCGTCATGTCGGCTAGATTTCCGAAAGCCATGCATTCTTCTGCTTCACCCTCATAAATATTGTCATCCTTCGGTTCGAATTTTTTATCCCAGTAGATGGGCTTCGATAAGTGGAAAATAATTGAGACCTTCAAGATGAGGATGTCGTTCTTACAGAACAATTTATACTTGCTGTTTGGCTTATAAGTTCAAAAAAAGCAATGACAAATGAAAACTTGGATATTGAAGTGTGCACGTTCTATTACAGAACACTCCGAGGTTGAGACCACGTGCTGTATACACTATTCTCGAATTAAAAAACTACTTACTTCAACATGCATGTTCTTGCTGAACCCATTTTAATCAAAATTTCTTGATTTGCAAAATTTTTTGTAGAGGCTTCAAAATGGCTCACCCAGAATGCATTATGAGCCATGACTACTGTAACTGAACTGGGCTAGGTTGATGACAGTTGTATGAGACTGTATCCTTGGAGTGTCAACCACATAGCTGGGGAACACCGGTATTCTTGGCCAAATTCGCTCATGTGAATCTTTTAGGGAAAGTGTAAAGATCTTGAGTTTGATCATTAAATGAAAGCCAATGGGAATCTCTGATCTCAAGCGGTCAACTGAAACTATTCTTGAAAGCGGATTATGTTCTTCACCGGCTATTAACAAGGAAGTTCATATAAGTATCACCAAGATTAGTGGAAAGGTATATGATGCCAAGTTGTGTGAATTTTTGTTTTTTCATCGGTGGTAAGAGGCTTTGAACTTCGTTGGTTTGATCACGTGCTTCTCCCATCTTTCCAAGGTCTCAAAATATTAGCTAGACTTGTAGTGAACTATAAAATAGTGAACTAGCATACAACTGCAGGAATAGCGAAATTTTTCTAGGGCTCACGATATTCAACAGTCTTGTTGCAGTATCGTGCATCGTAGCTTGCCGTGAAGAAGAATAGGCAGTAAACAAAGGATCAAGACCTATTGACTCTATGTACTACTAAGCTCGCTGAAAGTATTTTTCAGACCAGTGCGCGTCTAATCACGTTGTTTCGTTTGACTACGATGTCAAGAATAGTTGAATGCGCGACGACTCCCACAGAGATTGATCAACAGCGACAGATCATCTTTTGCGCTTACAGCGTCCATCATTTGCATTAAATAAGTGAAGTCATAGTTCGTTTTAAATAAGGAATTTATAGATTATAACTATGCGAAAAATGCAGTAAAAATACTAGAATTTTCAAGTACTAGTTATTGGTTATGGGGCTTCTAAAGCGAGTCGGATACCCGACCAAACTAGGTTGGTGGCTGATAGCTAACATAGAGATTTTGAAAAATGAGTGGTGGCACAATTGTGCCTCTGTGGTGTGGTGGTAGAGCACGCGTCCCAGGATAGGATGAGACGCGGGTTCGATTCCCGCTTGAGTCCGTGTTCTTGCTCACCAATCAATTCTCTTAGGAAGTTATAGTATAGATAAGTACCAACCTCGTGTTATTCCAGGCTATTTACATTAGCAAAATAAGCAAAACTGTGTGCTACCATGTTTTGAAAATCCAATTTAGGGAATTGAGGGTTATGACATCAGCTTTGTTCATTTTCTTACCCATTCATCTTTTCAGTCACGGCGTTGTTGTCAAGGATTAGTCAACATTGGAGGTTCTAAAGAAGGCGAAGTTGCCGAAACGTCAGCCATTGATTGCTACTATTACTACAACTAAAACTACTACCAACTTCACCTTTGAATTATCATGAGTCACGTTTTTCCGCTTGATCTCATCACGAAAATTAAAAACCTAGATATTTTGCTCTCTTACTGAGCAACACTTTTCAACAATATTTGCTCTTTCACTAATTGCACCTGGCCCATTCGCTTCGTTTCTCTCAATTTTTCCCTTAGTTCACCACTTTGATAAGGTCCTTGCTTTATAATGTAGTGATTGTTGACAAAAATCTCTCTAGAAACTCAGTGCATTAGAAGAAAAAAGCTGAGCGGCGGCGTTTTTAGTACCAAAAACTCAAAAATCTTACTCAATGTCTAGGCAGAATTTAAATGAAATAGTGAGAGCAATCTAAAAGCAATGATAGTTGGCATATCGACAATCATACTCAAACGGGACCGGAAAACTGAAGTCATTCGAACTCTACAAGAATTCTACAAAGCTGATTGAAATGGACTTGCACAGGTAACTGCAGGCAATTCTCGCAAACAGTTACTGTACTCCCTCATGCCATCTACTTCTTTAGGCAATAGGAACATTTTCAGTCTTTCCATTCTTCTTTATGTGTCTTGATCTGAGTAAAATGTCGAGTTCTTCCTGACAAAAAGCTTTGACTGTTATTGCAGCCTGTAATCCCGAGACCGACTATCTATTAACCTTGACATGCTTCAGTAATTCTTACTTTCTTCTTTTTAAGCGGGGCACGAGGTGTTAAATCCAAACTCTATTCACACAATCAAACAGCTATCGTTTCGGCAAGTTGTCTTCTTTAGAGCCTGGAAAAGTCAAAGTTGTTTACAATCCAATCAGTCAAACATTTCTATCACTTCTTTAGAGAGTATTGTGAGACCTAGATTTCGGTCTTATCAAGCAGAAAGTCAATCTTAAACATAGTCACCACCTTTACAATATGTGTTATACTGAAGGAACAGGTGAAGAACAACAGAACGCTGATCACATAGGCCAGCAATGCACTACACCCATCAAAACAACAGTCTTATATACTGGCTGATATCACCGGTGATTAAGAGGCATCTTTCCTGCGGTTTATAGCTGTATTGCTCGTGTTTATAATGAACATCTTCCGCGCAGATGTTCTTTGCTCCTACTCAAGGATGGTGACTTCTATATCAAATCTTCCGGCATGCTTTTAGGCTCTATGTATACCTAGCGAGGTATTTTCTAGCATGACGCATGTCAACTAGGTGTTCTTCTATGCTAGCATAGAGCGGCCTACCTGTTTCACCAATATATTTATCACTGCACACTTTGCAAGAGATTAGGTACACTGTGTCGACATTCATGCAATCACCGTCTCTGCCGTAAGGGCACATTCGGCAGTTTTTTGTTGTGCAGAGGCGGTCATATAAACGATTAGGAACTAATTGACGCCGAAGAATATTTGGTGGTATTACTGACACCAAATGCTCTAAGCCTGCTCTATTCATACAACGTTTTGTAGCCGTAATTATCCCATTTGAAAAGAACGGGAGTATAAGCGGGATCTTACTTTTCTAGAACTTTCGTGCAAGGACGTGTTGTTTCCTTTGAACCTAAGCCGGGGATACAAAGTTGTAGCCATCAGAAATGGCTTTTTTCCGAGCTAGCTCCTCGGATTCTTTCTGGGTTCCTTTCCAATGACTCACCGGAGAGTACAAAGTTGTAGCCATTAGAAATGGCTATTTTCCGAACTCGCTTTTCGGATTCTCTTTTGGGCTCCCTTGGGTGCACACACCGCCAGCTGTTCGAAACATGTTTTTTACTAACACCTTTTTTATGTGCGAGGGATGAGAGGAAAGATAGTGAACCAGGATATTTTTTAGTACTTGGTTTTTGGCACCTTTGTAATATAGCCTTTATCGCTTAAGTTCAATTGCACACTTAGAAAAGGAAGCCACTTATCTTTTGGTGTCTCACGGGTGAATTTTATGTACTCTGACTGTTCACCTAGCAACCTAAAACATCTGTCTAGCTCTCTTTGAGTCGAACAGATAACCAAACAATCATCTGTATCCCTACAGTCGAGTAATGGCCGGAGATCAATCACTGGAGCTTCCACTTTGGACATGAAGTCAAAAGCTAGGTTAGGCGCGAGTCGCTGCCCCATTGCCAACCCTCTAATCTGTGCAAAGTACTACTAGGACCATCTGAAATTGAGCAATCCAGACACTCATTCAAGAGTATCATGAAATGCTGAATCGATAAGCCAAACATGTTGATAGCTCCTTGAGTTTTGTAAGAAGCTCGTGTGAGGATTGTAATGCAGAGTCATTTGACACGTTGGTGTAGAGAGAAGTGACGTTAAATGACTCCATTACGAGCTCATTATTTGGATACGCGTTGCGCAGACGGTCCAGGAACATCTGAGTGTTAGTCAGATAGGCATAGCTCACTCTGATAGTGCGAGCTCACTTTTAAAATTGAGTCCAAGCTTCACACCATCTCAGCCCATTTTTAAAGTATCCCTGCGTAAGGTTGCGTGTAATCTACATGAGCTGCAAGACAAACTCCGTAAAATAGCTAAAACCAATGAGATTAGCAGGAAAGAACAGCAGCAAGTAGAGATGTTGACCACTATTTCCTCGGCCGTTCTACAAACAACAAGACCCGAGGAAGTTGATAGGAAACTCAGGAAATTTGCGGATAAACTTTTAGAACTCTTATTTATTATTGCGCTAGAATGTGTCAATCAACTTTCACCGAGGTGCAAAAATGTGGGATAAAAGAAGTACGGGACTTGGTAAGCAAGGAAAAAATGAGACTATCAGTTAGCGATAAAGGTGGAGAGTTTGTAGTCATCCCCCAACAGCTATATATCGAAATAACTAAAAGGCATCTCGAAGATGCTTTGCTTTATCGATCATCCTCTGAAAAAAAATTTAGGGAGCAGTACTGCAAATTAAACAATGAGTAGGTCCACACAACAAAAGCGGCAGGTTTAAGACCATCTATCATCATTCAATTGAAAATCCAATCACCAACATGTCTCATCTTATACTTGCTTATAAAAGCGCACACTATTGGTGATCTGATGTCTAATAATCCATCCACATTCAGTGTTAGACCCATCATCAGCTGTTTAGACGGACCGTCGATAGGATAATATGATTCTTGAATTTAATATCCCAGTTAGTAAGGCACATTTCAGCCCATTTGACTAACACTCAGAAGCTCCTGGATCGTATACGCAACGCGAATCCGAATAACGCTTTCGTAATGGAGTCATTTGACGTCACTTCTCTCTATACCAACGTGTCAAATGACTCTGCATTACAAGCCACACACGAGCTTCATACAAAACAGCAGGGAGCTATCAATATTTTTGGCTTATCGATTCAGCAATTCATGATACTCTTGAAAGAGTGTCTGAATTGCTCAATCTTCAGATGATCCTGGAAGTACTTTGCACACACTGGAAGGTTGGCAATGGGGCAACCACTGGCGCCTAACCTAGCTATTGCCTTCCTGTCCAAAGTAGAAGCTCCAGTGATTGATCTCCGGCCATTACTCTACTGTAGGTATATAGATAATTGCGTGGTTATGTTCGACTCAAGGAGAGCTAGACAGATGTTTTAGGTTGCTAGGTAAACAGCCAGAGTATATAATATCCACCCGTGAGACAATAAAAAGTAATTGGCTTCCTTTTCTGAATGTGCAAATAAACTTAAGTGATAAAGGCTCTATTACAAAGTGGCACCGAAAGCCAGTAAAAAAATATCGTGGTTCACCATCTTTGCTCTCATCCGTCGCACATAAAAGCGCTAATAAAATAGGTTTCGAACAGCCGCCGGTGTGTGCACGGGAGAGGAACACAGAAGAGAATCCGAAAAACGAGCTTGGGAAATAGCCATTTCTAATGGCTACAACTTTGTAACTCCCCGGCTGAGGTTTAGAGGAAACAACACGTCCTTGCACGCATGTTCTAGAAAAGTAAGATCCCGCTTATCCTCCCATTCTTTTCAAATAAGATAAGTACGGCTATAAAGCGTTGTTTGAAAAGAGCAAGCTTAAAGCATCTGGTGTCAGTAACAGAAATACCACCAAATACTTTCAGGCGTCAATTAGTTCGTAATCGTTTATATAATGGCCTCTGCACAACAAGAAACTGCCGAATGTGCCCTAATGGCAGAGACGGTGATTGCATGAGCGCAGGTACAGTGTACCTGATCACTTGCAAAGCGTGCAGCGATATATATATATATATATATATTTGGCGAAACGGGTAGGCCGCTCCATGCTCGCTTAGAGAACACCTAGCTGATATGCGCCATACTATAAATACACCCCGCTAGGTATAAGAGCACAGAAGCATGACGGAGTGGATTTTGATGTCGATTGGAAGCACTTTGAATAAACACCACCAATCCAAGTATGTATCGCAGGGAGGAATGTCTCGTTATCACTCGTGATATGAGGCAGCATATGAGACCGTTGTTTTTTGGATAGGGTGCATTATGAGCCTATGTGATCTCTTTCCAGCGATCTCCATTTTAATTATTCATTGGAACAGTCTTTTTAAAGAGCGGTGAGCATGTTGAGAGTTGATTTTGTGCTTGATGCGATTGAGATCTTGGTCTGACAACATTTCTAAAGAAGTGATGGTAGTGCTTGACTGATTGGGTTGTAAACAACTTTGACTTTTCCAGGCTCTAAAGAAGACAACTTGCCGAAACGATAGCTGTTTGATTGTGTGAATAGAGTTTGGATTTAACACCTCGTGCCCCGCTTAAGAAGATAGAAGAAAAAGAATTACTGCAGCCTGTAATATCATCTATGCTGAATAGTAGAGATGCATGCTATTATCTCGAAGAGAAGAGGCTGTGAAGAAAATTTTTTTTTAAAAAGTACCTCAATAACACTTGCAAAATCTGCTTTGAAGGAGTATAACATTTATGCTGGTGAAGAATACCTTTTTAAATCTTGAAATCAAAGCTTGCAGAAAATCTTTCGATCTAAAAATTGCGTTCTTTTCCTTACTCAGCTGTAGAAGTTTATTATCATAACCCTAACTCTTCTACCACATGGAAATAAATATTCTGAAGTAAAAGACAGATATTTCGCCAGCTTTACTATTTTTTCTCAAACTTTAATTACAGCAGAAGGTCGAAAAAACTTGGAAGTTGGCTTTACGTGAAATAAACTCAGTCGAATCGATTATGTTCTCGTATAAAGCAACAATGGACTCAGTTTTGAACCTTGATGGTTTTCAATTCAAATCTGCGTGGAATCAATTTAGTCAAACCACCCATCGTGCCGAGGTTCGAAAACGGATATCAGACTTTTCTCGGAGAAATCGAATGTGATATAAACACGAGCATGTGCTTAAGAAGAATACCGTTGAACGTTTTAGTAGAGCGGTATCAAGATATCAAGTAAACTGGTTCAAATTCCAGCAAACGAGCGGCATTTGTAAAAGACAAATCTAGCAAATGGAAATGTGTTAAAATCCACATGGTAAGTGAGAATCACCTAATTGAGAAGATGTAGTAAGTGCTTGACAATATATTGATCTCATAGAGATTTAAATGCGTGAAAACTCGAATTCACTACCTTCGAGTTACAGAGACCGTGTGAACTCAGAAAAACTTCCATTTGAGCGGCAAATCAATGTTTGAGTAATCCTTCTATTTTCTAGAAGTTGTCATACAGTATTCTCAATTAGGCAACACTTTCCTTTGAATGGATATGTTGAGATTGCAGTGGAGAGGATTAACTTTTTACAGAGTTTATGGACGGTTTGAGTAAAATGTCGAGGACGGAGACCTCAAGCTTCAATTTGCAAGACTCTGCTGAAGTATAAAATGCCTGCTATAGATTGCAGCTCGTCCTAGGATTACCTGCAAAGAAGTAAGAAATCCCTAGTGAGGAAATGAAAACATTTTCATATTCGACTGTTTCTAAGACCTTACTTGAAATTAAATACTTTCTGACAACATATTTTAAGTTTTCATGAGGTGCCTAGTATTGGAGTAGCCATAACAGACCAAATGGAGGCTCAAAACATGCTGTCGGGATGAAAACATTTTGCCAAAGTAATAAATTCATTGACCTGTGCCAAAATTTTTCGTTCTGCCGCTTTTTACAATATTTTGATGTTATAATTAAATGAAGTAAGACGCAAAACTTTAAACCTCACGCAGAAGTAGAACTGACCTTTGTAATATGCTGTTCCTTGTAAAATTCGGGAAAAAAATTCGGAAAAAAAAACGAGATTCAGAAAGGCCATTCTCAACTAAAGCAGTAGATCACGGGAGACAATCAATGAGCTACTTTAAAATAATTAGCGAGCACGAATTTTCCAGTGAGCAACCCTACTAAAAAAATTTTTGGCACCGCGAGTGGTTTGACAATTTGACAATGGTGAAATTTTCTACAGTCAAAAATTTTTTCTCCCCATGTAAATTAGTGAAGCGAAGTTCCTCCACTGTAACTGAAGAATCGCGATACTCTAAGAGAAAGTCGTGTTATCTATCATTTCGCTCCATTATCTATACAGAATTGATAAAAGTTTATGTTCTCGAACAACTTCGATCAAAAATGCAACTTACTGGCTGTGGCCACCGAAAAATTTCATTTCCATGTGAATCTCATTCTAAATGCTTCCAGTAGTTAGAGAAGAACGCAACAGACGCATGGATTTCTAGTTCACTCTTATCCTGAGTTGACTGGCTACTGTCTTCTCAGAATTTTCATTCAAACTGGTGCCAGACGTGACTGAAAAGTGCTCCCATATTGACGTGCAACAACTACTTCTTTCATTGTGTGGTCTGGGAACGTCGTGAGCTATTTTGAGATTTCAAAGGAATTCACTTGATAGCCTTGATCAACTACAGTTTTCTTAAGAATGCTGAGCCCACGTACAGTGAAGCAAATAAAAAAATCTCCTAAGCTTGTAGAACTAGCAATATTTTATTGTCCAAATAATAAGAAATTAGATAAATGATTTGTCTTAGTTTTCAAATACTATTTTTAGGACTTTACTGACCCTTCTTCACAGTGTTTTCTTTCACTGAGAGGATTGCAGTACTTTAATTCCCTCGTTTTTTGTCTTTTTTTTTGAACGCTGTAGAATACCGATTGTGCTCGTTTCCTTGCGATCTCGAGGGTAGCCTGCTGTGGCGTTCCATAGGGCGTTCGTTCTTGATTGTTGGAGAGTGGAAGGGGAACACGAGGATTGTACGAGCTATATGATGACAAGCACACTTATCACATCAAGATCATCAACACCTCTGAACGACGCATCGGATAACCGATCAAGACGATCACGAAACGTCTTGGTGTCGACTAGGCTTCCGGTATGTTTGACCCAGGAAGAAGCAACACTTACGGATATATCATGTGATACCCCGAATATGAACATCTACTTTTCATGAACAGGCGCCTTTATTGCACAATTTTCTTATTCAGCCGGCATGAGGTTGTTAACGGACAGTCAATGAGTACAAATGAACAGCGCAATGTAGACACTTGCAATGGTTGTCGTTTCGGCGAGTTTCGCTTTCTTCAGACCTTGAAAAGGTCTAAATGATTTGCAGTCTGCTCAGTGAACTCGGTACTCTCATGACCTAGGAAGAAAGATGTAGTGAGCGATATTTTGGGTCGCATAGTAGAAAGCTTCATTCAAAAACTCTCACTGTTTAACCTTTACCTAAGTCTTCAGATAATTCATTGGAGACAAGCTGCTCGGAGTCTTGCGTAGGTGAAAATGTTAGGCGTAATTACGAGAAAACCTTCCGTGCCTTTATAGCCAGTATTAATTCAATCGGGCGACTATGCCACATCACGTACAACACATTTTTCAGAAAACTTCTTTTGTCGAGTCCATTTCTACTGGTAAGCGAATGTTGCGCGAATTATAAATAAGCAATGAGCAAAGATCTTATGTTACCCAAACTTATGACAACTAATAATAGTTTTTGAGATTTTTTGCTCGCGAATTTTCATTTACTTTTCTGGCGTTTTTACCAAACAGGATTTTCGTTCTCTGAGGTTTCAAACTATACTTTTCGAACCGAGTTGTAGAATGCTATCCGCTTATATTTGAGTAATCCTAAAATGAAAATCAATATCGACTTACATAGAGAAAGATAAAATTTTTAGATCAGAATAAAAGGTTAACAAGCCGTCCTGAATTCGTGTACTTCTCAGATCATGCGACAAATCGATTGTCTTGGATATCGTTTAATCCGATACATTGACACCTAATCGGCTTGAGAACTCTTATAAGAGGGAGATAGTTGCTGGGTCTTCAAGTATGTTATTTAATAGTCGCGTGCGACGAAAGGAATTCCTAGAAATCAGAGCTCAATATTTGTAGCTTTAGTTTTTTGCTTCTCTCCTTTTATTCTAACGCCTAAACTACATTTTTCCACTGACCTCTATTAATCGCATAATAGCTTCATTAAGTTATTTGTGCTAGATATGTTTCACTTACCTTCTGCTCACTTACTTTCGCTCTGTGCTAAGTACACCATTGAAAAACTCTCACTTTTTCTACATGTGTAGCGTGCCTCTATCTATGTGGAACTCGCTCCATCGGAACTTTTCATCAAGCCATAAGCTTCCGACAATTTTCATAAGAGTGGTCGATGATATACTGCTAGCGAGAATCTTGACTACTGAGAAGAAAATCAAGTGGCACATTGAATAAAAAGTTACTGCCTATCTATAACTGTAAGCGCAAGCCTTTATATGTGGTGTTCATCAGCATAAAATTGTTCGATTAGAGTAGATGTAGGCCAGCTGAAGTGTAGTAACAGTTGCTTCATGCTTGCTAAAATGTGTTTTCCTCTTTCACCGTTTTCTTTTTCGTGCTTCATTCCATCTAAGTCTGGTCCTGTAGTGAAATATTTTCAAGAATGAAACATGATTATTTTTTATAGGGAGAAATTCAATGCTCAAATGGACTTTGACTTTCAACTGAATATGCCATCATAGAAAGTTTTCATCATACTTTCTCACCTTCTCCTCTTCCGTTATCTTTAATTTTTGCCTTGTCTTGATTTATTTAGCTGCTTATTTAGAACTTGATTGATTAGGCTTTTTTAGCAGGAGTTAGCAACAGCAAGGCAGTAATAGATCCTTTCTACAAATTGAGTCACAGTATATGAGCAGCAATTACCTGTAGCAAGGCAACAATAGATTTTTTCATTGAAGTCAAATTTGATATGAAAGAGTAATTTATAGCTATGAACGCAGATTCTGGCTTTGATTCAACAGCTTGAGATTATTTCCATTCCGCATTACTGTCTCAGGAACGCTGCCCTCTAGAAAGAACCTAAGCCACAAAGAAACTTGTTTTTCGCACAAAAGCCAATAGGAATTGTAACGCTTTGAAAAATCGCCTAGTCTAGCTGTTTTCTGTTTATAGTGGAAATCACGCTAGCACTGTATGTCAGCAAAGAGGAAAAATTAGAGATTCTCAAGTTGCATCGGAATTCGTACCTGAACTCGACGGCTGTAAAAAGGCAGCGAAATGAATGAAATGGGCTGGAACTCCCACGACATTTGAAGAAAGGAAATCTAGTATATACACGCATATATGCACATTGCATATATCACCTGTATCACCTGTCGTCCCGTTGATCGTCGAGTGACTCGAGCGGGTACCAGCAACACTTCCATTTTTCCCTATCGCGTACAAGAGTAGCCCAGTGGGTCCTCCTCGCCCTACGGATTCGCTGAGAATCACATTTTTCTTGTATAGCTTTCGTCAAAAAATCGGACCAACGGGTCGGTGGTCTTCCTGTAGAGCGCTTGATGTCCCGAGAATTCCAGTCGGTAACGTGACGGCAACATTATATATATATATATATATGTATATATATATACATACATACATATATATACACACATATATATATACATATATATATATATATTAGCGAGATGTGGCCACGTGGTTGTGATACTCGTCGCAGCGCGAGCGGGGCCGATCTTCAGCCTCCAACACTCACCGGCGGTCAACAACGAACACCCTGTGGAATGCTCAGTCAGACTCTCATCGAAATTGCATGGACCACGTGCTCAACCAGTATCAGGATGGCGCATACTTTGAATGGTGTTGTTAAGCAATTTTAATCACTTCTGGTTGATAAATTTAGTGTTTATCGCTATAGTGCCAACACTTATGATAAAATTATATATATATATATATATATATATATATATATATGTATATATATATTAGAGCTTTGAAAAAACTTTATGATCCTTCGTAACTCTCGAAAAACGGAATTCAGTTAATAGTCTTGTGCCTGATAAGAAGAAGTGGAGATGCTTCGGTCTTACTGGAGTTCATTGGTGTAGTGTACACGTGTTCAGCAGTAGTATGTACACTTTGTACACTTTTTGTACGAATCAGCAGAGTCACAGCTAGCTGCCAATTCATCTTCTGGTTCTATTACAAAACTTTTTCTTTGCCCAAACAATTTCCATTGTTTAATCTATTTTGAGGATTCCCGAACTATTAATCTTCATTTCTCAGAAAAAATCGACAAGACCCAACATCCTCTCTGTTTGACTGGCAGTGCGTTGATTAGGCAACATTCTCTCTCCATAAAATAAGATTTTCTTCGATAGGATTTTTCTTTCCTAGAACATCCATTTATAAGCTCTTTAAAGCGTATTAATAGAACGAAAATTATCTTATCTTCGGGAATGAGAAATTTATTCAACGATAGCGAGACGGAAGGGCATCACATACTACAAAGAACAGGTGTCAGATGAAGGGAAAGAGCAGTAGAGTGAAGTTCAAGATTATGCAAGCGACATTTTCGACGACTACCTATAGGGTACGAAGACATGTTCCCGACTAACATTAACCATCTACGTCTGCAGACGGCGACGTGTTCAGGATTACGGAATGAGCATTACGTACGTTATCATTTTCGAAACAGAACTCCACCATGAAAGACAATGGCGCCAGAGAAAAACGAATAGAAATTGTGTTAAATTGTGTTAAATTGTGTTCGTATCCGCACTGTCAGTGAAGGTGAGTTATACAGTATGTTATTGCCAGAATCGTGGTCAATACATTCACGAATTTACTCTTAATTGAGTTTTCGGATTGAAATTTAGGGTGACTCAAGAAGGTGTAGAAGACTTTATTTTATATTCATTTACGATATCCACGTACATCCTACGGGAGAGATGAGGCCGAAATTTCTTGGAGTTATATCTAGCCTACACTGTTGGTGCAGTTGTAATGACTTTATGCGTCTTCAAATTGCGATACCGAATAGTTAGTATTTCCGAGCGAGCGCTTGAGTGAGTTGGATGCTTTCGTCATTTTGTCACAAGTGCGCCATGTTCACATGATTTGATAATTCCTAGTTTCTTCTCAGAACAAGCACGATTTGTTATGACATTCTTCATTCAACAGCCGGACGTTTCGGCAGTCCGCTTTCTTCAGGGCCTGGAAAGGTCTTGATTTGATTGATTTCACTTGACTTAATTTGTTTTTTCAGCAAGTGCAATTAAGAAGCTGGAATGCTTTCTACCAGAAACGCATATGTACCACCTTCAAATGCCGTTGATACTGCTAGGTAGAGTACACTTTTTGTCACTTTTGATACAAATCTCCCCGTGTTTCTGATAAAGCGCCTAAATAGCAGAACATCTCCTTCTCTTATATTTTCATTTCCATGCTCTTTTAAGTTCTTTCAACAAAAAAATTGTGCAGTGTTCGCAGAAGATCACTTTGCACGATTAGATATTTTATGAAAATCTTCGTTGTAAGCATCAATGAGAGATTTTTATCCGTGTGGCACATTTGTTACACCTTCACTTACTATTCTCATTCACTGCGACACATCTCACTAATGGAATTGTTTCATGCTCACTCAAGATCCTCTACAATTAAGATGAGCTGCTGTTAATTAGCTCCTCTCTACCACCTAGTCATTACAATTATCTTTCTTTTCATCGTTTTTTCTTTCCAAACTTGGTCATGACATGAGAAATCCACTGCCTCTCGTGCTTGCTCCCTGTGGTTAAAAGATGACAAAGCGCTTTGCATTGATCCCGTACCTTAGAGATGAGATAAGTATTCGACTCCATTGAGCATAGTAGGAGGGTGATGATTTTGCATTTCTCCTATACGGTGAATTATGAAAGCTCAAGTAGGCCGCGTTAACTATCTCTTTTCTTTTTTTTTTCTCATAGACAAGACTGCTACCAGTTTAAAGACTCCGATGAAATGAAAGGCTTTGTGAAATTGCGGTGAGGAATGAAACTAGTTACCGATTCACTGTATATTACACGGTATTTCTATCCATAACTCCATGCGCCCTCCACCTCAGCACATTATCTCCATTTCCATATGTACTGCCCCCAATAGTCATCATCTTGACGGTAATGATGCGATCTATCTCGATAGAGCAACCGAGAGTTCCAGAAAGACTGCAACTGATCCAACCTCATGCCTGAAGATCTTCTTCAAATAAGAGCAGCCTAGCATCCATTTTGTGCTTCGCTAATTTAGCAAAAAGACATCAACGTCATCGGACAGAGAGGTACTAAAATTAATAGCTGTAAACATTTCCGGCAGCCAAATTCATACTCACATTCTTCCCCTTTTTTTGTCTATTTCTATCTAGATTTCAAATGAGACATAAGTAATATGCATTTCAATGAGCGCAAGCAGAGCATTCAGGGTAAACAACACTCCAATAAAATTAGGTCTTGAAAAGTACTCGAGCAGTTGGATTGCAATAGCAATGATTTTTTCGTGCACAGAGCTATTCTAATAAAACACTTCGATCTTTGAAACCTATATGCCTCTCAAATTTCACTTGTCTATCTAATTATTTTGTCAAACTTTCTGATCTTTTTCTATTGACGGCGGTTTCTATTTCTAATCAAATTCTTAGAAGCTATTTGAAACATATAAATCATAAGTTGAGTGATTGTGGCACTTTTGCAACTTGCAGAGGTAGCTTGATTTGTAATTTATGGGTCACTCAAAAGCTGTATAATCTCCAATCTAAATCAACTCGCAAACTGCTGCAAATGTTTTAGTGCTTCCAATTCTGCCCTTTTTTGCAGAACCAATTTTCATGCAGAATCATCTGATTTGAAAATATCAAATAATATTGAATACTGGAATTTTATAATATGATTTTACCAGCTCGCTATTTCGGATTCTCAATAAGAAATTTGACAAAAGTTCTCTGCTTCCGTAGTTTTTAGTCCAGTCGCTGTATAGGACCACGTTATGGTCAATTCGATGAATACTCATACCGGTTCTTTTTAGCAATAAGGGAACAAATGAGTGGAGTATTCGACCTCATTCGCTGTACAAGAATTTTTCATAGGATGTCAGTGATCATTTGAAAGCCTGAATCTCCGGCTACAAACATAGGTAGCCGGTGTTCAAAAAGAATTTTTTATAACGCTGTAACATCCAAAATTAAACTATGTTTCTACATCAGCCGCACAATTCAACTACTACTTCTGTGAAAGCACGAAAACACATAAACGTTTAGAGAAAACTGCTTAGTATTAGTGTCAGACGTTTGTTCTGGAGTTTCGAGAAAAAATTCTCAAATGATTAACAAGAATCGCACTTTTACTATGGCCCGCGGAATGACTAATCCGTCGACCGGCGCATTGAAACTGCTACATCCGCCTTGGTCCCGCCCTCTCCCCCTCCCCCACGTCGTAGAAAAAACCCAAAATCCCCTTGCCCGCGTATGTGAATTTGATCTTGCTTTCTCTACTGTACTGTAGAGAGACGGTCTTTCACAGAATAAGCACAGCGTTGGAATCTTCAAATCCTGAGATATCGAATGATTACTGATAGTCTAAAAGAGAGTTTTGCTCGGCGAGAAATATGCGCGTGTGAAACATAATCTTATTTCGAGTTTTACAGCGTTACAGTAGAGTCTTTTCGAAAGCCGCCCACGTGCATCTCTGGCCAGTGATTCAAGCCTTCGAATGATTGCTAATACTATTGTGAGAAGTTCTTGTACAGCGAATGACATCGAATACTCATTTGTTTTCTTATAACCGGAAAGTACCCAAATACCTAACATTGTCAAACATCTCACTATTGTGACACGAGCATCAGAACAAAGTATCTTATAAGGCTTCTGAAATATATCGCTCAAAAATAAAATCATTTCAAAATTTCACCCACAAACCTATGAATTTGCTGGTGCACATTCATTGCGAAAATTCTTCGAATCGATCAATATTCCAGAGTTATGGCCACTTCATCGGAGACGTTTTTCATTGTGTTGGCTGTAGTATTGTGCAGCATCCTCTTCTGCTTCACCATCGGTATATTCATGATTCTTCGCTGTTGTGAATGCCATGACTTCTACTTCGACGAATTGCCGAGTATTGTTGTTGAGGTGAAAATTGATAGTGGTTGAAAAGAAGAAAAAAGCACTAAGAAATGGAAACTATAATTCGCAACAAATGCCCGATTATTTTGTTGTGCATCGTTCGATTTTATCATCCTTTATAAAACTGCTCTAAACATTTCTATTCATTTTCTGGTCCAGCAAACATTTTCGTTCCTAAAAAGTACTGAGATGCGAGAGAAGCAAAGAGAGCTTGCGAGCTGAGGTGGCTCAAAATCCGTGGTATTACCCTTCCCGGGTACTTACTAGGTGCTCTAATGCACATCAAGTCCCTCGCTGTGCCCCGTATCTCAGCCTATTTGGTGATTGATGGCAGCAATTACTTACAAGATCGATTTGGAAATCACAAGTCTGCATAAACCCTAGTCGAGCTAAAGCCGTGGATAAAATCACAATGCTTGACTTAATTTACTACCTAGTTTATTTTTAGAGGAAGGGTACGAAGTAAAATATAGAGAGAAAAAGAAGAACGATAGCTTCCATGGTCCAGTGGAAAACTTACTAAACCTCCGTAAAGGGTAATCGCTGGTTCGAGGATGCGCCAGAGTGTGTTTTGCACGTGACCCAACACTTATAATTTCACATTTCACGTCGTATTCTGCCTTTAAACATGAAATGGATAGTAGATATATAAATTGACATTACGGATGGTCACTTTTAAAATGTGCAAAATGTATTTTTGATACGTTTTTCCCATCGACTATTGACTCAGTAGGTGTCAAGCAAGTCAAACAGTGAAGCATTAAAATAACGCAATAACTCATGATCGTTGTACTAGAAATCAGTATGTCAAATGGATGGCCTTTCGCACACAGTATGGAAATTTGGGAGATGGAATTGAAAGCAGCTCTCGTACACTAGACCTAGTTAAAAGACAGCAAGTTTTGTGCCAGTCTGATTTCAGCCATCAAGACGTAGGAGAAGTTTTCGGACCTTTGACCTTTAGCTTAGTTTGGAACTCACTTTTCTACGATAGCCTTAGCATCACCATCTCATTAGTGCCATGAGCAATGCCGAGTGTTGTTTATCCTGCATACAAGGCAGCCAGGTCTCCGACATGTAAACTAAGGGAGAAAATTTTCATGCAACTTGATTCCGCTGAGTTGCCAGCGCATTCCCTTGAAATTCAACCCGTTGTTATCCTTACCTAATGCGAGTAAAATCCGAGAGATTTCACTACAAATTCTGTTGTTCTTGCCGTTTCCGTCTTATTTTGTTATTTTTGCTTGTCATTTTCGTGAAAAACGTGTAAACGCCTTCTCCCTAAATTCATTCCGTGTCACAACTAGTAGCAACTAACTTCACATAAATAAAAAGATTTTGAGATTTCGTGAAATTCTGAGCAAAAACGAACAAATTTAATCTTTCATTTTTCTTGGCCTGAGAATGCATTATCAATTCTTCATCTCTCTGCTTTGCTTATTCCAAAACCATCAAATTAATTTATACAAGAACATTTGTGAAATGAAAGAAATTGACTGATTCTCTATCGGGCCAGAGAAATTATGATAGGAGGTTTTCAAAAATTTGCAATAATCAGGGCGCGAATTTTTTGGTAGACATCGTAAAAGGTTCAATTTAGGTGAGCTAGTGTTTCCATATGAACTGCAAAAAATAGGATTATTCATTGCTTCTTATGTTGCAGAGATCATGGAGTTCCAACATCAGTTGTCCAACAGATTTTCCAGAAGTGCGCAGTTTCTCTAGTAGACTGCTCACGCCGGAAGGAGCACATCATTACCATTCTACCACACCGATATCGGTGCGAACTATATGAACTCTACTTAACATGTCGATAGTTAAATTGTATGTAATGTGAATCTATTTAATGATTCCAGCCGAATTTGGTTTTCATACCCTAATCATTAGTGTTTATATTAAGATTCTCGAAAAGAAACTACCTTTCAAGGGAAAACAACACAGTGATTGATTTTGTCTCATAAATAACACGTTGAATACAATCACTTGTGTCGCTGTGGTCGCCATTTTTTCGCAAAATATTCCAAGTTTAAGCTTTCTTATTCATGTTTAACTTCTGGACGGGCCGAGTTTATGATTATATTCATATATTTATGGTGGTTTTTTGTTCTGATTGGAGATCTGAACATAATAAAGATAATTTCTTCTATAGGAGATTTGTGGATACATGCTAAAGACGATCTTTGTCTGTTTGACCCTGTGAGTGAATCAAGTTATATAGATTAATGGCTGGTTAATCAATACGGATAAAAGAAAGCATAATCCGGTAAGGTAAGGATACTCAGTTCGGCTGCGGACCCCTGTTTAGCCTTGCCGGAAACCACGCATGCAGTTGCCTCGGTCGGTGCGAAGGATAGCACGTGAGCTCCCGGTAAAGGTAGTCATGAATTTGGATCCTGACTGACCCTCTGAGTTCTAAGTATACATCAACATCCTTGTGGATGTATCTCACAACGTGTCCGCTATGAAAAAATAGGCGGTGCAGAAAAATCAAAATTGCCTGGATAGTTTATTTTTCATCATGTAAGTGAGAATAACAAGCACTCTTTACTGTGTTTTATTACCACAGTTGATAAGAAAGTTGTGGGGAGCTTCAATAAGCATGAGAAACCCATGAATATCAATGGGAATATAACGTTTCCTTATGTGAGATTTTCTCACTGAAGGCCTACATGTTATTCGTCTTTATTTTCACTTTGTTACAAGCCTCCGCCATGTCCAACGATGCAATTGAAGTCCGTGTTTGATGCATCATTATCTGGAGAAAAGGTGTTTCACAGTGAGCTGCAGTCGTTAAAATCAACGAAGTTGGAGCGGTAAACACAACAAGCGAATCGGCTGCCGGACGCTGGTTTCAGCATTAATGCCGGAGTCCAGCAAAGTTTGAATCGTTGGATGAAGTTGAAGAACTATGTTGAGAGTTCTTTGATTCGAAGTCGAAGGAATGGATGTTACTTTGACCATATCCGAAACCTGACGGACCGAAGGTAGAAAGTCGCAGAAAGCGATGGTCTTTATTTTGAAATTAGTTGTTATTGTTTTTGCTTGAAATCTATGCATAAATTTTCAGTCTTTTAAAAGTGCGTCAAAGCTTTCTTTCCAACCTAATATTTTATAAATCGACTTTTTTGAAATTCTGCACAAGTATCAGTATTTTCTTAGACTGTCAAGTTAATACGAGTTAGTGATAAGATTTATTTGGCTACCGTTCTGGAGTTTTCGTAACCCTATAGCTGGAACAACTTGACTAGTTCGTCCACAACCGCCTGCTCCCGCCCTTGCGATCTGCGTCTGTGCTCTCGCATGAATCGAATCTTCTGAATCTGGGGCAGCGCTAGTATAAAATTACCTTCTCGGCACACTTGTTGGCAAAGGTAGTTGTCGCACTGTTTATTGGATTAGTGCGACCCTAAAGAAGAATGCTCAGGTGTTAACGGTATCAAAATTCCATTACAGCGTCGTGTTAGCTTGACCATCTGATCGAATATTGATTGATTACTGATTTTGTCACTTCAGCCATAACTCTGCAGTAAGTTATCACCTATAGTTTTGTAATGACAGTAATAGTAGCAATAGTAATAACTCTATCAACAATTACCAAGTCTAATCAACTAATACAAAATACCAGAATTGACGATACAGTACAGTAACCCACAAACGCTTTTTACATCCTCCTAGATGGTGCTTCATGGAAGCGCTATAATCTTCTCGAATTTTTAGCTTGCTACATTTTGAATTAATTAATCATATCTATTTTCCCATGAGAAGCCACTGTATCAATGGTGCAACGGTGAATTATTCGAAAAGGATGGTGCTACGATTGAAATAATAACTTGTATGTGTGTGTACCTAGTAGGGCGTACGTTAAACATTAGGAATAACATGAAGGAGGAATTAGATGGAAGAAAGAAAGCAGTATGGATTGAATTCGGGTTCTTCAAAGGAGCCGGAGACAAGAATGGACCCTCAACTGCGTGCTAACATTTTAGACTCCAACAGTCCTACTAGCGCTCTACTATGCTGCAGAGACGTAGACTGATCTTTCAATCACGTCAAGAGTACTACTCACAGCTCACAGAGCGCTCAAGCCATGTACCCTGAAAGTTAGTCGGCACTCAAAACGTCTAGCCGGCTTGTGTAGCTCGGATCTTACAAACCTGTACCATGTTTTTGACTTAGAAGGATATAGAGCACCTGTCAAGCACGGATAGGCCGATTGTGTAGTCGGAAGAACAGAAGGCAGTTGAGCAAAAAACTGTAGAGTGTAGTCCATAAGAATACACTAATTCTTACACCCATATCTAATGTAGATTATCTATACCTTGGATGGACGTTTCCGTAAGGAGAATTAATTACTATATTCACAGCTGCCGATGTTCTACTGTTCACGGTTGAGACTCGCACCTATATCGCCATGCTCGAATCAAACCGCTACCCATGAACGGCCATAGTGAGGGGAAGAAATAAACGCGCTTTCTGAAAAGATCGTTTTACTCCAATGTAGTGAACAAAATAAGACTGAGTTCCACATGCGCCGCGCAGCTACTTGTTGGTTAGGGTGTGCGCGTGACCGTGCATCGATACGCGACTATCCATCTCAAAAACGAGACTCACATGTGTAGTGCAATTTTTGTTATTGAAATCAGGGTTATTCTCGGCTTTGGCGAAAAGTTGTGATAAAACGTATGATTTTGAGACTCCAAGATTTTCTCTACACATTCATACGCTTTCCGTACTTTAAGTTTAGGCCTTAGTTTGAATAAAGGGTTCATTTGGCGATATAAAGCGAAAATAAAAAGCCTAATGCCCAGAGCAATAGACAAAGTTTCTTCTGCAATAACCCAGAAAACTTAGAACTCTCTGTGATTTGAGAAAAATTCTCAAGTAAATAATGAGAACCTGCACGATAACTGGTGGCACGTAAGAAGTAAGAACATTAATTTCTCTGCTACAGCACTTGAAAGAAGGCTGTCCAAAAGCTAAGTGCATTCTTGGATTTTCAGAGATTTACTCTATTTTAATATTAATTGTAATTTGGAAAAAAGCTTTGTCCAGCGCGAAACAATTTATTTTGAATACTATAGGCTTGTGAGAAGCATTTCGGAGAGCAAATAATTTTTTAATCCACCTAAATTTACCTTTTTTAAAAGTTTTTAGTAGAGTGAGAAGATAGATTTGTTCAGCGAAATAGATGCGAGATAAAAACTGAAACACACGAAGCGTATCAAACATGATCTTATTTTGAATGCTATAGTGCTGTAATAAGGAAATTTGCAGAAACATGCACGGCTTTCCAAGATTCCTTTTTTAATTCTGTGCCCGATAACGGAAAAGAACCGACTGTTATTTTGCTCAAGGAGGTGCATTGCCATTCCATGCAATCTCTGCACGAGTGGTCTCCACTTGGAAAACTCAGTGAAGAACTTCTAAACAACGCTTACCATGCTGAGATCGGCTGTTGGAATGAATTGTATTATGTAATTTTCTTTACGCTTGATGACGTCGAAATCTAGGTTTGGAAATTTTTTTCTGTTCGGGCAATGCCGTTGTTTAGCTGACTGAGTTGTGGCAACCTGATCATTCCAAGCTCTGAACAAAGCGAACCGCCAAAAAGTCAGCTGTTGGAAATGTATCGAAAACCTCGTGCTTGACTTAAGAGGAAAGAAGATGGATTAAGTAAAAAAGTGTTATAATCTACACGACCCGTAATGCCACTTTGTATGGATCCTAGAATTTCTAATACTCGGTTCGTTTCTAGCATTCATCCGCCACAAAGGTCTTCAACATTTCTCATGTCATCTCCAATGCTGCTTGAGGATTTGGTCATTTCAATGGATGGCAAAGAATGCTGGTCTGGCAAACTCTTTGCTATCTTAGGGAAAACCGAGCTAGGGTGTTCCGCAAGGAGTTTGTTGGTTTGTTGCAGAATGGGTTGAGGGAAAGGGTCGAGCCAGCATTCTGTTTCCCCATAATCTGGATTATTAACCATCTTATTAATTGACTTGATATGTTGAAGCAAGACATCGATGATGTTTAGTCAGCTCATTAGCGATGATACTCATTGATTGAGTTACGAGTTATTTCAACGGGTACTAGACTGGATATTGTAGCTGACGGAATTTCACACATAATGAGTAAGCGGAAACGAATACTTTGGATTCGTTTGCGTTTCAAGGTTTCTCATGTGATTTAAGTGAGGTCTAAAGTGGGACATTTACGATTGAAAATCGAGCATAGATCGGTGATAACTCACCGACAGTTTCGAATTCGAGAAGGTCATTTCGATTGATAGCGATCGACGGAAATTAATTGGCAACGAACGACGAGGACGACGTTTACTTCGAAGATTAATTATGTTTATGCTGACCTCATGGTGGACGATCAGGAATGACGTAAATTCGTTGGAGTGAGGAAGGAAGAAAGGAAAGAATGAAGGAAAAAGGAAAGGGTTTATAAATGATTGAATAAAGTGAAATAATGATTAGGACAAAGCTTTCAGTGTTGATCAACCCTTAGGGAATGTCATGTATTCAACTTTATCAAGCATCGTTTGAGGTGATTGAAAGCGAATCTGGCGTCTCTAAAGATTCACGCCGTCCTACACATGTTTTGAGCCAACTCGCTGACCCCGAGCGATTTGAAGGCCTATTGCGCCTTGGGTACGGGGTCGAATCATCTACCACTTCTGTGTTGCACGGCACCTCTAACACTGCGCCCCACGTGTCCGAATAGTTCAATAAGTAAAAAATAAAAATAAATGAATAAATTAAAACGACTGATAGGAAGCAATGTCACGCAAGCAACTCGAAGACATATGTGCCTCATTGTGTGATTTTATATAACGCTGCATGGAAACTTGTATACCTGGACGGCCATTCTCACGATTAAGAGCACCCCGGAACATTTACCATTCATTTGTTATTCTCGCGGTCGCCGTCCCATGGTGGTGGTTCAGTTCGATTATGGCGGCTTGTGCGAGTCTCATACTGTGGTTTGTAAGACATTGGCGGCTACGAGTACACCTGACTAATTTTCCTTACGAACACGTCCGCCCAATGTGTAAGTGGTCGCCCATATGGGCGGGTCTGTTTTCGTGAAATTCACCCCACAGTTCTCTCCGTCCATCTGTCGTCTATTCTTCGTTATATAGACCGGCTAATTTGTGTCTCGTTATCAGTGCATATTCTTCTGGCTTACAAAAATGGGAAAACATTCGAAATGAGCTGCGTGAGCCGACTAGACGTTGTGAGTGCCGACTGAATTTTAGAAGACATTGATCAAGAGCTTCAAAATAGTTCGCAGCATTCTTGACGTGGTTGGAGTATCGGCCCACGTCTCTGCTGCAGCATAGCGCTAGGAGAACTGTTGAGTCGAAAAGGCGTGAACGTAGTTTGGAGTCCGTTATTTGCTTGAAATTTTCTTGGCGAGTTTTTTTCTTAGAGGATACTGCATGGTTTTGGCACACTTATGGCAAAGTCGTTAACACATTAGAGAGCAGCTCACCACACTGCTGACTGACTTATTGGAATCAGTACTGAGCTGGGTGGTGGGCAAAAACAGTGGCGCAGTCGAGTGGTAGCGCAAATGTGCTCCGGTGTTGTAGTGGTAGAGCACGCGTCCTTGGTTAGGATAAAGCGCGGTAGGATAAAGCGCGGGTTCGATTCCCGCCTGAGGCTGTGTTTTTGTTCACCACTCAATTCTTTTAGGGTGTATATGAAACGTAACAGCACTGCGAAAAAATGCAATAAAAATGTCGGAAATTCCGAGCATTGATTTGACAATCCGAAATCAGGTTTAGCGCGGTGAACTGATTTCTTGGAATCCTCGTTCTGTTCTTCTGTCTGCAAAATGGGAAAGATACTGTAAAAGCCTAGGAAGCTAAGAGTGTTGAGTGCTGAGCGAAACATTCGGCATCAGGTGGGAAGTGAACCTGCGATTCACTCGTACAGGAGGCGCTGCTGTATATGTGTGACGCGATTTAATCTCCCGCCTAATGCCGAATGTTTTACATAACACTTAAACTCTTAGATGCATATTTGCCACCTCATACCACTGCTAAAAGGTAATAGAATAAAGGGTTCTTATAACTTCGGGGGTATTTGAGAACGAAGTCGTGAATACCGTATCTATGAACACCTGAGTATTCATGCAGTCTTCAAATGGGTTAACGCGTTATTCATGTTTTGGAAAATGGCATTTTTATATCGAATAGCGTAGAATTAAATTGCTTTCTTTAGTAACAAATTTCTTACCAACGCTAATTCCGCCGCTGTGATATATAGTCAGAAATTGATAAATGGATCGCAATAGTTGAACTAATTTGGCGAAAATATACCTCGGTTAGTGTTTGATACTTGGCTAGCCCTTTTCTCCCTGTGGAGAAAAAAAGCTGACAATGAAGTGGCGGCATTGCCGTTTCAGATGTAATCTATAAGAATCTCGTGCGCGTCTTTCTCCATTTTTAACCACACTGTCCATAGCTGCTGTGACAGATGACGTGCTAGGTGATGACCACCACAACTGACGACCTTAGCTATCGCGGAGATCTCTTATCTGTGAACTTTGAGTGAGTTCTTTCGGAAGAGTAGGTTCGCGAATACTCAGAAGTATTCGCATAATGCGACTTAGTGGGAAGATTGAAGATCTGAAAATTCTTGTAATGAGAAGTATAATAAACGGCGCTTTTTGAACTCATAAGTGATCTTACAAAATTTCCAAATTATTTTTCAGAAATTTCGGAAAATGAATAACAAATTCATCCAATAGTTTGCTGAATGTCTGTTATTGCTTAGAAATCCCTCCAGTTGAACTCATTTTGTCACTGATAATTGTATGAAGTGCTTTTTGCATCTTGCGGATTCGTGTTTATGCTGTACACGAGCGCAGAAATAAATGAGAGAAAACGAACTTGACTTTTGTGCAAGCTGACAGTATAAATATATTCGGCTGCGCCTTCACACAGTTGCTCACCATCCGTTTGGAATTCGAGAAATGCTTAACACTTTCACTAATGTTGACTTAAGTCGAATAGTTGCTATTGTGATTAGTTTTGTCGTATGTACAGCACGGATAGCGCAAAACTCCTCACATTTTCTTCGGATTCATTGGCAGAATCGAGTGCGACTTGGCGATTCTTCATCTTCTCGATTCATTAACATTGTAATGTGACGAAAAGCGGTTTTCTCTGAAATCCTGCAATAATTTTAGAAATGCATTTACTATCTCTTCTCAAAGACAGTCCTGACAACTGTGCATCGGATGTACTAATGTGAGGATGAGCGCAGATTGGTCGTTTTCGAGTTTTTCATGGTTCTCAGAGATATCTTGGTTGATTGTGCTGGTTGAGTTCAAGTGTAGGATAAATGACAAATTCAAAGTTGGCTTGCAATGTTCACTTAGATGTATATTCAGGGTTGCCATATCAAGCCCACAATGTCGTTTTCTACTTTTTCGTAACCTTGACAATTTTGTGCACAGAAGAAGTCTCGAATAGATTGTGACTAACAGTTGAATGAAATGGAAAAAAAGGTTCTTTATACAAGCGGAACGCTCCGCTCAATTTTTGAGATCTTCGAAATTTCAAAAATAGCTTTTGTATAATTGATAATCAAGAAGAGTATTTTTAGGTGATAGGAGTGAACAACTGGGATGTAGTAGTAGGTGACAAATGAGATTTTCACTGAATGCCTAGCACTTTGACTCATCCCGCTATCCTAAAAAGGTACTTGTGGCGACCAAAAGTGGAACACATGAGATTTTCGTTCGTGATTTTAACTGCGCGTCCACCTCATTCTGTCCGATTGAACGTTTCAAAATGCTCTACCACCATAGGTGACATAACCTAGTGCCATTATATTTTTTTCTCAAGGGAAAACCATCTCCTTATACTCACCGCTTCTTTGCTTCCCGCTCTGGTCTATACTATCGAGCTTCGTATGGTCTTCCTCAATATTAACATATTCTGGTTGATTGACATTAATTTTATCTTTTAAATAGTCATTTTTCTGATTATTATGTCTTTCAGAAAGTGAATTTCATTAATAGCTATGTGTTTACTGTCTTCAAGTCGTTCATCGTGTTATAAGAATTTTTTGGAGCATTCATACTTTTTTCACTGCCCCGCAAACCATACGCGTAAAAGAAACACTTTCAACTTTGCATAACATTGCACTTATTTTACTTTTTGTGCAGCAAATGGCTTCCAAATTACATTGCTTGTCTTCCTCCTATCGGCTTTTCTCGACGTTAATTTTTGCTTTTTACCAGCTCTACTGTCTTATATTCTTTTTCTGCATTATTCCACCGCGTTCTTGTTATTTCAAGGAATTTGTGCAATGTAGCGTTTTTTATTAATCTGTTCTCGAGACGCATATTGTCATATGAAGACTTTTGTTAGCAGTTGTTTCGGTGATACTGAACGCAAGAAAATTCCTTGACCATTTTTACGCGAATGTTTTTCTTTGGATTCCTCGTTTCACTCTTGTGAACTTGGCATCAACGCCCAGAATCACCAGAGCATCAAGCTTTTTTCAATCCGCCTTATGCCTTTTCTTTGAAACATAGCAAAAATAACATAATAGTAATATTACCAGTGAGAAAGAAAGGTTAAAGGATAAAGCTCCAGGCGTTGATCAATCTCTAAGGGGTGCACCATGAATTCGACTTCATGAAATATCGTTTGAAATGTTTTCATACATATCAGGCTTTTACGACGACTCATGGTGATCTACCAATATATTAAATCAGTATTGCGACCCTCAGTTAACTCTGGTACCCTGATTGCCGACCCCAGAGAGATGGGATATTTGACGAACTTTGGGCGCGCAGTTGAACTATCGATGACGTATTTGTCAAAGGGCAACTATAATCATTCTGCCATAGGTGCTCTAATGTCAATAACAGACATTAGAAGGTTTTCTTCCGCAAGACCCATTGCCACAATTTTTACTGTGTGCGTTCCAGCACTTCAAGCAGTCAATTCGGTCCCTCGCATTCATCGTTCCGAAAACCTTCAACATTTCATTTGCTGGTTCGACTGCTACCTGAGGAATTTGCTTTTTTATCATTGTCATAGAGTGTTGGTTGAGACAACCCTTTTTGATGGTTTGGAGGTAGCCGAGCTAATAAGTTACTTAGTGTTTATTTGACTGATTGCCAGTGTTAAAAAGAGAGTCGAACCTGCCGCTTTCTTCTTGATATCCTCTCGAAAACAGTTTTTCTCTTCTTCAGATATTAAAGTAGTATCACAAGAAACCAAAATTATGAGGGTTTTATGCTTAAAAACTGAAGCGGACACAATATGAGAACTCGGACGCAGAGATTTCAAATAATACAGAAATTCACTAATGAGACTTTATAATATATGTTTATATGTTTTCTCATAAAAATGCCCTCACTCCTCGTAACTTATGTTGCACTACTCCATAACTACTTCAGTCTTCATTCAAACTCCAATTTCCAGCAAAATCTCAGATTCTGATAATAGAAGAACGTCGTGCTCACACGTTGTTAATGAAGTATACAAGTTTTTACAATTTCTTATCGACAAAGCAAAACTACTGATACGCGGTTGAATATGTTGCTCAAGAGAAACTTTCCCTTTGTTAGGAATAGCATTTATGAATTGAAAACGTGCTTTTCACAATCCTGAGAAAAAAAATTATTAGGGAATGAGGAATGGAAGAATTTGATTTGGGACGAGTTTTCGTAATTCTTCTTTCAGACAATTAAGTTTCAAGAGTGGATTAATGCCTAATCGGAAAGCGAATGAATTGACAAAAAAAGAAAAACTGGTCTTGCCACAATCAACAGCGTGAGACATTTTGTCAAATTCGCAAGAGTCGTTTTGATATCCAGGCAACTGGGCACTGTTATATTATTGTTGATTTTACTTTTATTTCCATTCTTCACTAGAACTCCTTCATGCTTTGGAAACATGCTGTCTTCCAAGTAATATGAATAATTTTCGTTATGATTGACCAGTATTGCGAGACCGAAAACGCCCTGGAAGAACGTCTTTCAAAAGCTTTCTTTACTTAGAAGACCTGTTGCTAGTTCTCACATCCGTCCTTGTTCAAACAATAAAAGAATTACTATATCGGCTTACTTCTAGTCAATATTAGTGAATGTATCTGACAAACATATTCCATTTAGATCTAACCGCTTTTGGTGTTTAATCCTTCTTCGTACACTAAGTCCTCAGCTGTACAGTCTGGAACAAGAATTCGAGGCTGTTTATGAATATCATTAGCTTCCCATTCAGCTTAAGACTTCTTGTAAGCACAGGTTCAGACCATATAATCGCGTCATCACCGCTGTCTTTGTTATTGTTCTAAACTTAACGTCCTTCATTTGCAAGATACTGACTGCAGTCAACCGGAAGAACAAGACGTTTATAAGAACTATGTTTTATACATATACCTGTAAACACCTGCCCTACGGGCCTCCTCAAAAAATCTCTCACATTTTGGCTTCCACAAGTACAAAGTAAGTGTGGCGCAGGGGTTAGAGAAACCCTACACTGACCTGCAATATCGCAATCGGTTTTTTGTTTTCTTTCGAGGCCGGTAGATTGTTACCGCATAGTCCGAAGGTACAAAAACGTCAGACTGATACGATGGTACGCCTCTGCAAGCTATTCTATAGATTAGGTATACATTAGTTCATCACCTGTATTACCTGTCGTCCCGTTGATCGTCGAGTGACTCGAGCGGGCACCAGAAAAACTTTCATTTTTCCCTAATGCGTGCAAGAATGGCCCAGTGGGTCCAGAGCCTCTTTAACCGCTTCTGTTTCCACTGAATTCAAGACTTTCTTCAGATCGATAAAAGTGAGACAGAGCAGTATTTTGTACACTTGTGAAATATTAGCTCAATCTAACAATACCATAATACCATAAACAACTAAACTCTCGAACTGCTACCTGGGACGTCAGTCGTTTAATGTGTCCTCTCCTTGTATCTTCTCGTTGCATGGTCGTTGTTTAGGTTCCCGTCTTCCGGATGATGAATGTAATTTCGCTAGCGCTTTCACGACCGTTGGTGTTAGAGTTAGAAAACCTTAATTCAAACAATATCTTGTAATGTGATTTTTAGATCTACCAAAATCACTATTTATTCAGTAATCACTATGGGCTCAGCTGGGCTCAGTTTAGTCTTTGTGTTCTGTTAAAAAATACAAATCGTAAGCCAGAAGAAGACAAATTTCTTAGAGCGGAATTTTAAGCTTATAATTTGACGGATTTACCAAAATCTGTACGTACGATGAAGAACCCAAGATATTCATGCACTGAAGTTAGTACACATATCGAAATAAATCTTTAATTCGCATAAGGATCCCGCAAGAATATAGGAAAATTTGCTGATCATCAGATGGGTGATCGAGCCAACAATTCGTCTCGTGTGTGTTCCGAAGCACCTTTACCCACTGCGCTTTATGCAATATCAATAATTTACATGCCACAGTAAATCATATACATTGCACCCAAAGACCGGTTCTTCAATTCGATGCTCATCGCACATTTTTCTCGTTAACGTGTTATTCTTTCGAACGCTGTAAGATCTCTTGTGGAGTGCAAAAGCGGCGTAAGAAACGTCTTGTGACTTGTTAATCGAGAATGCTGGAAGTCAAGCAGACTTGCCACCAATTATAAATGGACGATTGAGTGTACAGCACTTGTTCAAAATTGGAGGATGTTTGAAAATTCAGATCAGTGCGATATGTCAGACTGAAACACTGAAAAGCTTTTTTATAGTAATTTAATGCAGTGTTATTTGTGCAAGAACGAATATGTAAGACGTTTTAGTAGGTTGGAGAAAAAGTTTTGAGAAAATGCTTGTAAAACATTCACTAAGCTATTACACCTGAACAAAGGCAAAATTAATAGTCAAAGTACTCCCCTTCAATCAAACACTTTTTGAACCACCTGTACACCGTACTGTTGCCAACTGTGTCTTCGCCCCAAGCCAGATTAATGCGTTCACTTGCCACCGTTGCATTTAAACCCAAGAGCCATTCGAGCATCACCAACGACCTAATTTGCTCACTTCTTAACTCCATCTTGCAATAAATAGATAAATTATATGCCAATCAACGCGGGAGAAGACGGGCTTCAAATGAGCCTAAAAACACAAAAAATGGCCGACACACAAAAAAGTTACAAGCGTTTTCTCAAAATTTTTTTCCCAATCTTTTAGTGATTGGAAAATGTTCAGATAACCATCGTAGTGGCTATTTTTCGCTACACAAACGCTTCAAAAACATTAGTAGTGCTTAAGTGGAGAATAAATAGAGAAAATTTTAGATATGAGGTAGAAAGTAAAAGAGTAGAATCGATTGAGGGTTTTATGCTTGTTACAAATGAAGACTATAAAAAAATGAAAAAGGAGGAACGCACCCTTTTGAGAGTTCATCTAAGCTCCGTGAAATAAACTCACCCAGGGTCGAGGGAGACAGTGGAGCGTAAGAAAAGTAAGAGTACTTGGCCAGACACATCGAAGAAAGGAAAAGTACAACAGACGGATTATGGAATGAAAAGAAATATTTTCACCATTCTTTCTCTCTGTCTCTTTCCCGTTTTATATTTAGTACATGTACCCGACCGAAGGCATATCTGTGTTTTCAATTGTTACCCAGGTCTTTGTAGCGTGATTTTTTATACGTTTATATTCTAACTTTCCATCGAGAAGGAGGTGGAGGATGGAATCTCTTCTGAATGATCTCCTCATGAAATTAATGATAATGGAGGAAAGATCATTACAACCTCATCGTTGAGAAACGTTTTCATTTCGCCTCCAATGACATTGCACATTTCGTTGAATCACATTGACATTGAATGCGAAATGCGCAATGATGGCTTATTAATGTCGGTGACAGAAAACATCAACGACTTCCGTTGCAGTCACTGTAACAGCAAGTGACAACTTGTCCACCGTCATAGACATCTTAGGAGCGATATCGAACCTATTGAGGAGTTCTAAGCAGTTTTATTCTACAGCTCAAACATCAGCCAGTTATCGTCAACGTCTAGCCCACTCACTACTGGAACAGTCAGACTGGTTCAAGTCCTCAGTGACTCGCCACTGATCCGATTTTAGTAGTTCAGCATCACAGAGGTCAATAAATGCAGAATAGACCGTTATAATAAGTCCCTTCAATTTAACGATGTGTAGTAAAGTGAGCTTTTCACCCCTCAGAAGAGCTTGTTTTCACTAATTCTCTAACTCCGGCGACAAGGAGGCGCTTGCTTTAACAGCGGAGCAAGGTCAAGCAAAAGACCTCGCCTGTATTGCAAAGCAGGTGTGATAACTGAGTTACGTGCGCCCCTCTAAATACTACAATCGATAAGCCGCAAAACAACTAATCAAATAATGATTAGTACGAATCATGCGAATCACCACTTTGTTGTTAAGATGCCACTCAAACCTGTTGTCTTATTCAGATTCATCAAAGGTTGCTTACTCTTTCGTCAGCTGCTCATATGCCAAGACGATGATTACCTATTTGCCATTGTATAGCACGATGCGAATATAATTTGTAGAGAATTTCACATCATAATCAAATCAACATTACATCACAATTGACGCTCAAAAACTAGCAAGTGCTTCAAATTTTCTGCTCTGCTCTGTCAACCATTTTCCTTGTGGTCATAAAAAACCACCGAAGCGTCGGAATGTCGTCATGCTCCAGCCAGAAACAGCCTCAGCAAGTTCGAAGGTCAGAGTTCATAAGAGATAAGAGAAGGTTGCTGAAGACGATTAAACGCATGATAAAACATTTTGTTATCACAGATCAGCGGTTCCACCATTTATATCGAATTTACTTTGTTGCAATAGATTTACTCGGGTCAGACCTAACCTTTATATGAAAAACCTTTTCGTTTTTGATGACTGCTAAATTGGGCTGTAATCAATAAAAAAAAACAACAGTGACGGCTGATAATAATTGTGGCGAGAACTGATTAACTTCGTTTTCATTACAACAAGTTGGTTCCACGAAAGCTCACCGGAAATTACTCGGATATAATAGGATAGCAGTAGTGTCAACTTTAGTTAGAAATTGGGAGAGCTACAGCAGTTCCATAGCTATAGAAAAAATGAATTCAACTTTATTTAACGCCGAGAATTAACACATCATTGCAAAGAAGCAGTACTTTTCAACGCTCTCGCCAAAAGTTTAGCATTGTTTGCTTTCTGAGTTTGGTATCAAGTTTTATGAAAGATAAATAAACATACTCAGCTGCTCTATTAATGCGCTGTATAAAGTGAAATTTATCTTTTTGAATCTCAGAAGTATTTCAAGGGACATGTGACGAGGAAACAGAGGCGTATAGCAAACCAGAGATTCAATACGGAGAAATTCTTACGTATCAGTGAAAGCATAAGAGATGTGAAATGGAAAACAGTTGCGGTGATGGCAATGTAGAATCAGACCGCAGAGTCGCCAATGTATTTGGATCGAAGATGCTTTTCGAGGCCATTAACCTTTTGGCTGATTCTTGTAACCGACCGTGATAATTCAAACTACTTTTTGACCGCACTTAAATCAGCTTTGAATGTCCTATCGGATGCACCTATGTCAGTATGCAAAACGGACACTAAAAGTTACTATACAATCGGCTCATTTCGGTTGTAAACGATGCTGGTGTTGCTATGGCACTCAGGGTGTCAGTTAGTTATGGTAGCGCTCATAAGTACATTAAAAGGCACAATACCACCCTAGCAGTACTATTGTGATGACATCGACATTTTCTGTTTACCGCCAGAATCCAATTATGTCGCCTCTGTTCTCGGCTTCTTCATCGTTCTTCGCGCGCCGTCGTCCCATAACCAGTTTTGTCCCTTCTAAGGCACTGCTGATAACATGTGATTTTACGCAAAGCCATCATCGATTTGTTTCCGATTGGCTGTTTGCAGTCCAATCCATCAATAATCGGTGAACATTTTTGATCATGATGATGACCATTTTTTTAGCCATGCATGTAGTCTGTTATAGGGCAACTTATAGAGGATGATAAACGCGTTTCGCTCTTGACATCTCCGTCAGTCGGCGGTACCTTTCGCCTTTAGCCAATCCTCTCGCGTGAACCCAACCCCTACATAGATTTGGCGACGACGAACATTTTACACGTGCTATTAGGTGAAAATATTACTAAATGGCAGTGTCTTACATTAGATTGCTCGTGGCTGATATCTCTGAATAAATCATATTTTCCGTTTCGAGTATTTTCTGAAACTCAACTTGCATTATACCTGATTATCGTTTTTTGAGCCATGCATGTCATTTATTATAGGACAACTTGTAGAGCCCGATACACTCTATATAGGCGTTGGTTTCGCCGAGAAGACTGGCAAAAAGCAATGGGTAGTGCCCGACTGGCGAGGCTGTCAAGACCGAGGCAAGTGTACCAAGCTCTATAGGTTACTCTATAACAGACCACATGCTTGGCTCAAAAAATTATCAAGCATATTGAAAGTTGAGTGTGGTTTTAAGAAAACACTCGAAAGGAAAAGTATAAATCTATGAGCAGTGTCATCGTACAAACGGTGATGGCAGTTATAGGCATATTGGCTGTGTCCGCTTTAGACTTATTTATTAGGTCGTTTTTTGTCGGCTGTGGTACTAGGACATGACACCAAATTGATCAACCAGAAATAACTAAAACTGGATGGTCTTGATATGGTACGATTGAAAATTTTTTGCGAACATTTGGCTTAAAACTTGGCTATACTTGCTTCGAGATGGAGCTGTCTTGGGAACAAAATCGTATGCTACTTACGAAGGAACGGCGTGTAGTGGAAAATGCTGGTGAAGCATCATGCGAAATTAATGGAGTTTCCTGTGGACGGCCCGAGCGTTACTGGATTCTCCAGACTCTTCTCTCCAACTTCAAACTCCGCAACGATTTTTTAGCTGTCCTTTCTGCAACAATATCGTATCGTCGCCCCATTAATCTTGTGAGTCACTTCACTAGCATTTTCCCCTACGCTCCACTCATGCATGAGTGCCAAGTGGATTTGTTCCTACAACTGCTTTACTTGAAGCAGATATAGGCAATACAAAAACCATGCGATTCTGATTGCTTCTGATTAATATTTGATATTTATCTCTCTAATGCCAAAGTTTGTAGAGTAGCTTAATATTTATTTATTCGTGAAATACATGAGAATGCGTACTCCTAGTGTTACCTGTTATGCTACAAAAAAATCTGTATAACTACTGAAATTTTCATGGCGTTCCATGACGTCTTGCTTTGATCGGTAAATTTGTTATCTCTGGTGAATTTTAAAGTCTATAAGGAAGTGATATTGAATACCAAGCTGTTTAAATGTCTCGCAGCTCCGAGTCGAGATCTCTCTTACATGGCAAAGTTCTTGAAGAAATGATTCTTTTCAGTTATGAAAGGGGAAATGAGTTTCATAGGAGTGTTAGTAGCCATTCTAAAACTGAGACTTCAGGCCACAGCCCTACGTCGACGGTTTTCGAAAACCTTTTTCTGATGTGGCTACAGGAGGAGATTTTTTGCGTTACACACTTTTATATTTCTCGCCGTACAGAACTCTTTCCTTGGACTCTTAGTAATCATTCGACAGCGTATCGTTTCTGATTCTAATTTGTGCCTGTGCCTGAATCTTGAGAAGGCTGTTTCTCTGAAACGCAGCAGGTAAAAAAAGTTGAACTCCCATCTGCAGTTGAGGGAGTCTTCGGCCAATCACGTGCGCGTGTTTGAGGCAGCCACGTGCGCTGGCGCGATGATCACCGATTTTTCGGGCATATGAACGGGAAAAGTATCGTGTCAGCAGTTTCCGAATTACTCCTTATTTCGAAAAGCTGGCACAAAAAATCATAATATAGAGCGCGGAAGTTTAACGAGCACAGCAGAAGTGTATTATACAATCACTTTCACGATTTTTCGCATTCACTATTGCTGTTTGAGTTAGCCGAGAGGATCGCAGAATGACACGAAAGTGCCGATGAAATGATGTCTGATTAAGCACGTATTAACTCCATTGAAGCTGGATCGTTCGATGATCAATAGATTCTAGTTATTAAAAGAATGTGATACTCTGTATTCTCTTATTCAGGTCTGATAATTTTACTTGTTTATATTAGTTCATCATTTCATACGTCCTTATTTTCACTGGAATCATGTAAATCTTGGAATTGGCGGCCATAAAATGGTAGTTTTCGGAAGACGATTATTATGTAATTCTGAGAAAAAATCAATTCAATTATACGTGAAGAAATACAAACGTTTATAACAAACTGACGGATAGCGGTAATCGTGGATGGGCACATTCTTTTTAGCAGTTATTCGATGAATGGGTGGCGCTAAATTCCATGACAATTTGCTTAATTTTCGGCAAATTTAAAGAGGGAGCAAAATCAGCTTCGAAAACTGGGTTTCAAACAAGTGTTTCTCGAATTCTCTCCTTTTAATGGGATTTCATGAGGGCACCGGATTAGATATGCTAATAAAATACCATTCCTCGCTTAACAGTCTCAATGAATAATCTGTTTACATATCTTGAGTCTTTCAAGAGGTCTGTTATGGCACTTATGCAGTGCTTCAAACATGTTTCGGCATTACAGCTTCACCAGTAACACGCTGCCTTTCAGCTCAGCCAATCAGGGGGATGCACCCCTACATATGAATGAATCAACACGGAATCATCTCAAATCACCGCATATCAGGTGATAAAATTCTCCGACATCGCAGTGACCAACACTCGACCGCTCATGGCTGACAAAATGAATCATACCATTACATTCAACTGTTTTTATAGACCTTGTTCGAAACAAAGTATAATCTGGTAACATATCGTGAGCCTTTCTTGAGCCATATTTTGAGGTTGTAATGTCGAAACACGCGTCTAGTACTAAATAAATGTCATAGCAGACCTCCTGAAAGACTCAAGATTTATTAGATTATACATTGTTTTGAGCGAGGTCCACATAAACAGTCGAATGTCATTACATTGTTTTTGATAAATAGTTCCTAACTAAGAAAAAACGTAGGAAGGAGAAACTGCTTTATTTATTAGATATTAACTGAAAGCAAGAGATAACCGACATAAGCGAGTTGCTTAGATCGTAGCGTCTAAAAACGCCCACATATCTAGGAGGTTGAAGTAATTGCTCCCACCGTTTGGCATGAATGTTTTTCTCAAATTTATACCATAAAACGGAAATAGTTCTCTGCATCGATCAAATCCTGAAGAATGCATCAAACTACATCAAGCAATGTTGAGATGATTTAATGCATTTTTGTTCTATAAAATGTTCTTGCCATTCCTTCACAATGTTCGACACTGACGCAATGGGCAATACCTATAGGAGTAATAGAGGAGTTGCAGAAATCGACGATATAGCTCCTACAAGCGTTATATGCCTCTTGGTGGTCTATCTTGGCACACAGAGAGCTTTTCTCAAGACGTCTTTGAAAAGTTGTATATGCCAAAAACTCGTGAAGCTGAACGTGAAGAGGGAAGATAGATGAACATGGAACATACACGAGATGAAAGAAGCGCAGGATTTTTTCCAAAATGCTAAGAGAATCCGATTTATAAGACAGAAATCATGAAAGAAGACGAAAACGTATCAAAACTGCTGGAGTGACCTGTGTAACATAGGTATTTGTAGATGTCCACAATGGGCGCAGCTAACTTTGAGAATCGTCCACTTTACAGCAAAATGGAAATTAGACGTCATTTTGAAGCTTTAAAGTAGGTATTTACCTTTCCAGATAATTGTGATATCATTCTATCGACTGCGGGTTGATGGAGAGTCCAATGATTGCAATGAGCGAAACAAAACCAACTATTTCTGGGGCCATCACTAGATTTTGCGCTGCACGCGCCCCAATTTCCAAATTCGTTTTGTATTGCTGATTGTGAATATTGGTATCGATTTTCCATTATACAACTCACTAATTGTCGTGAAAGGACAATGAACCAGATTGTAAAGTACGGTAATACCTCGATTGATAGTGATTAAGATTCTTTCGCATGCACTTAAGGGTGAATCACGATCACGGGTGAATATTGTCTCCTCTTGAAAGATGGATGTTGGCGAAGTCCTGTCGAATGCAGGCGACAGACGACAAGTTGTCTACGAGCTCAGTACAATAATCCGCTTCGACTGATAAGAAAAAAGAACTCGTGTGCGGGACCATTTTTCCTTGATTAACCACTTTTTCACCAAATTAAAAATCTATTTCAAAATACGTCCATACTTAGGCATTTATCTGGCCAAGCACGAAATCTCCATCGACATTTTTTTCAGTTGTGACAACCGTGTGACTATCATCCATCACTTTTCTGTTGGACGGCGGCAATGAGGAAATGATCCTCCCTTTCTCTGGACAAAAACTTTCCGCTGCTCTTTTAGTAATTATTCAAAAGCTCAAATCTCCGGCTACTGCGCTGCTTGACCGTTTCTTGACGTTTTTATCACAGTACAGAGCTCTTACTCTAAGCAATTAGTAATCATTCGATACCGTAGGTTCCTACGATTTCAATGCTGTGCTTATTTTCTGGAAAGACCGTTTCTCTGCAGGGCAGCGGGAATATATTTACCGGCTAAGCTACGGTCGCAGGTTCGCCGTAGATTTGATGTGGCGCCGCCATCGATCCGTCGAATTACGTTTTCGCGTCACATGTGAAGTGCGATTCTCGTCATTTGAATAGGAAATTTTTTTGCTTCAAAGGAAACTCCACATAAAACATATGACTCTGATACCACGAGATTTTCTCTACACGCTGATATGCTTTTCATGCTTCTAACGAAGTAATAATAGAATGGCGCTGCCGATGTAGAACATAATTCTACTTTGAACTTTACACTGTTATAAAACGATATTCCTGGGAAACGGCCACGTAGTACAATAGCCAGAGATTTAAGCTTTCAAATGATTGCTTACACTCTCACGGTAGGTTCTTGTCCAGCGAAAGCGGTTGTTCTTTATTTGTCACCCTCTAACAGAAATTAATCCATTTGTCTTCGTGGATCAGAATTAGGTTTCAAAAGCGATTCCAGTGCTGGAAGATAAACTGACCGACGACCAATGGAGAGCGATGTAATAGTAGTGACCTAGTCTTTCAAAAAAGCTGCAAAACAATGAATATTTTCGGAAGATTTGGCGAATTCATAGAAGATGCTCAAACGTCAGAGTTTATTATGCCAGGAATCTAAACTTATTCGTGCGCAGTTCTAGAACCGTATTTGATATAGGCATATATTTTGTGTAGAAAATTACCCACTGTGTTTTTAGAACCGAATGGAGAAATGAAAGCTGAACTTTATTTTTACTCAAAAAGTAGGAATAATAGTCAGAACTTGCCAACGAAAATGTTGAATAATAGCAAAGTTACTTTCCTGACTATTTCAATCTCTTTTTATGATAGTTAAAGGCGTGTACAGAGTAGGGGCTGGACGCGCTTTGCAATATACATATGGTTGTGGGTATGACCATTCCAAGCTTTGAATTGTTCTATAACATTTTTCGCACTACTGTTTTATTTAGTTCTTTCTGCTCCAAACTGGGTCAATGTCAAAAGGAAGTGGTATGTTGAAGAATGTTCCAGTAGATTTCTAGACACCTGAATTGGATACGGCTGTAACACCATCATTTGCAATCCAAATGAAATGGGATACCACAAAGTAGTCTCGACGGACATCGAATGCATAGACAGGCCACCTCTTATTGCGAAGACGACTCACCAAATTTGAAGAAACTGAACTGGACCACAGTACCACATCCTCTGCGTAGCTCTACTATTGGCCTATTGGATCATTATCTCTTCCGCGCCCTGAAGCAGAATCTACAGGAGGAACAACATAATGACTGCAATCAACTCAAAGGTGACCTCACCGACTTCTTTGGGCGTCAGCATCAATCTTTCTGGAAAGAAGGCATCTAGATCTCTGCCCACCAAATGGTTGTATATTTTTGTTCATGACGGTGATTAAATTTTGACTAATTGATTTCTCCGAATAAACAACAATTGAATCAAAAATAATTTATAAAGGGGAAAAATTGTGGCTTAAGCCAACATTTGTATAGTCGTTAATGCATTAAATCATTTCTACGCTGCCAAGAATAAAATCGAGTGAATAGCTTCAATTGAAGGGTCTGATCAAAGCAGAAAGTCCTCAGTCTATCCCTCATCGTTCATGCATTCTTTATCCTATATTCTCTACACAAACTTTCCATCTCAATAATCCATCGCTCATTAAAAGAGCATTTCTGCTCTCGAAGAACAAAGTGGATTTGAGATTGACTGAACGAGTTTAATTAATTTTCTTTTCCCATGAGCACCTGTTTTTCGGTTTCTTTTTCCGTTTGACGTGTGCATGAAAGAATCATCTCGTAAGGAAAAAGGTCAAAGAAAGCGATGTAATAGCATTATTACGTTCACTCATAGAAACGACTATGCGCAACACGTCGAGAACAGTTGTCATTAAATCGACGACGTACTTAGTCATATTATTTCCTGTCGTACCTATTTTATTCGTCATGATTTAGAGAGAGCACACAAAGCCCGCAGAAACTAGTCATCTTTCTTTGAAATTAGGACTTTGTGATAGATATCGTCATCATCCAGGAATGCTGTGCGTTGTGTTTCATCATCTTCGTCTTCTACCTTGGAGACCATTCCGAACTCCTACTCAACGCGCTCTCTCTTACTCGAATGTGACTCAGTCAGTTTGTCAGTGATTTCTTAACTGTTTTTTGTCAGAGTTGCTGTGATCGAGGTGATGGGAGGAGTTTGTTAAGCGTTCGATCTGTAATTGGTCCAACGTTGGATGGTAGGTGTGGTCTTTCGGCGACAACTTGCTCTCCAACCCGGTGACGACCACCACCATCACCACTCCATCGTCATTGTCTTGTCCTATCTCACCGAAAACACACATACATATACACATACAGATATACCCAAACATACGAACATACATATAGACATCCGTCAAAGAACATGACTCAAGTGATCAGCCATGATCTAAACGAGGTGAGTGCGACACTTTCACCACTTCTGTTTTCGTCTAATTGCTTCTAAAAGCTATGCTTTCTGGCGATTTGTAGGATTACTTGACTTTCTAGCCGTCAATTTATCTTTGCAGATTACCTTATGTTTACATAAAAAGTCTAGATAATATTATCTCCTCAATTTTGAACTACGTGCAATCATAAAAATGTACTTTGTAAGCTTGTATTTTCACGTACTGAGAGATCATATTACATATTAAGTGTAGCTGGCTGTTAAGATAGCATGTTTCTAACTTATTTGCAATTTAAAATGTATACGGCTCTTTTTATCACAACGCATGACATTATTATGACTTACCTAGAAAGAATGAAAAGAATGGAATTCCAATTAGAAAAATCCCATATTTCGCGAAGATGAAACGGCAACACTTGGGAGGTCTTTATTTTGCCACAAAAAATGTCCGAACTCTATATAACGGAAATTAGAATTGATCGCTACGAACCCATCCTTTGGAATACTATGTTCAATCTTCAAAAAAGATGTTTTCCAGGTCTGGGATGATATCAGCGAGTTCCTGGATCAGGAGAATTTTCGCATCGCTGAGGTCGGCCGGCTTGCTTTTGCACCACTTGAAACGCCAACGTTCGGCATGCTCACCAGGGCACCACGCATCTACGATGAGCCTATCAGGGAGTCACAAATTCCACCACTAATGCCCCAGCAGATGCTTCCTAACGCTGCATACTCGTATCCTGTCACTAACTGCCGCCAATCATCGCCAACTGTAGCCATGTGTCGCCAACAGTCATTTCCTACTACGTACAACACTTCTACTTGTGCTCTTGCCAATAATCACTGTTCACCGCTGCCAACTACTTCGACAGTCATTCCTCACACTACATATTACTCATCTGCTCCTATTAAGGAAGAATCACCACCGTCTAGTCCTGAAATATCATACCCTCAATTCACAGACGCCGCTTATTCACGAAGCCCTTTGGCGAACAGCTTGCCGGACTTGAATCTACGTAATCAGCGAAATCGTAAAACAAGCAGGTACGACTTTTCTTTGCTTGGAAATCATCATAAATCACAGATAAAAATTGTGTGTATTTCACAGCTGACACAAAAACAGAAAGTAGTGGTGCTTCAAAAAATAGCTCTGTCGTTCTTTCCTGCGAGACTTAGCTTTCATTTTACTTCTATTTTGTTTCAACCTTTTTCACTTACCTTTTCCACATCTTTACGCTAATTCATATGACATCCTTGTCCTTTATACATCATTGAACAAATAGAAATCTGCTAAGAAATCGTTAAGAGTCATCATCGTACACCATCCTTGTTACAATTATCACTTTCGATATATATTTGCATGCATGCGTCTGTATGTGTGTATGTGTATGTATGGGCATGTGTGTATAGTTGCACTTGTGTTTGTATGTGTAGATATCTCTAAATCGATGATCGATGGTGAAACCGCCATCGTCACATTCCTATGCTACCGTATACCTGTGCCACCGTTGTAGCATGTCAAGAGCGAAAACAATAGTTGTAGCCGACAAAAACATATTTACAAAGGTTGCACACCTTCGTTACCTTCGGCGCAGAATGACGAAAAATGTGAAGACGAGCAGATTAAGTCTATCGCACTTCGTTGGCGGTCACAATCGTGATTGATTCGTCGGAACAAACTGTGTCATACTTATCGCGTCGTCTTACTGTCATAACAACTTCATACACTAATGGACAGACATCCATTTAAATTCTCTAGAAGGCCACTTTCCGACCAAACACTTCCTACTGTTCTCAGATATGACGAAATCGGGTGCTTACAAAAGCCCAATAAAGTTTTATTCACAGGAAATTTCTACGAGCACTAAGGAAAGGAAAACAATACGGTAAATAATTTCGAGGCACAAAATGGAGTTTGTGACGACGACACTTTGTGGTACTCATAGGAATTTGGCGTTCAGCGATTTAGGGAATAAAGATTAGAAAAGACTTTTGTAAAGTTGTGAAATAGGGCACTTTTTACTTCCAGCGAAAATGGTAATTGGCTACCTGATTGAACCGAAAGCTCTCGCCTTTAAACATGTAGGATGGTTACCATTACTGAAGGCGAGATTTTTGATTTGGAATCTTCAAAAGATGTAACATTTTGTGGTGTATTTGTTTTGTATTATCAATTCTCGAGATTCAAGCCATCCTCCAAGCAATCCTTTTTTAAATCGAAGTTTTCTTAGTTCTGAGTCGACTATAGTCTTACTTACTTCTAAGGTTTTGTGAAATATTTTTTAGTAGTATATGAGTCGAAGCTATGATATGACACGATTTTGTTGAGATGGTAGAAAAACATTAAGCTAAGCATTGATGGGCCCAGTACGTAAAGACGATCGTCCTTCTTCTTGCACCATTTGTCCGTCTCTTGTCAAATACCATGTGAACAAGTTCGACATCAATGCTATCAATCAAGCAGCAGTCTTTTATCGCTAGTCTTAACAAAACATTTAATCTTAGAGCTAATAGTGACGGCACCACGCTAAATCCAAAGCACCGGGCATCATTTCGTACCGATGTGATTAGTGTAGCAAGCCACATTAAAATAAAGACTTAGAACATTTGAATTGAATAGAACAAGAAGCTCATGAGGGAGAACACTGAAGATAATCGTGATTGAATTTGCCGTTCCATTTTCTATAACTGATGAGTAAATGTCGACATAAGTTCTTCGCAATATCGCCTTAGTAAACCATCAAGGTCTTATCACATATCGACCTTCAATAACTTATTAATCTGATATTTTGACCATTTAAGTCTCTATGCGGACAAAACGGTGTTTTTCAAAGTTTAATTCTTCAGTGTATCACACAGATAGAAGCGAGATTAGGTTCAGCGTCGTCGTCGGCTGTCAAACGGCAGTTCATCAAATCAGTGATGATTCAAATCAGACTTTTCATCATATATCGTGTTTGTGATAGCTGCTGGACCCGTCTTAGAGCGTCATTGATCATTGTCACACCATCACCCATCGCATCTTTCTCTCGACGAACAGCGATGATGTTCGTTGTCGACAAAGCGACGACGACAATGGAACAACAGTGTGCAATCAGCCAGCTAGCTAACATCTAGCAGGTTGGCGTCAAATAATTCAACAATTAATGAGGTGACTAACATTGTCTTAATGAGAAATTTGCCGTAAGGTGCGAGCGTAAACAGTAAGATACTACAAAATTGATGAAACGGCTAAAACTCATTAGTCGCCAAAGTTCAAGAAGACTTCGTTGAACATGTGTATGTGTGCGCGCACGTATGTGTATGTTTGTGTGTGTACATATGTGCATGTATATGTGTATGAACGTATATATAGACATGGATGTATGTGAATACATATGTGTATATGTGTATCTGCTTGTATGCATATATGCATGAATAAGTGTATGTACGCATCACGTGTACATGCGTGAACATACGTATGTGTTTGCGTGTATACGTGTTAACGAAAGGCAGACAGACGGAAACACTTAGAACAATCCATTAGATCATTTCATTCCTTAACCTTTATTGACCAGAAACCTGTCTCATTTAGCGAATGGAAGTAATGTCTTCGATTTGAAAGGTGTTTTCATTCCTCTGTATCAAAGCACATCAACACATGCATTAAAGTTCTAAACCAATCAGTAATTGATTTAGACCCAGGAGTGTGAGTATTGAAAAGTCGTTTTGTCTATTATATTTTCACTAGGAAAACCTCTAAACATTTTTTGTCGCTGGTTTCACTACACCAAGAAAAAGCTCACCACTTGTCGTGGTTCAATTGTTGTTCTGTTTCTTAGGTGCACGCTTTCTTTTCTCGGTTTCATCTACCCGTCTCACTTTTTTTTCCAGCAGGTGGCTCGCACTATCACACTTTGTTGATATAGAAATAGCCTAAGAAAGCGACAAACTTAACATTGTTTGCTATTTGAGCCGAAATTTAAGAGAACAAGAAGATTAATGCCATTGTTGAGGCAGAAATGTATATTTAAAAGTGTTTATCTTCTAGATAAAAAACGAAGCAGGCAATTCAGTTGTAAAAATAAACCGTTCAATGAATGAAATGAGAAAAGTCTTGCTACAGTTCGAGCGTGATTTTCACAGTTAGCAAGTTTTTCATTGTAAACTTCCATTTGAAATTTATTTCTGATACTTTAGTGCCTTTTTACGGTTGCATGTCTCTCACAAGTTTTGCTACCGTATTCCTTGCACCACTGCGCTTAGAATTGTTATCAATTTTCTATGGAAAGTAACAAAAAGATTATGAAGAGGGTGAAAATCTCGGTTGACTCACGTACTGAGCATTATGATATTTAATTTTTTCTTTTGAAAACATAAGGAGATCCGTCAAATAATTAAAATCACGGATTTTACATCAACTAAGACATAAGTCTTGTATTTCGACTCACATTCCATTGAACTGATTCATCACACTGTCAAAATGGAACCAACAAATCGTTCGTCACTAATAAGAGTTTCTCGTCATGTTTTCATCAGTTCTCGATTATAAATGAGTCATAAGACTTCGCCTAACTGTCTGTCTGCAGTTTTTCAATAAAGTCGGGAGGCAAACATGTCTAACGTAAAATATAGGAATCGATCGCATCGCAACTGTCAGCTTTGATCAGTAACTTTGATTTAAATAGCTTTGAATATACGCATGACAGCTTGATTCTGTCACATGTAGAAGTCCTTCATATACAGTCTCAACTAGACGATTCGCACTGAACAACATCAGCATTATCAAACAAAGAAACTCGTTTATCAAGGATTTTTCGTTAAGAATCTTTGTCTGATTGCATCGAAACAATCAAAATCACAACAAAAATGTGTTCTATTTCCGAATAGTTAGATTAAGTGTCATGAAATTTTGCATAAAAATGTTGTGATCAAATTTTCCTGTGAAATCCTCTGTAAACATAAAGCATGCTTACTATTAGCCAATGTCATTGATTGGAGCCTCACTGCTACCTAAACATTCTAAGATCACGCATTTGCCAGAATTTTTGAATGGGATTCCACATTATGCGCAATTTTAGCACTTCTTCTAGTTATATTTGATTCTTTCTAGGGTTATTATAGGCTTTATTGTGTAGTAGACTGTTAGTAGAGAATTTAGTGAAAAAAAAAACAAAAACCCTTAAGAAACTATAGAACAGCTCCAAATGGTCAAGATCTATTCAAATCAGTAAAAAACCGCAATGATTCATTAACTGCGGCTCGTCTCTCTTCTTTTTAAATTGGTAACAAAGACACCAAAACACCAACATCATAGCGGGTGAAGTAACCACTAATGTCCTCATTTCACTAGCTTTGTTATTATTTAAAAATGCTTTTATTGGAAAAATATCAAAGCCTAAATCCAGCCATGATCACCGGTAGAAATCGTCAATAGCATGGTCGTATTTTGTAAACCGATATTCCTTCAATTGCATCATTTTCAATCAGTGTTTAATTTTACCTATTTTACTTTAAACGATCAGTTATCACTATTTTACTGTGCGCGACTCAGCATTCCTTGGACTTGATTCTTTTTCTCGCAATTCCCTACAAAGGTCGTCGAACATTTCACGTGTCGCTTAGTCTGCTGTTGGAGAATTTCGTCTTTTTTATGTTAAGGAGTGCTGACCGAGACGACCTTCTTTAAAATCTCGGAGGTAGCCGAGTTAAGGTGAGTTCAACTGATCAGTTGATTGATAACAATAGAGTGTTGGGGAAAACGTCGAACCAGCGCATCGCTTATCACCTCGTTTTTGATGCACTCCATCTGCGCTACCCGTTCCCAATTAATGGTGTAAAAACTCGTGAGGTCATCGAAACTTTAGGTCAAAAAATATTTTTTATCAACTTCGTGGTATCAGCTTAATCATCGAAAAAAATAATGTGATCGTAATTCTTTTTTCACGACGCCCGTTAGTTTAGCCAACCATTAATGATGATTAAAGCGCGATCATTTCGGCAATCTAGGCCAACCTGACCGTATAACGACGCTCGAACCGCCACCGCTATCGCCGTCGCCTATCACCTTGTTGCCGAACTGGTCGGCTTCGGAAGAACACAAGACCTTTATTTTGGCTTCCAGATGTTCTATTGGTGCCGTATAGCTTAGTGCCTGGAAGTATTTTGCTGAAATTGCCATGGGATCGATCATCCTCGTTACACTAATCAAGACCATTATAATATCACTCGATTCAAAATGCTACCTAATTTGTCTAGATGTAAATAAAACCTTGATTTAGTACATAGGCAGCTTCTAACAAATGATTAAGTGAACCATACATGCGTTGAGCAACCTCTACAGCGAATGTTGTGATAGAGTTTGATGTATTGCGGATTTCAATGGAAAAATCAACGTCGAACGCTTTAAGCTTCTAATCTTAAGAATGTCGACAGCTATCACTTACTCCATTCAAGCATTCTCTATTCAGAGCTAGATGAAAATTTTGTTCTCTTTTGACCTAATGACTACCAATATTTCATCGAACTCCACATCCTAATTCGTCAGGACTAGGGAGAAATTCTTACAAAAAAGTCTAAATGCTGACGAAGAACAGATGAAGAAACTTATTCGCTTTGGTATCAACTGCCTTACTATGTTAAGGACTTCGAAGAAGAAAGAAAAATTTCGAGTAGGTGTGAGGGTTACTATTAGCAAATTCGCTGGATTTTGCTTGAAAAATGTTCAGAGAAAGCTTCAATACAAATTTTTATATTTGCATCTGCTAATTTTGATTTTCGACACGACATACCAGTTACCAAAGAGAAAAAATTTATAGTCGGTCAGGATTAGACGCAGTGAAATGATTTTAAAGAGTAGAAATTACTCAAAGTGATCCAAAAAAGGTGTTTGAAGTAATCATAGTGGCCGATGAAATACGAAAATTATATTCTGTAATAATCCAGCAATTCTAATCCATCGGTTTTTAACCGGATTTGAAGAGTTATCGGCGATAAATTGACTTATTACCACCCTTTCATGAACAACTACACAAAGTGTTGTTGATTTATTTGAGAATGATAAGAATATGAATTCAAAAAATGCAGCCAAAAACAGACCCTAGTTACTGATCATTACAAAATTATCTCAAAAATACTAATAATGAATAATATAGCTGCTACAATCATTGCCATCAGCATCTTCCTTATCACTATTATTATAACGAGATGAACAAAGGGGAATATGCATACAAGCTTACAGTGGTAATAAATATCAAGCTTATAAGTATATTGTATCGATGTGCATTGATATTCGCTATTTTCTTTATAAGCAGAAATGCAGTTGTTAACAATAATGGACGGAATATGATAGTAATAATAGTTGACGTTTCGAAAATTTGTTTTTATTGAGTCTTCAATTATTGGGGATCGGCCGTATAGTGTTTTAGAACAAATAGAAGAATTAGAAGAATTGGAAGAATTACAAGAAAACAACAAACCATTTGACCAAAGCAGTGATTAACCGATCGACAGTCTTGGGATTGAACCTTGCTATTGTTGTTGACACTATTGCTATTTCTCATTATTATTAATGTTATTGAGGGCAGTGTAACACAGTGGATAGTGATGTGATCCATAAGAAAGCTAGTTGGTAAGTGATGCGCTGATTCGATTTCACCTCTAACAGTCATCTGCGATCACTCAACGAGCGTCTCAAATCGTCTACCTACGAGTTTGCAAAGGAAATCGTCTTAACAGTATTCTATAATGTCCATAAAGAAAAACGAAATCCGAAGGAACAGTCGAAGCAACACATGAAATGCTCGTAAAATCTTCGTGGAAGATGAATGCGAAGAAACGAATCGACTCCACGAAGTACTGGCTCCCGGCGCAGTAACACTGAGTTAGCAGATCGCGTGCATGATCAAAAACTAATAATATTACTATTATTTTCCACTATTAGTGTTAATATTTCGTCGTTCAAAGACGTATCAGCGCAGTTTTTAGGATCCAAAGATGAACACAGTTACTATAGAAAGTCCAATTTGCTCATAACTATCCCTTGAATACTGCTGGATCTTTCGCTTCAATTTTTTTCCAATTAAGAAAGGAAAACCCTCGTGGTCGAAATTCACCACGACTATAAATTCGTTCTAAGAGTGAAAAATTATTTTACAGAACTCATTTCCAGACCAATTTTTCCCATTTGGTAGAAAATTTGGGCTCACTTACAAACGAGTTGCATAGGTATAGATAGAGTCTACGTCGCATTCATTTCAAGATACTTAGGAGTTACAGATCTTTTAATTTTACTGTAAAAAAGGAAACGAAAACTCTTGTTGTCATTATTCGAAATGCGAACAGATGTCGCATTCAAACGGAAGTGGCTCGGGTTCCCGATTTGTAGCAGTTTAACCGAATAAACTCCGTCGATAGATGTGAAGAATACCAAATTCTTCGTATGAATCTGCTGGTTTCGGAACAACCACTAATCTTCTTCACGGGGATGGATCTCGTTTCGGTTATTGCCAGGGTTATGTGATGCAGAGCAAGGTATTCGACGAATAGAAACTTCAACGTCTTGATTTTGAGACGTAGATGGGGTTTGAAGAATGGACATTCTGTCTTTGCGACGTAGGACTGACTTATAGCCTTCGTTCAGGCGTTAGCGAAACACTTCCTATCAGATTATTGAAGAACTTACGTAGTCCAGTCAGGACACCCATAACGAACAATAGCCATTTTGTGTATTCCAGTAGATTATCCGAGAACAACATAAAGCTGTGGAGGAGGAAACTTGTTGTGAATGTAACGCGGGAAAGAATTATAGAGAACACGTCGTGTGCATTGGACAGCAACCCTAACCACTGCGTTATATTCCTGTTGCATTTTAAATATTAAAAAATAAACTTCGTTGAATACTCGGCTATTAGTTTGACCATACGCTATCTGCGCATTGTCAGATTACTGAACATTACTCAGCTTCATTCCAAAAAAGACGTAAAATCACCTTCCTGTGTATTTTTTCTTTTTCAAACAATTCATCTAACTACACTATGATCAACATTTATACGGTATTTTCGAAAACGAAAAGTTTTTAAGGAATATTTTTTGAGTAAATCGAAGAACAAAGATTTTTTGTCGGATTTACGAAGTTTTGAGTTTTCACACACCATTACCATATATTGTACCATAGCGCGAAAAAAAATTTCAAATGAAACAGCAGGAATCAATAGTACTGTCTTGAATCAATATCCTTTTTTTCGCACGTTTGACGATTTTACGCATATATTTATAGGCGTGGAAGAAACTGAGTGCCCTTCACTCGAATTCTATTTTTTCAAACTGGAAAATTGGTGTATAAAAGCTCTAACTAGACAAAATTTAGATCAGGCTGCACAGTTATCATTAGATTTTAGAACTGTACTTTCCGTTACAATACTTTCCGTCGCTTCCTAAAATATTTCATCTGATATCTGTTTTCATATATCTTCATAGTCATACTCATTAGGTTCATATTCTTCCTATTTTTTACATTTTCTGTTCTTTTCTTGTGACATCTTTTCTGAACAAAATAGTTGACTCTCTTGTTAATTAGTTGAAGAAATACACTTTCGATCTAAGAAACATTCTCTGGAGCCACCAGTAGATCTTATTCACCATCCTTTTGAATACTATCAATAAAAGGAAAGGGGGACCTTCAAAAATGCTACTTAGTGGAGAAATACCGCTTTTCTTCTCCTTTCTTGAAACTTTTTGTCCTATTCTCCATCTCAATCCATTTTGCTCCTTGCCGAGTTATGAGATATATTATTTTCAGACCGTTGCAGAACATCGTCTTCGTTTTTTGTAAAAAAAAAACTGATAAAGAACTAGTCTCTAATCGCCCACCAAATCCGTCACAACAAATCTCAACAGGAACTGAGTTATCCTTAACGTACTAAGTCATTGATACGGACTTATCTGACCTGCAGTTCTTTCAATAACCGAAGAGCTAAATCGACACCCGCTGAGGTTCCTAATCGTTCTCACCGTCAAAGCCGGCTAATGGGCACTGCTACCTCAACGGAAATGAAGAACAGTGTACTCTCGTTATGTACTATTTTTCACGAAACGACAGCCACATATACCACACAAGGTTTTGCCTTGCCATTAGTTTATTCTTTTCGAGGTCCAAAATCTTCAATTGCAAACTCTCTAACTTAAGTGACAGAGATGGCATGACCAATCACTCTTCGTACAGTGTAGTTCGTCCATGTAATGATATGAATGTTTCACAGTATATGGAAAAATAGAAGAAATCTTTCCAATTTCAAGTATGAAACGGATCATTATTCGAGCCTGTTTTAGCGCCATCGAACCGGACAGGATTAAAAATCCTCATGCTGTCGGCATTTCTTTATCATTATCAATGCTAAATTGATTCATAGAGAGATAGATCAATAGGGAAGAAAGATGACAATGCAGTGAATAATTTAAACTAATCCGGCTCTTTGAAACTTCGAAGTCATTCTGAAAGCTACATTGTGATTAGCAATATGACCTGAGCCTCTTAAGTCAGTTACGGATCACCATTGATCATCTTTAGTTCCCTGATTTTCAATTTTACGTGACCTTCATCGTGTAGAGTAAAGAATAGAGACTCTACGCTTCTTCAAATCTTTTTCCATCATTTCCGGACTCTTAGTGTTCCTTCAAGGCAACGCCATATAGCAAATTGAGGGAAAGAAAATCCTAGTATACTATTCCTTTCCTTGCCTCTACTTTTTTTCAATTTGACTCCAGTTATCGCCCTAGCTTCCGAAATTGTCGCATTACTTCCAACCTTTCGTGCACTTACGCGAAATTTCTACTGGTCTGTGATAAAAATTAGTTTCAATTGAAAAGTCTGAAAAAACTTCAAAGCAACTCTCCGCGCATGTAGAAACTTTCTCAAATGATCCCTTAACAGAAATTAAGTGACTTTTTGTACGTTCTTCCAGAATATCGACTTTTACTACCCTTTCGTACTTACAATAACTCGACAGTTTGCCAACGGGCGAAAATTATACGGTGCAATACAAGCGACGAAAGATACCCTCTTACAAAGAAACTTGACTACAAGAAAAAAGGTCATTTGAAGGAAGAAACGACAGCGAACCGAACTGGGATGCTTGACTGAGGTCGGACGGAAGGAACGACCTCCCCATCTCCAATCGACCTAAAACCGGCGCAATAGTCTCAGTTGGAATTTCTTTTGGTCACCGTTGATGTGCTCAGCACTTATAGTCGTCATACTCTTTATCTAAATGAGTTAAATTGAAGAAAGTGACGTTTTCTTACTTAGCTTTTACGTTTTTAGAAAAAGTAAAACAATTTTCAAAACAAAAAATGAAGCTAAGAGAAAGGTAGGGCGTAGGCCTACATAACGTCGTGGAGCAACACGTGAGCCACAAAAAGGATATTCGAGGGTAGGACACAAGGTCAGGTTCCAAATATTGCCTATCTCAGTATTCTTGTGATTGTACAAAAATATTTTTTGCTTTGTGTTTAAATCCCTTCATAATTTTATGTGAACTTGTCTGGCTGATTCTATTCTTCTTATAGTTATCACTATGATTACATAACCCTAGTTTTCACCATATTCCCCGCTTATCATTGTAAAAAAATGGCTTGATTTTGAAGATTAACTTCTATGTTTTTGAGAACCAACATAAAACACACCTCGAACTATTGCACATTACAACTGAATTCAATAAGGCTATTGAAATCACACACTATAAGTTTCCTTCCCTTTCACTTACTGCCTTTCAAATAGGATCCAAATAATACATGCTGTGTCCATTACAAATGTCGTTCGCACCTTACAATGAGCATATACCTTTGTTCTTCAACCCATTGATTTTCAACGATGCTGCCCCTTCGATAGTAGCTTCTTGAGAAGTCGACGAGTTGGTGAATTTTGAAAAAAAAATTCAAAAATTTCACACTTTTCCGCCGGAGGTCAAAGCGTCCCTTCCAGAATTATAAATTATCCTAAATTATGAAGAAGTCATAAAAAGAATGGAGAATTTTTTAACGCATATGCTGCTATCATAGGCAACATACACGACGCATCGGAGACATCATCATGCCATATTAGATGAGATTTCGCCTTCCCAATTCCTTTACTGCTTCAGGATCACAAGTCTCATTTAAAAAAATGAAAGAGTGTAGTGCGGACTCCAGAGAACCAAAAATCCTTTTTATCAGAGTAAGAACCTTTGTATTATTGTAAAAGATCTGCAGAACTGAATAGCTTCTGTTTTGATTGGTGATATCCATGACGTGATATACATTTGTTCAAAATCGAAATAACAAGCTGCTTCTCCTCATGTAAGATCTAAAATAAATCAACGGCGTCCAGAAGGTCCTAACGACCTCCGTCTCCCTCCCACCGCCCTGCGCACCCCTGCTGTTTGTGTTTACAATCGAGATTTGCATATCAAAGGTGGTGTACAGTTTCTGCATGCGGTTGGAAAAGTAATTACGCATTTCAAGAGCTATCTGTCTCGTTCATTAAGAATGGTGTTTTCTCATGAATGGTAGATTAGACTATTCGTTCCGTTGACAAGTAGTCATTATCAATTCATCAACAGACATCTATCCATTTGCGTTCAAACATCTCTTTGCAAATACATATTAGTACAAAAATGAAATATCGCTTACTAAGATGGGTATCACATAACTTATGACATAAAATTGACAAAAGTGCTCAAATTTTTCGACCAACAGAAAAAGCATTTTAAAGAATGCATGCCGCACTGTACAATAGGCACCACTGTGCGCTTTGATTTTCCATACGGTCTTCGAAGAAAAACAACGGATTTGTGATTTCGACATAACCACAATATGCGGTATGTTCGCAGAGGGCCTTGGCAAGATAGAAAAATTTCCGAAATCTAATTCTACTAACCGGGTTAACCCTTTCTTCTGCAAATAATTTCTTTTAGTCGATGTTGTGAAATGAACGACACCATCACATTATGGAATACGTTAACTAAAACTCATACATCCAAGGCTTGACCTTATATCCAGTGTATGTGAGTAGACCTAAGCAACTATCCATGTCAAAAACATGTCGAAGGATTATGAGATTGAGGTCTATTCGATGTTCTACCGTTGTATCCTAGTCACCTCTAAAAGGCCATCAAATCTTTCATTCAAAAACGAAATTGTTGAGAAGAAAGTATTTCGAAGAATTATTTATAGCGGTGAATGTGACAGTTCGACGGAATCTGAGGAAAGCGACCATCCACGCCGATTACGGAGAGGACGTGAATGTAAACGACTTGCTGTACATGCATGTCCTTATGCTGGATGTATAAAAACGTAACGTTAACTTCTAATTCCTGCTATATCCGTATAATATGCAATTCAAGCATATCTTTTGAGATCATTCCGATATTCTTTTGATCTTGAAACAAAGACACTTCAGAGGTTTAAACCCAGTCAAAGGCAGACTCCGCACTCTTTATGACAAGTAGAGGAACACCTAGACACTGATACTTTGCGCTAATGCATTTTAGAAACAGATTTAGTGAAGATAGAAAAACCTCATTATAATGAACTTGTTTTAGTGCATAGTGAGTCCCACGTAACGACTATATCAGTAAAAATAACCTGGCGCGAAGTTCTTAGTAGAAATTCTACTGCGTTTCTCGTTTCTAACTGTCCACCTTACCACAAATTCTTATCGACAGCAACGACAACACGGAAGGGAATTTAATGCATCGATACATGTTTTTGTTTTTTTACAAAGCCGTTCTCTATAGGTATTCGAAGAGCTCTCACTTGAAAGCACACGTACGAACGCACAGCGGAGAAAAGCCCTACTGTTGCTCATGGGAAGGATGCGAATGGAAATTCGCACGAAGTGATGAACTGACAAGGTATCTATGATAGTCACCAAATAACGTGTCTCATCTTATCTATCGAAATCTTTAGCATAACTGGTAAACCATTTCATTTCATCGTTGCTCGTTTATCGGCTACTTATAGAAAAAACGAAACCGCCATCTGAGAAATTCGCAGAAATATCGACCACAACGACTACAACTGTGATTTTCAGGCATAAACGAAAACACACCGGTGATCGACCGTTCCAGTGTAGTCTCTGCGATCGGGCATTTTCACGTTCCGATCATCTCAGCCTCCACATGAAACGACACAACGTTGCTTAAAGTACTGTCGTTCCTTTGTTCATAATGGAATGTCACGTTTTACAGTACTCCATTTCACCAACGTTGTTGTTCATTGGTGTGTCAAAAGAATAACACCTTTTCTTTCAATGATACAACTTCTGATTAGTGATAAGAGCAAGTCTCATATCAAAATGTCTATCAAAATTGCCTTTGTTGTCATTTAAGGAAAGATTTGAACGTAGAGAACCTCCTCATCATACATGCAAATGGACTTTCAGACATCTGGCGTCTGAAGAATGCATCGTCTAGGACGTTCTCTACGTTGGACCAGACTCGTTCTAACAATACGCTATAATTCTTACATCTACAGGTTTTTTGAACTTTTCCTTGTAAAAAATACAATGTAGCATCAACTGCAATCAGAACTTACAATTCTGAATTATTTTTCTCCTTCTAAAACTAGTGTCTTACACATTCTGCCTTGCTTTATTTTGAAGTCTCGTCCATACAGGTCATCGTTGATTTTAGTTTTAGTCGCCAAAAATTCGAAGTCATAGTAAACCATTTTTCATTGACTACTGTTATCTAAGCATTGTTACTTGATCCAGACAAATATCAATTAATTACCTAAACCGACAGTGATCATCTATCATTCTCTGAAGACACCCTATGAAGTAGAGTAACACAATCATCGTAGATTTTACCTTCAAATGTATATAAGAATAAAATTCCGGATCAAAATCGGACAGAGTTGATCTCAGATTGAGATTAATCATGTAAAACAAGAAAAATTACATGTGAAACATCTCAGCAAATGCAAAGGGGACAAAATTAGTCGATTTGGTAGTTGCACTGATGAAAATCTATAAAGAAAAAACAGAACATTTGATCCGGAACCACTGATGAATGTAAACGATTGTCACGCGTCTATTTAACAATCACTGTGTTTCACATAAGGAATGGAACAATGGTAAAAAAAAAATAGTAAAATCTGTTGTTTTATTTATATGATGAAAACCACATAACCATATATACTAAGCGCAAGCAAGAACTAAGAAATTAGAGGATAATCTCAGAAGAATTGAAAGTATCAGTTGACGCTCCCAGATTCTAACATATTACACCTCAATGCTACAACTGCTAAGTCATCAAAACTAAGCTGTTAATTAGCAGTGTAATCTAAATCAAATTATTAGTACATATATAGAAGCAACATTTACAGACCTGATGGATCTATTGAGAAAGCACTCCGCCTAACAGATACTCTTGCCTCCTATCACCTCCGAGAGTACGTTTAACTCTACTTCATGAAGTTCAGCAGAATTTAAAACAAACACTACCACCTGTGGTATGACTTAGCCATTTAATAGGGGGTGGAAGTGTATCAACGATATTTGGCTGAATACACGAACGATAATATTACTGGGTGGATATGTTAACTGACTATACAAACGTACGAAACACTACAGAGACGTCACATGATCTGGACTAAACAGCAAGTTTACCATTTGTATTACAAAATCAAATTGGAAAACTTTGCAGGCCCGAGTAATCCAGGCCCCTTAAACCTTTTTGATACTCACTTAGCGACCGATCGTTCAGTGTCTTCTGTAGCTATGCGAGGAAAAACAGCAATAAGTGGGTTTCCAAATTTGAATTGATGGGAACGAAGTTCGTCGGATAATTCTGAGTTTCCACAGCTGTGTATAAACTGAGACTACGTTGGTCAGTACATTGTGCAGCAAGCGGCTCACGAATGTTACGATTTACCATGGATGAGCTAAAATTGAAGGGGTTTTCGAGAACTTGAAACAATATGAAAATCAAAATTTACAAAGATAGCTTATCTTGTTCTTTAAGTAGCTTCTACAAAGTGATGAACCTCTTCAAGGGGGCCAATGAAATAGTTATTAAAGGCAATGTCAACTGAGATACATGAAACTACTAATATCTGCATTCTTTTCCAAAAAAAAAAACGACTTTATTACTATATAAAAAGGGATGTCTCACTTACTCCAGCCCAGAGATCTCATTTTAAGAACCCTTTGGGAACCACAGTTGCAACACTGCGCGTAACGTAATTCGCAAGTGCCACGGGATTTTCGTCAAATGATTAGGGTTTTTTCTACGCTTTAGAAATATTTCCACGTTTCTTTTACTAGTCGATGTTCTATGGTATGCACATACCATCTCTTACTTCTTGAGCATCGATAAATCTTTCAGTGCATCAGTTATTTTTTATTTTCTTTAAGTTGATGTATGTGAGAAAGAGCCGGATATTCATACCTTACGAAAGAACTATGTGCGAGAAGGCACATTTTCTCAATACTAGTAAATCATGCGGACTCGCGCTTTGATCACTGCTTCAGTATGCGCAGCTTCAGCTAAAGTTAGTTGCACACATCTCCTCCTCCCAAACAACCAAAACCTGATACTCAGAGAACGTGATGGATTCGCTGTTGTATCTAGCTGACAAAATATGTTGATTCCATATTGAATAAGAGTAATGCTAGTCAGTATATACTCGAGGAATTGTTACGATGCAATTGCATAATATATAGGATTGTAGATGTTGTTAATAAAAGCAGACCATTTCGTAGAAGTTTAGGGTGTATACTGTGCAAAATTGTAAAAATTTGTAAGTCTAGATGGTTCAATTCTTCACATACCATTGTGAAGCTGGTTATCATAGAAAATGTAAGACGAAGTATGCTTTAAGGAAAAATGCTGAATAAAAGGTTCTGAACGAAAATAAAATGGAAGTTGCTTGCACATTCTCTCCAAAGACCTGTTCTGACAGCCCCCTAGCAGGTGCGGAGAACAAACATATTAGCAAACTCGATCTAACATTTCAGCCGAGCCAAGGTGACGGCGTATGCGCGTGCGCATGCCTAACTTCAGCGTCTCCATTCCGCACTTGCCCGTTTCTTTCGAGGTTTTGAATTTTGGCAGATTCATGCCTGAAGATGAAGAGTGGGGAATCATGATAAGCGGCTTGATCACAAGTAGCGTTGATGAGGACGCCGTTAACAAATCAGATAAGAGCAACAATGTACACGTCACAGAGAGTTGTTCTGAGAATAGTGAGTCGGACATATCACAACAAGGTGCTTTGGTGGCGGGAACGTTGTTCGTAAATGGTTTAGGGAAGTGTAGTCACCCTGACCGTGCCATCTGATGAACAACTGGCAGATGTTTTAGACAACGAAGTGCTCTTGTGTAACGATCCATTGAATTCTACGGGCTATGCATAAAAGGTGTTAGGCAATTAACTACGAAGTAAACGGATACCTATACCAGCCAGAAGAACGCTGACTGAGAAACACGACCTTTGTGGACTCTCCAGAAGTTCATGAAGAATATATGCTTACTTGATGAACGCCTGGAGAATCTACAAAGAGTGCGTGCGAACAATCACTGCGTTCGAACAATAAACGCATGGAAAGTTGACAAATAATGAATATTTCGATATGCTCGAGACCATGCTACCCAAATACCACGAGGTGCAGCTAATGCATGGAAAAGCATCTTTATTTAGGATTTCAATACTGCTCATCAGAAATCCATTCCCTGTGAGCGTTTGGATCTTGACTAAGGATTGTAACTGTACCTGAATTTTATATTGTATATTGTTGCAGATAATGGGTTAAGAATTGGATTTCACTAAAAAGTATTAAATGTTAACTGATTCGAGAAAACAAAAATTTCTGCACTTCACTATAATGATGACGACAAATCCGCTGTGAACTTCGCGCGACGGGGAAACTATTCCGGATGCGAAATGTAACCTTTTCCTCGCTGCTACAACACACTAAGAAGGTCTTTCGATAAAGCAGGCTTAGTATCAGAATCACCGATCAAATCGAATCATTAAGCTACTGAATGACTATCAAAAGTCTAGTCAAAACCCAAGCTACACAGCAGAAGTGAAACTCAATTCCCTCTTCGCTGGTACAGCGCACTGCGCAGACCTCTTCAGAAACCAGTCACAGTATTGAAATCACCGTTTCCCAAGTTATCGATTGAGTATTTGAAGTCTACTGAGATAATTTGTCCGGCGGAAAAGGTCCCTAATCTATAGTTATGTTCAAAACAAGATACGCTTTCTCCATAGGATTGACGACCAAAATGACCATGAATATTTATATCACTCGAAACTGAAGCTGACACTAAGTGGTTTGAAAACATGTACTCTACTTAGTATTCACAAAAAATGCAGCCATGTTAATCTAGTACGAGAGTCAAAAGAATATCTGGGCTGCACTAAAAAAGGAGGAACTTCAGGTGCACACTATCGAATGGGTAACAAACTCCTTGATAGGACTGTAATGAGGGGAGGAAGTCGGATAGAGTACAATAACTACGGATGTCGCTATGGGGACATCATTAAGACGAAACTTCCTACAGTGTGCCAAAACTGAAAACCAACCCTTTCATCGATGTTGCTAAGACGTCCACATATAGAATGGTTCTCTAGAATCTCTTTAACCCTTTGCAAACGGCAGCTGGTCGTTTTTCGCAAGTGGCGCGCGATTTCCGTTACTGAGTAGGGATCTTTTCTTTCTTTTTGAAGAGTAATTCAACACTTTTTGCATTACTTTAATACCACATAGATTTCTATTACTTTTTGTGCATATATAAAAGTTATGTGCTAAGAAAGCTCTGACTGCGAAACGTAATTTTCTTTTTGCCCCAATAACGCACTATGAAAACCTCCCTATAAAACAAATATAATTACGGAATTAACGAGGTCACTGCAACTGAATGAGTATTAGCAAAGTCTAATGAGGATCTATCAGACCGTAGCCGTGAAAACAAAGCAATTCGAGTTCAAAATAAAATTTTATCTTCGCACCTAAGGCGCATTAAGGCCTTATCACAAACCAAGCACAACCTTCAAATTAACGAGATTTGAGCCTTGGAATGATTACTACAACTTTAGCGAAGAAAGTTCTGTCCGGCAAAAAAAAACCTTGTGAAAGTCGAATTTCAAAATGCACTTCACCGTTTGCAAAGGGTTAAAATTACAATATAATTGGGGCATTTCACCAACAGAATTTTAATTCTATTTTGCATGAACAGCCATCATTCGCAAGCTTTAAACGAGTTTCATTTTGATTAGAGTTCTTTCCTCCGCGTTGAGAGAAGCTTAGGTTTCTCGTGTTACTCTGATTCTCCATAAACCAGTATTTGTGCGGATACCAGTATTTCTAGCATCTGATTTGTTTCGTGGTATTCATCACCACATTAAAGGTCTTCGAAAATTCCACGTGTTATTTCGACTGCTTCTTCACGACTTTGCTTTCTGTAAGGATGAGGTCAGATAAATATGCTCAATATCGAAGAAATTCGAGCTAAGGCGCTCCGTGGAGACTTTCATTGATTAGTTGTGAGGGTTGGGAGAGGAGCAGAACCAGCAGCTTGACTCCTGATGGCCTGTATCACTGACCACTCGGTAAGCGCTTTCCGAAGCGAGAACGTCTATCTGGAACTCCAAAGAGGTTCACAGGTAGTGAACCACTTGCAGCGATTCATCATCTCTAATCCTACCATGTCAAGATCGCACATTCAAAAAAATTAATCGCTCAGAATGAGAATTTAGGATATAATATTCACACCCGATAATGCCAGTCATTCTCAGCCCATGAATTTATTATTAAAAAGTAACCATTTCAAGGTCGGTCGATAGCACAGCGTCATTCGCAAGCTTTAAACGAGTTTCATTTTGATTAGAGTTCTTTCCTCCGCGTTGAGAGAAGCTTAGGTTTCTCGTGTTACTCTGATTCTCCATAAACTTCTCTTGAATGTCATATGCTTTTTGTGCATATATAACTCTTATTGACAAAGAAAACTCTGAGTGCAAAGAGCAGCATGCTTTTCGTCCTTCCGGCTTTCTACGAAGACTTCTCAAAACCACCTGCAGCTTCAGAGTCGTAAGGTTATGGACTATCGAATGACTACTGAAAGCCTTTAAGAAGCCAATCACACATCTCTGCCGAGCAAACAAAGTAAAGCAAAGGGCCTTTCAGAAATCAAATACATCAATGAAATCGCCAAGATCCAAGCCTTGCAGCAGTTCCTAGAAGTCCGAGGAAAAAGTTTCTCCTAGTGAAAAATGCCCTCGAAAAACCGTGCATCTCTTATAATACACGCCGTTCCGAATGGCTAAACACATGCTTGACTAGAAATTCGCAAACATTCTAACAACTTCTAAGAGTATTTTTGATAAATTCTCCGCGTCAATTTTCTCACAACACCAAACATTAGAAACAAAACAGGATAAAAAAGAGCAAATATATCGATCTCTATGGTCTTCTTTTCTTTGCCTACTAGAGCCTGCTATAACTAGTTTGCATAGAAACAAAGACTTCAGGTCTATATTTCTTAACTTGCTTGACAAGGCTAAAAGCTAGCTCAAAGTCTCAACAAATAGTAAAGAAGCTTTTTATCGCTCATTAGAGAAAACTCACTGATTGTTCCATTATTACTTGAGCCAACTTGTCATGTGGTCTGGTAAGGGCTCTTGTACAGCCCGATCACACGTGTTTCGTCCTTAGAGGCTCGTTAGTCGGGCAGAACCCGTAGTCTTTCGATCTTTTTATAGTCAGTTCTCTCGCGAGCCCAGCTCTCCCTACAGAGAGAGATCGAAGACGAACGTTTTACACTCTATGTCAAGTGAAATTTTCACCTAACACAGAGTTTTCTACATTTTCACTTAACTAGAGTGCAAAACGTTCGTCTTCGATAACTCTCTGAGGGAGAGCTGGGCTCCCGAGAGAACTGACTATAAAAAATATCGAAAGACGACGGGTTCTGTCCGACTGACGAGTCTGTAAGGACGAAACACGTGTGATCGGGCTGTACAAGAGCCCTTACCAGACACATGACAAGTTGGCTCAAATAATAATGAAAGGATCGATTGAAAATTTGGGCGTGGTCTTAACAAAGCACTCGAAATAAAGGTATAAAACTCACTGATTTCCCTGAGGTAATATATGGCGTACTGTACAAGTAAGCAGTAAACTAACAATAAACAAATGTATAAAAAGCGTAGAAAACACGTCGAAACAGGGAAACCCACCTATTTTTCAGCATCATTTGCCGCGATTTATTCACCTCATCGAGAATCATCGCGATATAGTTGCCCTAGGAAAAGGTCACAGTTCTTCGTCGAGTAAGCTGAAAAAAAAACTTGACGTTACAATGAAATAAAAAACTGCCAAATTGATTACGACGCTTCTCAAATCAATAGCCGCAACTGATATCTTCGAATTTCGAATAGAAAAAGGAATACATCTACGTTCTTGACAAGAAGGTCTGACACGAGAAACTCCGATGTGCTGAGCCACAAAGAAGGGCATTCCGAGGGAAAAAAAACAAACAAACACAGAAAAACAGCAAGAAATTCATGTATCGCAGAAGGAGTGATAGCAGAAGATGAGTCCCGAGAGCGCAGTAGCTTAGCGAGCGTTATCGGAAGAGGTTAGTGCTAGTTTCAAATCTTGTCCGAAGTCCAAATTTCCCTCCTACATCACCCAACATCTTTGGATTTCAAGAAAACCATGCATTAGAAAGTCCTCTGGCAGCCGACAGATCACAACAATGTCAGAAATCTCAACAGAGGTACAACAAAACTACGTTTGAAAAACCTTCATCTGCTCGTTAAACTCCCTTCGATTCCATATCTCGAGCATGAAGGGGCGTGTGGCGCAGGGCTTAGAGGTGCTGTGCATCGCACACACGATCCCTGGTTCGATCTCGCACTAATGGCTCACCAAACCATCCACTCTTCCGGGGTCGATAAATTCCGACTAGCCCGACTTCTCTGGGAGGATAATCAGCACTGACTCGGTACAGCGGGAGACCACCGCGAGTCGTTGTAAAGGTCAGATATGCATCCACCCATCAAACAACGCTACGAATGGAACCCAATGCGTGGCGCCTCTTGGGGATAGATCAACGCCGACAGCTTCAACCTTTATCCCGGAGTGTAAGTCACTGCCAATGTACATACAGTAGCACTAGTAAACAACAATAGACAAACCAGCAAACAAATCAGTAAACAAGCAGTAAACAAGACAGTCCGTGAACAAAGAGGTGACCGGCCAGCACCACGGCGCACTTCGAAACTGGCGGGTGATGTAATATTCCAGTCAGGACCCACCGATTGCGCGTCGACTCTCAAGCAACGGCGCCGAATCATTCAATAATGCAAAGTGTGCCGCTGTGTCAATGCTGCTCTCCGGCTTCATGCACTTCCTCTTCCTCCATTCATCCGTTCATTCCTTCTTTCATTCCTACTTTCCTCCTTTCATTCTCTCTTCATCTCCTCCTTTCCATTTCTTTGTGCCTTTTCTTCCCGGTCTTAGCGTACCGCGACCTCAAAGACATCCGAGGCTGAGGCTTCGTGTTTAGGGTGCTCGTGAGGTATGGACTTCATCCGTCTCTGATACATCCGAAGAGAGGATCCGACGACGAAAGCTTCGTGAGTGTGTTCGATAGATCAGCGCCGACATCAAGCAGTCATGGTCGAGTACGGTTGTAATGTGGCCAACAAGTTCGGTTTTATGTCCGATGATGATGGTCAGTTTGCTCCTGATTCTCCTCTTGTCTATTTTTGAGTGCATAGAAATGTTCTGTAATGGTTGTTCATGAATATTCTGGCAAAGATTCGGCCAAAATTCCCTCGATTTCAGTATTATTTGGGTGGTGCAAAAGTAGTTGCGGTTTTGGTAGTGTGGGCCCATAAGGCTTATAAGAGGGCCAGCTTCGATGGTTGTTGTCGGCTTCTCATAGCCGGCTACCACGTTCCTCGTCCCAGGGCTTTTGTCTCCCTTACAGAACCTCTAGAACCATCGCTTTACTATACATTCGCTAACAATTCCTGAGCCAAATGCCCTGTTGATGTTGCGAGTTATCTCTGCTGCTTTACGACCCATTGTGAACTAGTGTGAAAACGCAATTACTTTCGCACCATCTAGCCTCCTTTTCGTGGTGTAAAACAAGTAAGGAATTGACGGTAAGTAACGCGTCATCAGCAACCAAATGTAGAGCGAGAACTGCGCATTAGAATGATATGTAACTTAACTATATTCATTAAAGAATATATTCCAATAGCGAGCTGCAAGTTCTAAATGTAGAGACAGCAGTTACTTTTTCACCAGCTGAGTACTTTGCATATGAAAATTTAGCTTCTAGCTGGTTAGGTGCTGACCTAATCAGCCTGCTGAGTAGACCTTAATAACATGATTTCAGAGTTTGATGATCCTCAAGAATTGATCAGTCGAGTCGCTCAACTTGAGGCCGAAAAAGCTGCCGCACAGAAAAAGGCCGACAAACTTGCGAAGCAAATCGCTGCAACACCAAAGGAAACAGCTAAGCCGGCGGGTGAGTTTTTCAAATTTCTTAATCGTGTATCTCTTACTTTTTTGGTTCTTTTTTAGTTCTATTTCAACTTGAAATTCTTTTCCATACTGACCCCTTTACTGCAAATATTATGGATAAGTAGTGAAGTAGTCAACCTACTTAAGGACAAGCTGCTTGACCATAAGTGATTTGTTTAGTTTAACGTTTTCTCCGTTGTTTCAAGTATCCTCATCAGGTTTTTGATGGACAGATTTTTGTTCAGTGGTCAAATCAGTCATTAGAGAATGGGCTAATCGTGGATTTTTGATGAGATCATGCAGCTAATTTCTATAATTATCTAATTGTCTGTTACATGGCTCAATGTTCCCCCGAGATTACGTTGGAATTGTGGTCTTACTGTGTATTCGTCATTCCCACTTATCTCATAGTTTCCTCCACATCCACCTCGTCTTATTCTCCGTATCTGTCTCTCTGATCTACCTCGCTTTAATTTTCTTGTTTCTACATACACACACCTGTATCTTATGCACATCTTCGTACATTGCATATGTACTTTAGGGAAAGAGAATGCGAAGCCTAATGGTGGAGAGCGTGGTGGACGTGGTGGTCGAGGACGTGGACGTGGAGGAGGAGCTCCGCGTCCTCCTCGTCAAGAAGGGGATTTTGCCGAACGTTTTGGCGAGTCTCGTGGTACGCGTGGTTCGCGCGGAGGAGTGCGTGGGCGTGGTGCCCCTTTGTATGTTCTTCGTTTCTTCTTTTTTTCCTTATTTCAGTCTTATTGTTAGCAACGGCGTGATCGCATTTGAAAATCTAGGGCTTACGTTTATTAGTTTTGTGAATACTGGTTGCGCAGTGAAGAAAAGGCTATTTCGCCATCTTGGAAAATTTTGTTAATAAGAGGTTTTTTGAATGCCTTTTGTTACATCGTAAAAATGAGAACATTTTCTACCGAATGATTACTTGGTTGAAGGCCACTTCGAATTCCTAGGCATATATGAATACTGCACATCTCTAGTCATTAGTATTCGTTATGCCATTGGATAAGCAAAGCGATTACATATCATATCAAGTGTTACTGAGTCAATTGTCTTTCAGCCGAGGTCGCGGTGGAAACCTAAACGTATTTTCTGAACCCACCACGAAAGACTCCCAAGAGAAGGTGGATGAGATTACGAGCGACTCTCCAGTCATAGAGTTCAATGGTATGCGAAAGGCTCAAAATTCACGCAGTTTCCCCACCTATTCCGAAGTTTAAGGAGAGCGTCGTGGTCGTAGCGGACGTGGTCTTTTCAACGGAGAGCGAAGAGGGCGTAGAGGCATGCGAGGTGGACGTCAGTTCGATCGTCAAAGTGGTTCAGTTCGTGCAGGAGTGCGTGGAGTCGAGAAAAAGGAGGGATATGGACGTGGCAACTGGGGTGATGATAAGGTATGTCTTAGTATTTCTGCTCATAGAGCGCGAAAGGAAGCGCATGGCCGCGCTCAAGGCAGTGGTTTGAAATCTCAATCTTCCAGAAGGTTTCAATGTTAACAGGTCCAAAGGGAACCACGATAATTCGTTGAAATCTCACATAACAGTAGAGCTATGTGATGCTCGTATTAATAGAATAGTTTAAACTATTTTGCGCAGTCGAGAACACTCAAGTAGGAGGGTCTTTTGACCCCATCCTCATCCCTCAAATGTTATTAATAGGAAGGGTTTTCTTGTCTTCATTCGAGTTCGATGCGGAGATTTCTTTGTCCGGTTACGTGACATGTTTCATGAGTTTGGTTAATTCTGATACCGTAGTAGCTAAAGTGCTGCAGAGTAGGCTGAGAAATATGGTGCGTGTGAATCACACCAGAAAAATCAGAGGATTGTGTTTTTATTCCAATTGATGAATGCTTGAAAACTTCAGGACGAACTTGCTGGTGAAACAGAACCGTTGCCAGCGGTTGATGAGCCTGAGGCACCACGAGAGGTAGCAGTTGACGATCTTCCTATGGAATCCGTCGAGATTGATACACAAAAGACTCTGAAAGAGTTCTATGGTTCTCGGAAGGTTAGTTTTTATATTAGCTTGATGGTAATAGAAGATTCTTGATTCTAAACAGATGTGAAGTTGTTTAAGAAGGAAGCTCCGAAGTTCAATGTACGTAAGGCCGGAGAAGGTGAAGAGAAAAATCTTGGAAAGCTGGTTAAACTGCAGAAGGAAGTGCTTCCAGACAAAGAAGAGGAAGAAGTGTCAATAATTCGTCGTGAGCCTCGCGAAAAAGTCGTCCATATCGATATTCAGTTTGCGGAGCCAAATCGCGGTTTTCGTGGAGAGCGAGGCGATGCTTTTCGTGGTGATCGCCCGCCAAGAGGGGGACGCGGTGGCAGTCGTGGAGGCGGGCGAGGCGGACGTGGTGGTGGCCGTGGGCAGGCTCCACCAAGTTTCGATGCCTCGCTTGATGCCTTCCCTGCTCTTGGTTCTAAGTAAGCGGTCGCTTTGTTGTTCTCCTTCACAATTGAACCCATCTCGAACACGTTTTGATTCAATTTCTACCCCACTGTCTTTACATCTTGCATGTATAGAGTAGTGTCAGTCCTCTAGCTTATTCTATACTGCACATTTGGTCTTTGTTGTTCAGCCATGCGCTATCTATTTCTGATGGTTTTATTCCGTCGATCATTCGATGGTACCCCTTATCTGAAATGAAAGAGTCGGCCAATGATCTTCTCTGTTTTCGGTCATCTCATTATGTCATCGAATATATAGTTTGCAGGGAAATGGAATGAATACTAGGGCTCCCTCAAAAACGAAAGATTGTTTGTTTGAAATATTGTTGTTCGTACTTGTTTAGAGAAGCATGGCAAGGCGTGTTTTCATTTGTTCAGGAATTTTTTTATTCGTACATATTACTTGAGTGTAATGTTGTTTTGATGGAAAACGCGATAACAATTCCTCTGATCCAATAAACAAAATGTTTACGTATATCATGAAAATTTTCTTTGTTTTGACAAATTGCACTGGATGTTTTCACTTCATTTCAATTAGACCATGGTCTACATTTGATAAGTAACCATCAAGTCTCAGTTCATATAGCATAAATCTATTCGTACGGAGACTGCAGTGGGTTGCGTATTGTCTGTGAGGAGCTGCGATGTAGGAAGTTGCTAAGTTGGAAAATAAAATCTTCAGAGCATCTTTGCGAGGCTCGATTTCGTAGTATAATGGGCTTTTATATGCAATATCAAAGTTCGTAAGTTTTCAAGACTGATTAGTATGTAACAAAACCTTTCGGTCGACTTGCTTATAATCATTCTATTCTGATAACATAATCGTCGACTCCGCTGTATAGGCGATATGTTACTGAGGGGCTGAGTGAACGAAAAGGCACCGTGCCACAGGTGAGAATGGAAGGCAAAAACATGTCTGTTGCACTCTATAAATGCGGTAACAGACTTCATGAAAAACTCAAAATATTATATAGATTGTAGTACTTAGTGGTACGATGGGAAGAGCGCATGTGGCGCAGCTAAGAGGTGCTCTGCGTCGCACACAACGTCGCTGGTTCTATCTCGCGCTTATGGCTCACCAAGCCATACATCCCTCCGCGGTCGGTAAATTGGTACAAGGTTGGTCTCAGACGTGTATGGGAGGGTAAGCAGCACTGACTCGGTTTGGCGGAGGCCACCGCGAGTCATTGTAAAGGGCAGATATGCATTCAATCACCTGGAACGAAGTTAAAAATTGGAGACGAATGCATGACGCATCCCTCAGGGATTGATCAACTCGGAGAGCTTTATCCTCTATCCTTAGCTTTGCGATGAAGTTCAGAGCAATGACCCTCAATCACCATGAGTGGTCAAAACTTTTTTATCCAATAGGCTTGTGTATCTACGCAGGCTTGGTCCTATAGGTCATTTCAAGTGCTTTTACGAGAATGATACGTATTAAATCATCTCTATCGATGCTTGATGAAGACGAATGCTCCGCGTCCCTTGGGGTTCGATCAGCACTGGGAGCTCCAGTGTTTACTCTATCTAGCACAAGGCTAGTATTTTCAAATAGGTCTATAAAGCATGCCATACGAATTGAAACTGGTCCTTAGGTTCATTGGATTCATTGGATTCTTTTGAATGAGCCAGCATTACATATTTTGAGAATTCTGACACGTGTTAATGATTCAGCTGCTGGTTAAGGATTTTTGGTTTTCAATGAGTTTGTACATAAATTCTCCTTTCGAGACTTCTAGTGAAGTTTATAAAATTCTACCGGAGACAATACATGATAAGACGTAGGTGGATGTGAATCTAGAGGCAATCAACATATCTGTGAAGTACTTTGTCCTGTTGCTTTCAATTTTTTTATATTGTTTTATTTCTTTTTATTTGTTTTTTTGTGTTGTGTAGAAGAGGGAAGCATTCCTAATCATAGTGCAAATAGGCGAAATGTACTCAATGAGTTTGTGGAAGGTAGCGTCTAGGATAAACGGTGGCGTGTGCGCTCGTAGAAGTAGTCAAAGCTCCGGTCACTCATTGAATTTCCATCACTATTGTCCTGAAATTGTGTGGATTAAACTTAAGACAATTCACACACTTCGTCAACGCGTGATTCTTATAGATAGTTTCATAACGTTATTACTCCAGGTGTGGTGTGTGCATTCTGGCCAAGATGATACGTGTGTCGTTTTCTCGTTAATAGAATCTCGCAGTTGCTCTATCACTTACAAATATCCTTTCAGCTATTCAATTAATTTTACTTGTTTTTCAACAGGTAGCGGAATAACGGGGTGGTCAATTATGCGATCGGTATTTCAGGAGGGCAAGGCGCTGGTTTGACGACTTTTCCAACATTGTGTTGCAGCCGACTAAGGAAGGTGTTAGAAAACGCCTTGACTACACTAAAGACTGCAAAGAGAATCGTGTCGACGAGCGTTGTGCCACGTATGTAAAGAAGGCGAAGACCTCAAGCTCACCCAAAGTATCATGTGAAATGTTCGGAGATTTTTGTGGATGATGGATGCGAGAAAACGAGTCGAATGCGATAAGTGCTGTGATCCACACAGTAAATTGTGGTAACGATTCGTGAATATAAATAACTGATCCTTCATCATATTAAATCAGTTTCTGGGGAAGACTCTGGACTCCAGAGCGATTTCATTCTAAGATTGGTATGATTCATCATGCTTTTTGAGTAGATTTGATCGCTGAGCTCTCTGCTTTTCTTTTAGAGATCTCTTAAGTTATTCTTACCGTCGACGACGACGTAACAGACAGTACTGGCCGGAAAGATTGATTTAGTTCGTATCGAATTTCACAGCAGCATAAAATTGAATAGTGCTAGAGCACTAGGAAGAAGTCATAAGTTGTGAGTAGTTGGTACAAAACTGAAGATCATGCATGGTTATATCAAATTAGCACGATGCAAGAGTAATACACATTTTCTTCTCAGAAAAACACGATTTTATTGTCGACAGATCAGTCTACAATTATGGCGACGACGACATCAGATTTGGTAGATTGGCCCAGGGATACCGAAACACCGTGTGTAGTCAGATTTTTTCCTAAATCGATTTCTAAGCATTTTATTACAGTATGGATATGCGCACACACACTGTGAACATTCCAAGATTCCAAAGCCATAGGTCGTTACCAGATTTGCCAATCTACGAGCAAATTTCCACAGCATCTTCCGTCTGATACAAGAAACGTGTTGGAAATATTTTTCAGCAAGTGTCTTACTGAAGCGGGTTCAGGTTTTCACGAACACTCTGCAAATAACGTATACTCCATGGCATATCTGTCACATCCGGTTCTGCTTCGTAATCCGTCGACAGCTCATGTAAAATTTGCTGAATATATATCATATATATATACATATGTATATATATATATATATATGAGTATATGCAGATATATATGAGTATATATGGATACACATATACATAATAAATATATATATATGTGTATATATTATATGTTTGTACACAGAGATGTGTGCCCTTATAGTCTGAACAAACCGTATCAAATTCAAGAAGGTCTCGTTGCGACGGATTTCTCATCCGACCCCTCCTCAGAACGCGTTGGTGAATCACGTATTTCCTGAATATATATGCGTGGATCTATAGGCTATATATATATAATATATATATATATATATATATATATATATATATATATATATATATATATATATATATATATATATATATATATATATATATATATGTGTACGGGTAAATGTCAATGTCAGTGCGTATGGAAATGAACATACGGATGATGAACTGGGAGGACTGTGTTGCTTTTCTAATTCGTCCATTTTTCCTCAAGGCGCTTTGATGAATCGGATAACTTCTGTTTAAACATGAATAATAACATGCCGGTCGTTTCATCTTATGGTTACTGTAGTTTTGGTGGAAAAAAGCACGTGACTTCCTAAGATAGACGGTTCAGTATTCTCACTTTTTCTTCCAATAAAAGTTGTGTTCGGAATTTTTCATTGAATTCCTCGTCCTCATCAGATTCAATAATGTTCAAGTCGTCCTTAATATATAACGAATCAGTATGCTTTCATTGCAGCCGATTCCATTTTGCACATGCTGGAGTGCACTAGCAAAATAAGTATGCTCTTCAATAATAGAAAAATTAATGAAAGAGATCATCATAAATAAACTTATTCAATTCCCTCTCCACCTCCTCCTCTTTTTCGTTTTTCAGATATTCAGCGAAGGGTTCTATCTTCAAGGCATCCAGTTCTTTCTGCCAACGGAATTCGTACTAAAACTCAGGAATTCTTTAAAATATGATGAGTTGAGCGAGAGAGTACACGCTGAAGTGTTTTTACCCTAATTATTTCTTCTTTGTTATCTAGTGTAAAGAGTTATCAGATAAGAAATAATATAATGTAATCGGTACTGTCCTACTATGGCGACGCCAATTGAAGCCTTCGGTAAAAGCGTATTTTTTGCTTTTGTAAAACGTTTCTGTACTTTATCGATAGCTCATATCAGGTGAATTTCAATGGCATATTTAATTTCTCAATTAGCTTATTTTTGGCGTCGTACCAGACAAAATAAGGTTTTGTTCCTCATTCAAAGGTTTTTCATGGATAAAGGTTTTGCTGTAATGAACTTTTAGTAGATACATAGAGAAAATCTTTCCGATTATAATGGTTTATTGGTTTTTGGAAAGGACTTCTTCGAGCCTTGTACCGACGAACAATATTGGGTTTCACACTCAGTGAGCACTTCTAATCGGCTAGGGTGTGTAATAGTTGTAATACCAAAGAGCAAACACATTTTTTTAATCAAAAGGTTTGCTCTATCTAATGGTTGAAGTTTTGTCATAAAAAACTTCTATCAGGCTAGAAATCTTCAAATGTGAAACAATATCTCATTTTGACTGAAAGGGCGTTCTAAACAAGCAATATGAGAAATAAAATATGCCTTCAGAATTCAATTGATTTGAGCTATCGACAAACTACAGAAACGTTTTGTAAAGTAAAAAATATGTTTTTACTGAGGCCTCAACCGCCATGATAGAAAAGTACCATTTAATCCTATCAGAAAGTTTTGTTTATAGATTTTGAACTCGTTCAGTAGAACAGTCTCGATTTTGATCAGTATGAGCTCAGTGTATGAAGTCAGTATTTGCAGTTTCGTGTATTTTTATGAATACTATAAACGAACGCACCTCGGCTATTTTAATTCGATCTATCTTTCTGGAGAGTTCCTCAAGATATTGTTCTATTAGAGGTGAATAGAGCTTTCGTGAATTCGTTTCCTCCGTAGACATGACCGCCCCGGAAATAGTAATCCGAGAAATGAGCGCAAGAAGCGCTGCTGATCGAATCACCACAGACTCTTATCTTTATCTCGCAGATTTTGTAATTATCGATGTTTGATTGGTGAAGGAATCTATTTTCCATGAAAAGATAGCAAACAATTCCATCATCAGAATTTGCGAAAAGAACTGATTTTTCAGTACATTTTTAGAATCCAATAGCGTTTAACTGGTCGAACTATTTTCGTCTTCCCTCCAATTTTCGACGTAAATTTAACGTCTTCGTTCGTTTTCCGTTCAGCTCAGCAGAGGGATGTGCTCCTGAGAAGTTTAGTGGAGGGTACCATGGACACCTTCGTACATTGGACCACAATTTTGAAATGTTTTTTTTATTTGACTACCGCCTACATTACTTCCAATTCGTCTAGTCGTTAGACTTTTTCCCACGACATCCGTAAGACCTCTGTTGTGCTTGTTACGTACAAGAACTAACTCTCAAAACTCAAACATCTACCGCAATTCTTGGAAAGACGATACCAATCGGAAGTTCAACGGAGTTGTGCGTAGTGTGCCCAAGCACAATTTATATATAATTTGTTCGATTCTACGGAACAAGATATAAGCCCAAAAAGCTCCTAGTGTTGATGAATACCTAGGGGGTGTACAGTGCATTTGATTTTATAAAGCACCTTTAGAGGTGACTGAATGCATATCTGACGTTTTCAGCGACTCACGGTGGATTACCGATGCATCAAATCATTGCTGCTATCTCCCAATAATCTTGTGCCAGGATACCGAACATGGAGAAATAGAAGATTTGGTGAGCTCACGTGCCGGATCAAACTATCGACCACATAGTGCGCAGCAAAGCTTCTCTAACCACTGCGCCAGATGCTTTGCGAGCTACACATATGGCTTGTTTCGTGAAGGTGGAAGCCTTCAACGTGGATACTTCTCATTCGCACAGTCACAGCTTTGGTCAGATCTATGTGTGCAATCTTATTTACAAGCGCAGTGACACATCTATCTGTGAAAATAAAGATAAAAGTTGAATCGACACTGCACAAGTGATGATGCCGCTACACGAATTGGGCTGTTTCTAAGCGAATGTGTTCACTATGCATGACTGCTTTCTGTCCAGTCTCAAGTCCTGTCCATCAGCCGCGTGGTGAAACCTAACGATTAGCCGAATCTCTATAGTAGCCAGAGAGAACTCTATGGGAACATGTATCATAATTCAACAAAACACGTGTTTTCTACCGCCTTACGACCGTGCTCGTCCACTGTTTGCTCAGCAATGTAGAAGTGTGTGATCACGTTTCCCATTGTGCTTGATTATGCCAAATTTCAAACTCATTTAAGTGGAGTAAAGAAAGGAAAGTAAATGCAGTAAAGTTGGTCCTGATTCCTGAACTGATAAACTATTCTACATTCTCTATTTTACATCAGTGTCCCATATTGGAAGGTATTGAGTTTGGTAAGCAATGTCTCATATAACATCCGAGGATATGGAGTGGTGCGCGAAAATTCGACCCCACATGGGAGTAAAGTACGCGTAACGGTACTTTCCGTCTAACTCCACGGGATCAAAAACCAGTCCTTTTGCTGAACAAGAATATTTCATAAGATTGTTAGTAACCATCCGAAAGCTTCAGTCTTTGGCTAGCGTAGTGCGGGCCGGTTTTTCTAAAGAAGTCTCTTTACAACGCTTCAACGAAAGGAAAACATTTGTGCTTGGCACACGCATTTTCCTTGCAAGACAGAGCTCTTTTCTAGATTATCAATAATCATTCGATAGCGTAAGATTTAGGGATTCCAACGCCGTGCTTATTTTCTGGAAAGACCGTTTCTGCGCAGTGTAGCAGAGAAAATATATTGACTCACATACGCGATCATGTGCTTTTCGTGCTTCCAGCGAAATGAAGTTGAATTGCGCGGCCGATGTAAAACATAATGTTAATCTGATAATCTACAGCGTTACTAAGGAGTCTTTAAGAAAAACGGGCATGTATTGCGCTAGCCAGAGATTTAAGCTTCCGAATGATTACTAACACTCATCTTGCCCAGCGAAAATGATCAGTTTTCGACTCTGTGTCGTTTAACGGAAAAGAACCCGTGTTTCGCCAATATCGAGGCGTTTCGGTGGTGTGCGCCACCGGTATAGGTGTAACGCAGGTACAACTCCTGTCTGAAGTTGAACGGCCGCGAAATAATGAATTCGTACAGATTTTTTACGAAATAATCTTTTGAAGTGATTAGTAACGTAGGATTTTCGCTTACCTAAATTCTAAGCAGAAGCTAAGGCCTACAATAGATTATCAAAGCAAAACTTCTAAGGCAACAGAGAGGTGCAATATGACATTTAAGATTCAGTACATCCTGACGGAATATTTGAAGCTTTTCATGAAGTCTGTTATGGCACTTTCAGTGCTAAACATACGTTTAACACTACTGGCCTGATTACGTCGATAGTTACACTGCCTGCAAAGTGAAGAGATCACGCTTCACTGCAAAGATCAACTGTTCATCGCTCATGGCTGATAAATCGTATAATACCTTCAATTTCAACTTTTCTTCAAGATGTCGCTTGGAATTTTATACATCCTGAAAGCATATTTCAAGCTCTTCATGAGGTCTCGTATATAACTTTTAGCAGCTCAGGGTGATCTTCTCACTTCACAAGCAAGATGATTGATTTAGCGTCGATTCTTTTATATGCAGGGATATATTCCCTTACATGGGACTCGGTGAACCTAAAAGAATCGTGCTACTGATGAGGCCAGAGGGCCGAAGCGTACGCACAGTACTACAAGTGCCATAACAGATCTCGTGAAAAGCTTGAAATATGCTGTTATGATATGCGTAAAGCTACCATCCCGAAGGCAACACTTAGGATACGGCGTGTACCGCAAACTATGTGCGTTCATTTAAGGACTTTTCACAAAACAGAGCATCTTCATTAGATTTTGATAATTATTCGATAGCCTGAGAAATCCGATATTTTGTCTAGTTTCCGAGGGGCCTTCCTAGTGCGCTGTAACAGTTATCACAAAACTACGTTCTGCCTTCAGTGTCATCGCTCCGTTGAGATGTGTGACTATTTTTCGCTAGGCTTGTTTTCACTAGACTTTTAACAGTCATTCGATAGCTTGGAAACGGCAATACTGATAATGATAGGCTTGCTTTTCGAGAGGCATTCTTAGGGCGTAATAACAACGAGGAAAAGATTACGTTTCGCACTCAGTTTTTTTTTATATAAAGATATATATACACATACATATATATATATATATATAGTATATACATATGTATATACATACATACATATGTATATATATATATATATATATATATATATATATATATATATATATAAAAGCACAAAGGCCAATTGATGTGTATAGCAAATAGTGTACTATCAAAGTGATATGAGTAACCTAAGATTTCTTTGAAAAGGAGAAACGTGTCTAAAAAAAGTTAAGAGAATTGAACGTCACTTGTGTCACGCTGTACGCAACGATCTCAACTGCCTTCCTCAAAAGGTTAATTAGAATTATTAATCGAATATATTTGATAGCACTCTACAACTTGAACGTTTGATTTGAAGCACATGACAACCTATGAATGCAACCTATTGTAAATTCTTTTGCACAGATACTAGTCTCAGCATTTTTATGAAGTTGCATAGATTAAATACATCTTTATTTCCGGCGTTAGGACAATGTTATCTAAGGACTTAATCTGACCCTGAAGAGTCATAATCAGCAACCAGACCACTTGTAACAGTTGTCTTTGTTTCATTTTTGATGTTTGAAGAAGTATTCGGTGAAATATCCTCAATATATTCCGCTTCTTCTTTCACATCTTTTCGAATGACGCCAAGTGTTAACGAAGATTTCTTCGGAGTTAATCCAAAATTGAACTGAAACAACAGATAATATGACAAATCTTAGAGCAAATGTGGCCAACAAATTTTAAGAAGACAGGGGTTTTAATCTAATGTAAATCTGAGTGCTTATACAAGGAATACTGCATAGTAGCTCTACCCTCATTAAGAGTAGAATAGGCAGATGGTAAAAAACAGTGGTGACTAAACTTTGTAATTCAGAACGAAAATGGAGCAAACCGATAACCAATTACAAAAAGTTTCAGATTTATTGAATGTCACCATAATGGCCAGGAATTCAATAACGTCTTGCTTAGAAGAAAAAATAGCGTAGCCAGTAGTGGCAAGACAGGCGTCGGTAGTGCAATTGGTCAGCAAGTGCCGCCGGAAAAGGTGAAATGCGGGTTCGATTTCCGTCCGACGTCAAAGTTTTGCACATTACTCAACATTATTGGGAATACGTGTTAATTTTACCAAGCCTATTTTGTCAATTTCCGAACACTCCACTACCATACCCGTAAGTTCGCGAGTTTACTAAGGAGTAAGAAGTGGGGCTCTTAAACGATAAGACAAAAAAAAACTCACGTTGTCGTTGATTTGCCGATCACGATCACGTTTTATGGTTTTTTTCAACTGATCTATTATTTTAGGACTAGGGGCTTCACTAGAAGACGTTGACGGAAATATTCGTCGAGCTGCTGCTTCTCTACGACGTTCCTCCTCTAATTCGTCTTGTGCTGAAATTCATTATAATCAGAAGCACATATGGAACCGATGCATTATAAATTATGATACGGATACAATATTGAATAGAATGGATAAACAGAACAGCTCGTAGGAAAGGAGGACCAACATTTGATTGTGCGAAATCGTGCCAACATGCCGGCAACTTTTCTATCGTTTGGATCCTCGGGCTCTAAAGGGATACTCAACGAACAGCGTGCACGTAGATCGTCATCGTAAGCTCTCTTTTCGTTGAGTTCTTTTTTCTCTTTCTAGAAACGACAGTTTCAGTTGCATTCAATAAAACAACCTCAGACTTCTTCTAAGTACTTCTGTACCCGGAATTGTGCTCTGAGTGCTTGATTGGCTGCAAAATCATCGCGTAACCTCTCTTGAATCCACTCAATTTTATCCATCCGAGTCTCATCACTAGTCGCCTTATTTTTATCCTGAACAGGAATTGCGTATGATTTATAAGCGACCAACCGATGCCTATAAAAGAAACAAAGAATAAATCGAAATTAGAGACTGTTAGATCACCTCCTCCCTATGTTCTGTCTTGAACATGGCATCTGCCGCCAATTTATGACTAAAATCACTGTCCGAAGTGTCAATCTGGTCGATCTCTGACGGTTCGAAACGTTTCTCCTGTCTTGAACATCCCTCCACTAATTCGTAGTCGAAATTCTGGAATAAAGAAAAGTCGCCTCCAGGAAATGTGTTATTTATATTTAAAAGTGTATTTATAGAATCTTGTATGATACATAAAAGAATAAAGAATACTGCTCTCGACGTTTATCAATTTCTGCTGGATTGGTCATGCAATCATTTCCATTCATAGCATCGTTTGAGATGACTGAATTCATAACAGGCCTTGCAATGACTCGCTGTGGCCTAGCGATGTATAAATTGAGTGCTGCTTTCCTTCTGGACAAGTCTGATATCAATTAATTGATATCGGAGGGATGGAAGGCTTGATGAGCCTTGGGGGCATCGACTCATCGACCAGTGAGCGTCGCAGTCCACCTCTGACCCCTGCAGCACACGCGTACGTATGATACATACCTTACATAAGTCGACAATTTAAACTTAGCATAAAGCCGTTGAAACCAAAACTTCAAAACGGTAGAAAAGTGATCAACCTTTTGAGGACGGCGTGCATCTAATTGGATGCACGATTGTTCGGATGCGCTTTTCGGTGGACAAAGCTTTACCCCCAGAGTAATCATTTTATCGCTTGAGAAAAGACGACTTCGATACTGCGCCTGATAGCTCTGTGCAACGAAAAAGGTCTCCAGATAATCGTGCATCGAAATGGATGCATACAGCCCCAAAAGGTGGGAACTTTAGGCAATCCCAGAGCGGCAAATGTGCATCCATATTCTTCCTTGCAACCAAATTTAAACAAAGAATACCGTTCATAAAAAAGTCGTCTTCTTATCAGAAAGCCTGAGAATGTTCATCTCAAAAATTTGCGTTATATCAAAACGAATCGCATACGTAGTATAACAGGATAGGGGCTCCCGTAGTGCAATGGTTAACACACTGTGTTGATAAGGGTGAGACACGGGTTCAGATCTCACGCGAGGTTCAGGATTTCGCTTATCACTCAACATTTTTCGCATCACACCACTGCTGAAAACGTGGTCAAACAGGAATTACATATCTCCGATAGTTGTCAACGTAATTGGGTTCAATGTCGCTATGTGCTTACCAGGACAAAACATTGACGCTTGGTTGCTGACGGAGCCGATATTTTGTATCGCAGAAAGAGTTAACAGAACAGGTGCCCCGGAAATGCAGGGGCTAACGCGCGCGCCTCGGTTAGGGCTGAACGCGAATTCCACCCGAAGATCAGAGTTTCCCTATTGCTTAACATTCTTAGATGTGAAGTTGAAGCTAATTCTTCCAAGAAGAGATGAAAACTGACCTTTGGATCCGTACGTATCACAAAATAGTTATCGCACAGGTGGCACTTCATTCGAAATTCATACAGTGGCGTCGTGTAGTACATTCCAATTTTCTTCTTTTCAGCATTATATCGAACACCCATCCGACATGATTATTACAACCAAGGCACCATATATTAAATGGCATTTCAAATCTGCAAATAAGAATAAAAGAATACAAAATCTTCCCAAGACTTCGTGATTAGTTGCTCCTGGAAATAAACGGTCATCATAGATAAAAACGGTAAAGGAAAAGCTCTTCACGTTTGTCAATCTTTGACGGATCCGCACGCATTCAACTCCATTCGCGGCATCGTTTGTAGTGATTGGACATATCAGGCCTGTGCAAAGACTCGCAATGGCCTACCGATATATCAAGTCAGTGCTGCTATTCTCACGAACAATTCTGGCACCAATTCATCGATCCCGGACAGATGGAAGTCTTGGTGAGTCTGAGCGCAAGATCGGACCATCAACTATCGATGGATCGATGGTGTGCTCGTAGCAGAAGCTCCTACCACTGCGCTATACGAACGATATTGCCATCATCTACAGATAATGAAGAAGAAACAAACCTGATAATAAGAATACCCTGTGAAATCTTCTTGGCTCTCTCGCGCAATGCATGAGTACCATGATATTTGTTGAGACTTTTGTGCTTCTTGTAGTCGAAATCGGGTGGATAGTAGAAATTTTGTCCTTTACGTTCTCCCATGATTGAATCTAAAAGAAGACAACCCATTAGCATCAGATATAAATCATAGATAAAATGTTGTCAATGCAGTACAGACGAAAACACGGCGGCACAGTCACAAATAACAAAACAAACACAGCATTAACCAATACTGCTGGATGCTATGCAAAACTTCGAACCTCGGGCTGGCGCTGAACCCATGTCTCACCATTCCCAAGGGTGTGCACTAACCACTGCACCGCACTATCTAGACTCCTGTTCTGAAATCACTCGTTTTGTCACACTTCAGTGAAAACTCGCTCACAGTTGGTTGCTGATAGCTCCAATACTTTGCATCGCAGGGAGAGTGACAGCAGAACAGGAGCCGCGCCCCGGCAAAGCAGTGGTTAGCACGTGCCCTCGGTAGGGTAAGACGCGGGATCAGTCCCCAAGAGGTCCAAAGTTCTGCATACAAGTTCAACATTACTGAACATTATATAGTTATAACAACATAACACTGCTATGAAAAGCTGTGAAATAGAAAGAATTCTTATGGATTATATTAATTCAAAGTTATCAAACAGCAGAAAATCACGCCGGTATCGAAAAGGAATGATCGCCAGAAACAGTCACAACCGAAGGTATCCGAAGATTTATGAATCTCAAAAAAGAAAATTAATTGTTTTTTAACACGCAATAGAAAATTTGACTCAAATATTTCATTGTATAAAAATTACAAAATGTTACTAGGACTACAATACATGAGTGGAACGAGAACGAAAGCTACGGAGAATCGAGGAAACAAAGAGAAACTAAAAATCAAACACAGAAGGAACAAAAATGACCCTAGTTACATTGAACAGACATATATCCATGTATGCCAAGTGATATGCAAATCATCCGACCTTACTGAGGATTTGAACTCGGGTTTAATTCATACCGGGGCGCGTGTTACCATTACACCACCGAGGCCACCACTCCAACCTGAATACCACTCCTTCTTCGATATAGACATTAGCTATCAGCTGAACCGAGTTTGTTGACAGGTTTGATCTGATAAATGCATATCGGTATCAAATTACTGACAGCTTCGATCCTTTACATCGGAGAAAGAGTGGTAACAAAGCTGTATCTTCGGCGGTGTAGTGGTAGGACGCGTCCTTGGTAAGGGTAAAACCAATGTTCTAGTCCCCACTGGATCGAGAGTTCTCCATAAAACTCAACAATTTAGCTATATAGTTATAACATCATGACAGTGTACAAGAGCTGTAAAGTGAAAAAAAAACTCCTATACAATAAATAGCCTTTAAATTGAGCAACACTCGGTGAACTCGCCCATTCAGAAGAGAAATAAATAAATAAATCGAACCGGTGCTAAGATGCATTATTTGCGGATGATGAGCAGATTGATTCTTAAAAATTCTATAACAAATTAGGAGAAAAAGAAGCGTTAAGTACACTGAGGAGAAGTAGATTTCAATGAAGGGCCATCTATGCGCAGAATTACATCAGACATCTGAAATAGTCTGACACAGATATGATGAACCCCTTATCTACGGTGGCCATTTCCGGCTGGTAGGCGGTTCGGACGACTACGAAGAGCGGGTGATGGAGGCACGCGCTTTGGTGATATCATAGAAAAATATTCTATAGTCAAAACGGTCCCATTACTAAAGATCGAGTTCCCTTAAAACTTGAATCTACTGATAGTCACACTTTTAGTGAGTGCCACGCCAATCTTCGTAAACCGTCCGAACAGCGCGGACCCGCGTGTGCCGCTTTCGATGCGCATGACGGAGAAGAGGCTGTAAACCCATACTACGTCAAGAACGACGTCCTGATCCGAAACAATTCAGCAAATATTACATATCCTAACAAAGTGAAACCCAAAAATGAAGCCGTTGAGGCTTTAAATCTATCTTCCTCGGCAAAATATTCAATGATAAATAATAAAGCTCGCGTAAAGAGTAACAAAATGTACAGAAAACACGGAGATTTTAACCAGTAAAGACTTAGATTGCTAGATCATCAGATTTAACAAAGACGGTCTACATGAAACTGACCTACAGCCCTAGGGCATGTGCCTCTACATCATTAAACTTCACTCTATCCGGTGCCGCTATCCTTTCCCAATCGGCTTTTGATAGTTTAGTCTTTTCTGTCCTCGTGTGCCATACATACACCTTAGTGCACATATCTGCTTTCGGTTCGAGATCGCTTCGAGATAGTCCCAACCCGCTTAGAAAATGTGACTCCTTAAATATTCGTGTAAATGCTAGCGAATGTATAGCATTAAAATCCAAAAGTTGAAGGTACTTTAACTCTTACGGTACCCGTGGACCGTATCTGTAGCAGTGATTGCCACGCTGCGTCTCGACTTAATGCGATCTATTTATTGTAATGAGTGAGTGCGCCGATACAAATCTGGTATTTAGCGATAGACTTAATTGATTATTTTTACCTATTGAAGTTACTTGAGTATTCCTGCAACATGTACGACTAGAAGCTTACACAACTGTGTAGACAAATTATATTAATTAGGTCGTCCCATGAGTTTCGGCACTACAGCAATAAACATCAAATTTATTAATCAGAAATAATTGAAACTTCATGGTTTTGGTATCGTTCAAGACCCCATTTTCGTGCGACCATTTTCGTATATCACTTGGCTAAACTTGCTTCGAAATGGATGTGTCCTGAGAACAAATTCGCTTGCTACTCATGCAGGAATGTCACGTAGGGGAAAATGCTAGTGAAACGACGCGCAAGATTAATGGAGCTTCCTGTGGACGGCCCTAGGCAACTGATCCCTCCAGACTCTTCTCTCCAACAACTCTGAACTTCGCGAACCACTTCCTGTTCCCCTTTTTGCAATCCTATCATCGCCTCAAGCTTCATCAGTCTTGCCCTCCGCTTCACTGGCATTTTCCCACACACCATTCATGCATGATAAGCAAGTGAGTTTCTTCCCAAGACAAGCGTCCGTCTTGAAGCAAGTGTAGGCAAGTTGTATACCAAAACGGCACCAGAATCATGCAATTCTAATCAATTCTAACTAGTTAACCCTTTGCGAACGATGAGGGTCACTATGACCCTCAGCTATATGGCGCACCATTCGGACGGGCTACTAACAGTAGTGCAAGCCCCAATACACTTCGGGTTAAAAAGCACTCAGCGGAAGATTGTCATCAAAAAACGATGAGAAATCACTGATAAGACTTCTGTATAAATTATTTGGCAAGATTAACGCTAATGTTGACCAAAATTTCTCTTTTAATAAAAAAAATAAACCATATTTTTGCGAAAAGGATCATATTGCCAGCTGTTGTTAGGCATTTTCACATATCTTCTTGATGTTTCTCTAGTCAATATATATATATATATATATATATATATATATATATATACGACATAGTATAACTATAACAAGGATGTTGATTTATGACCGGGAATTCACAACATGTTAAGTGTAACCATAAAGGTCATTAATGCAAGATTCACGACTCAAGCTGCTTACATTCCTCGAACCAAGCTGACAGATTCGTAATAGTATAGTCAATTAATGGGCAGATATCAGGGCATAATCCAAGCCCGCTTGTCACGATAAATCAGGAACCATGAGAAGAGTGAAATCAGAATCGAGAGTGAACCAGATTCGAATCCATCAATTCGAAGCCAGCAGAAAAATTAATGATAGCCAACGTCGTCTCGAGGAACAGTATAAAAAAGGGTAAGTGGAGACAGAGCCGTACACTCGCCGTTCGTCATTGCCCAGATTCGTCACTTTTCCTTCATGGCCAACCATAATACAGTCCCACTCAAACAACTCCTGTCCAAGCTGGTCGAGGAGATGAGGCAACTGCATGCCAGTGGCTTAGCAAGCCACCTGGTGTATTTGAAACCTCCGCATCCGGATCTCATTGAGGCGAAATTAAAGGACATGTATGACGCGGAAGACCGCCTCAAGAAATATGGTGAGGAGATAGTAAAGCTGTTACCACCGCTTTACTCTAGCTTGGTACTTTATTGTAAGAGTACCAAGACGAAGTATAGAAAACTCCCAATCCTTCAAGACGCCTTGACAGCTCTCTTGGAAACGTTGATGCTCACTGAGAGACTTCATGATAACTGCCGGCATCTGAGCAATGTAAGGACCATTAGCCGTTGTTCCCAAATGATACATGAACTCTCATGACACCTGCACTTTCAACGAAGTGATGAACTCGACTTTGAAGACATGCCAACACCTAATGAAGAAGAAGACGGCGATTATTGATATATATATATAATATATATAATATATATATATATATTTCTCTCATACTCTCTAACACTCTCTCACATCTCGTACCTCTCATCAGTGTAACTCATCTGGGCTAACATGCTGCCACATTTACAACGTTACAACATGACACGTCACATTAGTCATCATGACGATTTTCAGGTCTATCAATATTGTTGTAGAAGAATGATTATGTAATCATGTTTAACTGAACTTTCTTACGAGCGAAGGCCAGGTCCTAGAAAGTAATTTAATAGTTGAATTTGTAATCCTTTCATGCCTCATACAGTTCCGGATATTATAACATCCTCGTTATTTTGTTGTTGTATTGATAAATGGTTTAATTACCTGTCCACCTAGCGCCTCCTCACCAGCCAACACTACTTGGGACCCCCACAGCTCAGACCTCAAAGACCTCCAAATAAACGAATCGTGGTAACAACAAGAGCGGAACGGGCCACCTAGCCTCGAGCAACTCCTGGGCGACCTACGAGAAGAACTATTCCAGCTCAAGTTGAATGCCCCTGCAAGTCATGTAATCTATAGTGTCCCGCATCATCCAGATGCAACTCAAGGATTGTGCTGGACATGGGGACAGCGATTGGAAGACTCGAGAGAATGGGGAGAATATGATCCTCCATCTACCGGAACTGTACCAAAACTCTGTCACAAGGAACTGCGGGGTTGCCTCGTCGTTCCAGAACTGACCACCTCTTTGAGACGACGCTGAGAGCCCTATCAAAGACCTTAAGAACGATAGAGAGGCTCCATGACAACATGCGTCACTTGAGGGCCACGCTGACCATAATGCAACAAGAAGACGCGATGTACGAGATGTCCCTGAGGCTGAGACAATCCCGAGGAGTCCCTGAAATCTTGAGAGCCACCACGAGAATATCTAGAAGACCAGGACGACGATGTTTTATGATCTCTTGTGCCTTAGTTTACTGTTTCTACTTATGAATGATCTGCTTTCCTATGTTTGTCGATCGTCTTCCTCATTAGTTAATGTTTATAATGCATAATGTTGTAATTTCGTTATAACTCGTTATATTAGCGATGTTGTATTCAAATGAAGGTTTAATTACCCAAGCTTGAGGTAATCGCAAAGCCACTTCTGGCCCAACGTCCATAACTGATTTAAAAGACCAATCCACTTAACCGCCGCTACAGACTACTTTCATGTTAAAAAAAATTTGAGATATCATTTATATTACTTTTGTAAAGTATTTCTAAGAGAATATGACGCTCAACTGTCTTGAAAATCCTTACTTTTGAAAAGGAATTCTCTCACATGCAATTGTAATTAAGATTTGCGATCGTGAGACTTCTTTATTCTAGGAAAGACCTATTCGACTAGATTACTGGTATTCATTCTATGGCCGAAATCAAGTGAAATTAAACGATGTATTATGTTTCCCAAATAGTTTGTTTTTGCGCTGTAACAGTCGAAATGAAATTTTGTTCCACGTTTCAAGATTTCTCGCCGGACAGAAGTTTTTTTTCTATGAACAATTAACAACCACTCGATAGCGCAAACCTCAGCTATTTTGAGTAAGTAGTTTATTTTTAGAGAGGACTCCTTAGTGAGCTGTGGTAGTCAAAACAAGATTGGGTTTTGCCAATCCAATGTTTAGGATTTCGCTAAACTGGTTCTCAAGTCACTGTGCCTTCAGCAACACATCAACTGCGAAACGTAATCTTCTTTAGACTGCTACAGTACAATAAAGAGTTCTTCTCAGAAGCAAAGTAATGGTGAAAGTTGTCGAGATTTGAGCTATCGAAGAACTATTAAAAGTCCAGTGGAAAGGCTAATTCAGTGGAAAATGCTTGAGTGTGGAAGATATTTTGAATTTCTTTGTTAGACCTCTAAAGAAGCCATTTTAAGAATGAAGTATATCATAAAATTTCCAGGATTTGAACTTTCGAATGGTTGATATAACTCTGCTAAAAATCAGAAAAGGTTCTTCTTAAGAGGTCACAATAGGATGGGACATAGAAAATTATCCAAATTTGCGAAATCTAATCTTCCTTAACTCAGTACAACACTCTAGGAATTCTTAATCAAAATCAAGTACACCGTTGAAATTGCTAAGATTTTACCTATCTAATGCGACTATCAATTGCTCATGAAAAAAAGCTTTATGCAGCAAGAAATGCTCTAATGTGAAACAAAATATTTATCGACTGTTACAGTGAAGAATACAGGCCATTCAAGGAATAAAAAAACATCGTCCAAATTCACTTGATTTTAGCTATCGATTGACTACCAAAAGTTTTATACGCGTTTCTACCAAAGCGCTCAAACAGGGCGGAAAATAACCGCTATACCTCCGTCTCTTCTTCGCATACCACAGCTATGAATAGAGAATTTGAAAGAAATTATGCACTGATCTGAGAAATGGAAATCTGAACCGCACTAATAATCGAAAAATATCAATCGCATGCAACAAGCAGCACTTTTTTGACGAACTGCTCAGTGTGTTTCAATTTTCAGCCAGTATGATTAATTTTATGTACTTCATGCATGAATTGTATAGGGAAATATGAAAGGATAGAAGAAAAATTCGACTGAGTTGTAGGTAAAGATAAATGAAAAATCGTTAGATTTAGAATTTTTGATAAAATTTTTCTAATATAGCATTTCATGAACTTGGTTTTTCTTGAAAGTTGTGGATTATGAATGGAGCAATTACGTTATTTCTAATGAAAATCAGCCTTACTGAGGGTCTTTTCTATCATATCTGACCTTTATTTACACAGAAATCCCACTTGTTGACGAAAACAAGTATCGCTTTGATTCTAATAAAAATAACGTAATAGCTCATTCATAATCCATACTCCAAAGAAAAAACAAAGTATTCATGAGAAGGCTATATTTAGAAGGATTATCGAACAATTCTACGACATTTTAATCAAATTTACCTACGGTTCAATCTAATCTATCTTCTATTTCTTTAATCTTCCGTATACTTTACTTCATGGAGTGCATAAAATTAATCATACTGGCTGAAAATTGGAAAAACCAATGAGTAGTTCGTCAAATTAGTGCTGCTTGTTGCATGCGGTCCCACTTCGGCGAGATTCTTGAGATTTTTTGATTATTAGTGCAGTTCAGATTCCCATTCTCAGTTCAATGTAAAATTTCGTTCGAATTCTCTATTCATAGCTAATGTGTGCGAAGAAGTGATGGAGGTATAAGCGGTTTATTCCCGTTAAAAACAGCCTCATTGAAAATTAAAAATAGTCCTATTGAGGTCTGTTCTATTATATCTGACCACTTATTTACGCAGAAAATCCGCGCCGAAAATGGCGTCGTCCGCAAAGGGTTAATTTAGTATTCACTGATTTAGGGCTAAACCTTATGGAACGGTCTATTATACCAACCTACAATTTATAAGGTCTTTATACGACGATATACATAGAAGCCCAACTATAAAAAGATTTACACTGCACAACTGCATCGTAGGATATAAATTTCATTATTATCAAAACAATCGATCGCTTTAATTTGTTAACTAAAAAGCTTTGCTGTTGTTTCATTACAACAGCCATGTTGAAGTCTGTTCAATGGCATTCTCTTTTCAACCTACTACAAAACCCTTTAATGGCAATAAAAGTCTGAAATTCATAACTAAACTACAACGATGTCATGATAACGCGCTCCACCTGCAAGTTGATCCGCCGCGTGCCAAGCGAAGAATCAACGCGGTACCGAAAGGGTTTACTACCCACTTCATGCATGTCTCATTAGGAAAAAGTGGCATTAAAAGTATAAGAATGAAGCCAAGTATCTCGAGGCATCTCATTCCACCTCTAAAAGCAGGTTGGTAGATTTGCATTCAAAGTAGAAATACCTGCTCTCCTCTCGCTACATCAAAAGAAAAAGCAGCGCTTGGATGAGATGTAATCCGAGTGATATTCACAGCAAATGCGGCCATATCGATAGGAAACTGACGATTCGGTTTCCACACAGCGTTGAAGCCAACCACTGTTCCTGAAACGATGCATAAATTGTCTAAGATGGAAGTTGTTGCGCATAATCGTAGCAGGTCTGAAACCTGTTGCATTTTCTATGACAAAATACTCGAAAAAAACAAACCATTTTCCGACACAATTGGCCATTCAGCAACCAGACCACCAACGACTCCGACAGGCCAAATCCCGATCACATTTATAGATCGGATCTCATTAGAATAACCGTAAGTCGTACGTGTTATCATCGTCACCAAAATAGACAGCTCCACTTTTTGCCTTCGAAAGTTGAGTCCTTAGAAAATAGGAAAGATCTAGACTCTTAAGGCAGTACTTAGATATGTAAAGATAAGATGAACAACATTTTGATAGAAGTGACAATAAAAAGTACTTTCCGGTTATTGGGGGCATTTTTCAACGTTTTGAAAAGAAAAACCTACTTTCCTTATATTCAATAATCTGTCAATAGCTTAGATCTATGCGATTTCAACAGTTAACTTGGTTTTCAGAAAAAAAAACTTTTTAGAGCGCTGTAGGAGCGAAAAGAAGATTAAGTTTCACAGCCAACTCCCGCTTGCTGCCATGGCGACATCCCATTCAAACATTCTAACCAACAAGAAATGCGCGCCAAGTGTGAAACTAATTTTTAAATTTCGCTGCTACTACGCCGTGAAAGGGTTTTTTTTCCGGAAACAAGACTAGCATTGAAATCGCCATTACTTAAGCTACCGATTGATTACTAATAGTGTAGAGGTCTGCCCATCGAAAAATGCCCGGAAACGTCTTGAATGTAAAACGTGATCTTATGCGCTGCTACACTGATCCGAGGAAAGTTTCAAAAAAAAAACTATAATTAGTATTGAAATCGCCGATTTTAAGCTATCAAAGCTATGGCTACGAATGTCTGAGGAAAAGCGAAAAAGGCCTTATTCACAGGAAGTTGAAGGATGCTTCCCGTATAACCGAAAAAGTACCCACAAAACTGAACTGAAATATCAAATACCGAAAGGGTTACGAAATCAAAAGTGATCATTTCAATTGAAATACACATATCAAAAACAGTGAGACATTTGATCTACAAAGCCCACACTTAGATAAACAGGATAAAGTCGCAAGGAATCAAAGAAAAAAGGAATGAGAAGGAAACTCTCACCTCAGCCACGCTAATGCGGTATTTCGTTGTGTAACACCTCTCGGTAAGTACCAACTCGGATCCAAAGGCCTCATCTTCATAGCTGGCGGTGTTTTCGAATTTAAATGAGTGTAAGGAAGGCGAGACCTACAGGTTACGTGTGAACTTATAGATTTCCTTGCTCGTATTCCTACTAGTGCTTCAACCAGTATTAGGCCTTTTCATAGGCTGTAGCACTAGACCATTTAACACCAAGCTCATTTAGCCACAAGCAATTAGAATTGCTCAGCAACACTGTTCAAAGCATGCGCCATCAGCCTAAACACATTTCCGCCATCTCTCAAGCTACAAATCAACACCGCTGTGCGCGGAATTTCTGAGCTTTCTTTTGGTGCCAGATTTGTCCCTACTTGCAGAATTATGGTCTTTCAACGAAGCCTTTATCGCAATTTGCTGCTCAAGAGTTCGAATTGGGACGAGATTCACAGATCGCTTCGGACAGCATCAAACGTGCAGCGATTTGCATCCAGACGAACACAGTTTCGGTCCTTGCGGGTTTCGCGCTGGCAATACCAACTTGAAAGACTAGCTACAGTCTGGATGTCCACGCGAAGTTGATAGGAAGGCTGTCATCGAAGAAATCGAGAGGGATCCGACTTTGCCTATCGAGGAGTTGGCCAAAGATTTCGACTGTAGTCATGTGATAATCAGCGGAATACTGGAGGCAGCAGGCAAGAGGTGGGACGTCGACGCCGCCGCAACCTCAACCTGCTTCAACACAACACAAGGCTGCATATCCCCAAACTGATGAAGCGAAAGCTGAACGACTTGGGCTGGGAGTAGCTGAGTCATCGGTCGTATAGTCCTGACTTGCTCCTGTTTGACCGTCACCTCTTACAGTCGTTGAAGCATTTCCTAAGCAAGGAGAAGTTTCGAAACATCAATCATTTGCATCGAAGATTGACGCCCTTCTTAGAGTCCAAAGATGACAAGTGCTATGAGTGCTCTCTTGATTTTTTGCCTGATAGATGGTAGAAATATGTCCAGGCTGAAGGTGTACATTTTCGATGTTGTTGAGCAATTTTAATTACTTATGGTCAATAAATTTGGTGTTAATTCTCCAGTGCCGAAAACATACGAGAAGACCTAACACTTAAAAGTCGCAATATCAATTGTACAAAAGTAATGATACCTTCTTAAAATATCTGCTATACTATCCGAGGTCACATCAGAATCCTCGACGACAATCCAGTGTAAATTAGGAACATGTGAAAGAGTATAAGATAACCGAGTTAGGTCAGCTTTCTGTGTTGGGCGGAAGCCGGTCGGTGTGACAAAATAGATCATCGGAACAGCTTGCCGATCAGTTCCAGCGAGTCTCAATCGATCACGAACACTAAAATATACCGAACCATCAACCTCCTATTTCACTATTACGATATTACAATGGTAAAATTTCAAAAAAAAAATCGAAAAAAAGCCTCAAAAAAGATATGAAGCTCAACGCATCCCTACGGCGAGGACGACCCGCTGAGGTCACTCTTTCATACGACGAGCAACAATGGAAGCTTACTGGCGCCAGTACTATTCACTTGACGATCAACGGGAACAGGTGATACAGATGATACTGAGGTGACGAAAAAAGGGAACTTTTGGCTATAAGGGGACAAATTAAGAAACGGACCTCATAAGCTGGAGCGTAACTTTTCACAGAGGTGTTAGTAACTAATCAAAAGCTTAGATTTCTGGCTGGCCCCACGTCACCGGATTTCGAAGCCTTTTCTGACGCTGTTACAGAAAAGAATCATGCATTACAGACCCGCATATTTCTCTCCGCGCAGAGCTCCTTCTTTGAAATGCTAGTGATCAATCAATAACGCAATGTTCGGTGACTCCAACGATGTGCTTATATCCTAAAAAGACCTTTCTCTCTGCAACGCAGCAGGTAAATTGAATTGATTTCGCATATGCGATCAAGGTGGTCTTTGGCCAATTCACGTGCCGCTGGGTGAAGCGGCACATGTACTGACGCTAAGTCGTAAAACTAATCCACGATCGATCGATCCTCGAGCCAGCGCACGTGGTCGCCTTACCAAGCGGCACGTGAAATGGCCAAAGCCTTGGTCGCAAAGTGAATTCAACTCATTTTACCTGCTGCGTTGCAGAGGAAAGGTCTTTTCAGGATAGAAGCTCAGTGTTGGAACCGGCAAATATTATGTTATCGAATGGCTACTGATACTCTAGAAAAGTAGCTCTGTACAGCAAGAAATATGCGCGACTGAGGTTAGTCCTATCCCAAATTTTACAGCGTTATAAAAGGGTGTTTTGCAAAAACTGCCACGCAAACTGTAGTTGGAAATATCGTCTTCAGGTTGGTTACTAACACTTCTATAAAAAGTTATTCTCCAGTGAATGAGATCGGATTCTCGTGTGCCCCTTTTTGACCAAAAAGTACCGAAAAAGTTCAACAGCCGCAAAAAATTCAACTTTTATGCTTCTTTCACTAGCGGTTGATAAAAATTCTTGAGAATATTTGAGGAATACTTCCATAAACACTCCCTAAGCGTTGGAGCAAAAGTGCCCTGACACTGATACGTCGGAAGAGCGCGTTGTTTCAGCAAGACAATGCCAAACCTCATAGGTCAAGGAAGGCTAAGGAAAAGTCTGATGAATTAGAGGGAGTCGAAGTCCTACCGCATCCAGCCTACAATTCAGATGCTATGCCTTCCAATTATAATCTTTTCCCTTCAATAGAACATTTACTGTGTGGATGGCGATTCGAGACATTTCGTCGAGTCGAAAAGGCATGTCAGGAGTTTTTTGATTGAAAGCCCAAGGAATGGCGATCAAGCAGATCCGGAAACTTGTAGGTCGTTGAGAGAAGATCGTAATAATGATGGTCGATATTTTGAAGACTAATTATCGTCGTTTTTCATTGGATTTAAGCACAAACTTTGACTGACGAGATCGCAAGATCGAAACACGTGTATCAGGCTCTATAAGTCAGCCCTGTTTGACAGACCACTGACATGCGTGGCTCAAAAATGATTGCAAGGCTTATTGAAACTTGAGCTGTGGTCTTAAGAAAACATTCGAAACGAAGGTTATGATGTACTGAATATACTAACCACGAGCAATCGAGTGTATACCACTCTGTGTTCGGTGAGTTTTTCACTGGACATAGAGTGTAAAGCGTTCGTCGTCGCTAACTCTTAGTAAGGGGACTGGAGCTCCCACAGAATTAGCAAAAGACGAGAAAGGGTAACTGCCCGACTGACGAGATCGCAAGATCGAAACACGTGTATGGGCCATAAGTCAGCCCTGTTTGACAGACCACTAACATGCGTGACTCAAAAATGATTGCAAGGCATAAACTTTGAATTTTCAGCGGATGCCAAGGGGCTTCTTCCTCAGCCTAATATTCTGATGACCGGCCTTCACAAGGTGTTCAGTGGAACAAAACACAATCGTCTCCTACTTGGTAACTCGGTTTACCAAGATTCCCTTCGGACTCTGAAAACCTGTCTCTCCAGGTCTTCAGGCAGTCATGAGGAACCTAAACGTTGGTTTACAATGAAATGAATATCCGGATGGTGATGGTACATCTTCTTCTCGATTGCTCCTCTAATCGGGCAATGAAAGCTCTGTTCGCCTTGCAATAAAGTTATTCACCCGGAACACTCCATCCTGGATGATATCGATGCCATGCTTCACTTTCTTACTGAAAAAAGAGGTTTAGATCTACAAGTATAATCTTACAGAACTTCCAGCTGTTGCTCCCTTCGATCTAATCGTACTATCTCACGTTCTTTGGTCGCAATTTCCATGAGTAAGTTATCCCGTTTGCGCTCTAACGTTTGAATCTGAGATGGATCGTAACAGCTAAAGGCATAAGACTAAATTAGATTGAGATTCTTTGCATATACAGGGAGGACAGCATAGCGGATTGGTTAGTGATGTAGGCCTTCGGAAAGCAAAGTTCAATCAGATCCATTCTCCAAAGCGCCCAAAGCATCCACCTTGGAACGTCTAAGCTCGATTATCTGTTTCCAGGATTCCAGGGATACTCGACTCGATCAGAATCCTACGACATTTACAAGGAAAGGGAACGTCAAACAGTAACGGAGACAACAACTAGAACGTTTCGGAGACTTTTGTGGACGACGTCAGGAACGAAACAGATCGAATCCAAGTGCTGGGATAATCACGGAAGAGGTTGGAACGGTGGATGCCGCCGGTCAAGACCATTCTTCTGGCAATCACGCAAGTGGCCGAACCAAGGCGTTCGCGCTAAAGGCTTGTTGATTGATTGCAAAAGTGTCTTGAGGAAGGGATCGAACCAGGGCATCGTACCACCTTGCTTTCCTGATACTCCATCACTAACCAATGCGCTACTCAGCCCTGTTTGATGAAGAAGAGTGGCTTGGATTAGACTTCGGAATCACCTCAGCTTCGACCGTAATCTTTTCTTCGTCCAAGTTCTGAACTCTTGAGATCATGTAACATAATTGGCACACAAAGAATAATGCGACCGCAGCGAATGCCCGAAACCACCAACGATCGAATATCGACGATCCCATGTCGACAGCTACATCTAAAAGTACTAGCCATTTTATAGCGACAAATGAAAAATCGATCTCATTCGCTAGACAGGGATTTTTCATAGGAGTGTTCGTAACATATTCAATAATGTGGAGTGCTGTGCAAAAACATTCGCGTGAGCCGGGATTCGAACCCAGATCTCACTCTTTCCGGGAGCGTATGCTAACCGTTGCACCACCGACGCTCTCTTTTTTTGCACAGTGTTCATAATCATTGGCAACTTTAAATCTCTGGCTACAGCCCCATGTGGCCGATTTTCGAAAAAGCCTTTCTCTGAAGTTGCTAAGGAAGGAAAACCTACGTGTTTCACACACGTAATTTTCTCGCCTATACAGAGCTCTCTCTTCGGATAATTAGCAATGATTCGATAGCACAGAATTCAAGGATTTCAACGCTGTGCTTATTTTCTAGAAAGAGAATCTCCCGACAGTGTAGTAGGGAAAACAAGATCAAATTCCACGCATTCGGCTTGACCGTTTACGCGCCATTTCAGGGTCGGAGAGCCCCGTGGCCGCAGATTCGATGCGGCGGCAGGCCACTGATCAGATCGATTGGCGCCTTGGAAAGGTGCGATTTTTGTCATTCGATTAGAAGTTTCTCGTCCGCTTCGAAAGGAACTCCAGATCAAACGTATTACTCAGATACTACAAGATTTCCTCTACACGTTCATATGCTTTTCACGGCTTCCCAGCGAAGTAACAATTCAATTGCGCAATCGATGTGAAACGTAACTTTATTTTAAATTTTACAACGTCACAAAAGAGTCCTCTGAAAAACCAGTCACGCACAGCGCTGGCCAGAGATTCATGCTTTCGGAATACTTATCAAAACTCCTAGGAAAAGTTCCTGTCCCAGCGAATGAGATCGGGTTTTTCATTCGTCACCCTATAATGGACAATAACCCTTCTCGATCATTGTTTCCAGAAAATAAACATAAATAGTCAACAAACAAACAAGTGTAAACATAATCATAAACAAATAGATGGAAATAAGCAAATGCTGATTAACCCTTTGAGGACCACCGTCGAAAGCAAGCGGCGTCGCGCTCGCGTCGCTCTCGCGGCAGTCCCGGGCAAGCAGCAACTGCGCACACCGAATGCTCCTGCGGATGCTGCCTGCGTTGTTCCGAGACGCGACGCCGCTACTACAGTAACAGAGTCAAGCGCGACGTTGCGCGGCGTGCTACGTCCTGCAGCACGTCGCCCTTCAAAGGGTTAACGGTAAACTAAGGAAACAATCAACAAATATACAGAGATAAAATAAATAAACACACAGAAACAGAGAGCGCCAAAAACGACGAAAAATTCATTTACCCGGGAAATTTCTGTAAAATAAAACGAAAAGGCCATTTTTCGATACGTAATTATGCGTAAGTCTCTGTCTAGTTCCGCATTACGTACAACATCACATAAATTACGAATCGCTGACATATAGACTAGGTGGGGACTTCAGTAGTTGGGAGTTACTTCCAGAAATGTACGCTATTCGGGAGAACTCAATCTTAGCAGGTGTGGACATTTCTGAGAGGCGAGGGCGTTCCTGGTACCTTGGGTCCCTGGAATTTATCCAATTAGAAGGGGGAGGGACCACTGAAATCCTGGGAGCACAATCCGATGAAATCTTCAAACCCTTTCGGGACCATGGGTTCTACAACCTCTGCATCTCTAATTGGCAACTCTGAAGGTTTCCTTCACCTCTTCTGCAGCTCTATCCCTAGCGTGTCATTGTTAAACGCAACAGTGTAACCGTTGTTTTGACGCGATATCCTGCCGTTATTATACGCAGCACTCTGGGGGTTAGAGATGTAGGGGAGGGAAGCAGGCCGTCCAGAGTTGCCAGTTAGAGATGCAGAGGCCGTGGGCCCACGCTCGCGAAGGAGTCAAGCCTTTTATGAGGTCTGGATAAAGGCATACCTAGTGGTAGACGTGTTAAGGCGCGTTCTCGCACGCCTCACCAGTGCCACTTTGCCTACTGCATGGCCTACGGATGCTAGGAAGCATATGTAGCAATAGCTTTCAATCGACTATTTTGAGACATCGCTTAAGAATTTAACAGGATCTTATAGAGTGTTATAAACCTTTCAAAGGTCAGGCAAAAAAACTTTAGTGGTGTACGTGCATTTCTTCACCTATACGAACACCACAACTAGTGATCTCTTCACTTGACAAGGAGTGATACACATTCGGCGCCATTATCATTTGTTTAAGGGTCTACCAAAAGGCATGTGGTACTGATGAGGCGTGCGAGAAATACGCCGAAACGTATATATACCATAGAGATGCCTTTCTCCAGACCTCTGAAAAGTTCAAAACACTCATCAGAATGTATCGAATTTTTTAAGCAAGTTCTCAGGATAGTCGATTGAAAGATATGGTTACATCTTCTGGTGAGTAATTGAGTTGTTCTCTGTCTCGGCGGTGCAAAATTCCTCTAATCAATCAGGAAACTCCGATGAGCATGTTGAGGAAACTCTGGTCACCGCTCCAGGGATTCTTTGGAACACCGTTGGAACTCAAGAGTACTTCGAAAGTGAACAAGAAGAACGACTGGTTGAGACGTCACATATGAGCCCCAGTTACCTTGTCGGATTTTCAAAAAATAGCGGAACAAATATACTGCATCTGCACGACGTGCAGCGGACGACAAGTTCCCTAGGCACGCAATTAACCCTTTCAATACGACGCGTAACGAAAGTTGTTCACGAGGGCCCATCTTGTTCGGACGGCTTACAAAGATTTACGCTACCTCCGATAAAACATTACTCATTTGGTAAACATAAGTCTTAGAGAGGCTTTATCTGCAGCGATGACATTTTACTGACAGAAAAACATTATAATGTAATAACACTGGAACGCGCCGCAAGGAGAAACCAATCGCCGCAGTGAAAGAGTTAAAACATCTACATGCTACCGTAATCTTACACTTTTTCGCCTCAACTTGCTGTTCTGTGGAACGAAATCTGAAATTGATGTCACCTTTATGACACTCAAAATCAACATATTAACTTAATAGATCAAAAAACAGTGTGAACTTGAGTAACGTCGCCATAATATTAGTGCTTTGCACTGCCTAACAATAGAAATGGATAATAAGAAGGAAGAGGGTTGAGTCAATAGTTGAGTATACAAAGTGAACGACTTATGGAGCGTTAAAATATCTAGTAGTGTTCAACAGAAATAATTGTATGCTCTTACACATCTTAGGTTTATTTTACAATCCTTCACTCATATCGACGAGATCATTTTTCAAACAACTGGTGATGAGCAGTTGTAAATTTCAAAATGGGCAGCATAACGGAATAGGAAATATTAACAAACAACGGATTAAATGTACTTCTTCAAAGTTTGTGATCTAAAAATCATCTCCTGTTTCCATGTCTTCACTAGCATCCATATCTTCCGTGGTTTTTCGGACGTCTTCTTTGATTTGTTTCACGCAGTTCATCGAGTAACTCCTTAAAATTCTGTTTCATGATAGATTTTAATCCAAAATCAAGACATATATGTATATATATATACGTATATATATGTATACGTATATATATAGATATATATACATATACATATATACACACATTCATATAAATATACACACGCATATATAAACATATATTCGTACATATGACATACACATATACATTATATATACATATGCATACTTTTATAAGAAAAAGGATAAACCCATCGGCCTTGTGCGCGACGCACAGCACCTCTAACCACTGCGCCACATGCGCTCCTATATATGCATGTATATATGTATATTTATACATGCATGTATATGTGTATATATGTGTATATTATATGTATATATGTATATTTATCCATATATACGTATATGTGTAGATATACACACGTGTACATGTACGCATATAAATATATATATATATATATATATATATGTATATATATCACCAGCCCGATTTCAGAAGTAATGAAAAACATGCCTAATCGAGTTACAAAAATGTTAAATTCTATCCATATTTCTTCCTTCATATGTTAAACACGAGGTTGTTATGATACAATTCATTTGAACATTAAAATTCCAAATTGAAAATTTTTTGCGTTAAAGTTTCTGTTCTTTTGCTTAGATGGTGACTTCTATTTTGGATTGCTATTCGCTGTGTATGTGTCCTCTGCAAGTCTTTTAGGTAAATGGTTCAGCTTTACGCTTGCGGACTAAAAGTTCTATACGTTACATGGAAGCAGCATGGCCTACACGTTTCGCCAACGTATTTCGCGCCGATATAAGCGGTTGAGAACCAAATGGTGCCTCGAAGTATTCGGAATTTTTCTGATTCTTCCTATTTATTTATCTCAGTTCAAACGTCCCCAAATTATAATCCTAACATCCCAACAACAATGTCCCTTTCATGCTGCTCCCCATTACAAAGTACAGCTGCAAAATCTTGTTTGAAAAAGGCAGCCTAGATAAATCGATAGCGATGAACAAAACGCCACCAAATACTCTCAACGTCATCCAACGCAAATCCACGTAATATATCCAAACGAAGAGACGGTAAATACATAAGTACGGGTTGAATTAACATACTCTATTCTAGAGCGGACAGTGATAGATACATCGGCAAAACATGTGACGCACTCTACGTTCGCATAGAACAACATCTGGTCGACAAGCTTGAAGGTGAACCAAAACCCCATTAAGCAAGCATAGGACACAGACACATAACGAGAAGACTTTGGAGTAGAACTTACATCTCCACAAAATGATACAAAACTTCGGTGCGTAAAACTCACGCAGCGCCTTAGAGAAATTGTAGAAGTCCAAAATAAATTGCAAGGACGGGTGCCTTGGGATCACGTGTGACCCACATAGTAATTTTATGTCGCCCCATATGTTTTATGTTTTGGAATTACAGAAATAAACACTGATTTATTAAACAGAAGTAAACAGAACTGCACGATTTTGAAACCTCTTGATTCCTTATTTTATTGCGAACATTTTGTATAGAACTTGTCTATACTTGCTTTAGGATAGAGCTATATTGAAAACAAATTCACTTGCTGCTCACGCAAGAATGGCGTATAAGGGTAAAAGCTAGTGGGGCGACGCACAAGACTGATTCAGCTTGTGGAGATGATTAGCTTGTGGAGGTGCAGCACGATTAAAAAGTGGTTTGCGAAGTTAAAAAGTTGGAAAGAATAGTCTGGAGGATCAGCAGTGCTCGGGTCGTCCACGGGTAACTCCATTAATCTTGCGCGCCGCTTCACTAATTTTCTCTTGGTGCCATTACGCATGAGTAGGAAGCGAATTTGTTCCCAAGACAGCTCCATCATGAAGCATGTACAGACAAGTTGCAAAAGAAAATGTTCTCCAGAAAATGTGCGATTGGACAGTACCAAACTCATGTAATTCAAATTATTTCTGGTCAATATATTTGCTAGAAGAAAGATATGATGCTCAGCGAATCCCTAGAGCAAGGAGGACCCACTGAGCTACACTTGCACGCAATAGGGAAAAATGGAAGAGTTGTTGGTACCCGCTCGAGTCACTCGACAATCAACGGGACGACAGGTGATGATAAATTTGCTGTCTATTGCTCTGACGCCAAAACTTACAGAACGAAACAACAAGAATAATATTCGATACAAGAAGTGCAGTGAATTTCTATCTGAATTGAATGATTGGTATACCCATGGAATATTCACTGGAAAACCTATGGAAAGCGGTGAGTTTGTGAAGGAAATGCTTTATTTCCAATGCAACTGAAACACAGATTTAGTGAAACTTTCAAATCAGAGTCATGGATTTTATTTTGAAGAATTTTTTTTTATCAAAGTAATGGAGGTATTTAGCTGACTGGGTTGTAAACAACCTGATATTTTCAGGTTCTGAAGAAAATGAAGTCCGCCGACACGTCGACTGTTCAAGCAAAATCTATTATAACCTCATTTTTGACTTATCTAAACAACTTACAAACTACTCAGCAATGCCTACTGAATAACAATCGATAGTCGCTCTAAGAAATTAGTATGAGATGTAAAATGGGGAATATGTAGAATGTTTTAGAAAAAAGTGAAACACCAACAGCTGGAATCCATCCGTAAGTCTCGGGCTCTGTTGTTTGAGTGTGATCTCTCTTGAGGAGCGCATCTGCCATCGGAAGTTTAACGTCACATAGACTGTACCACATTTGTCGAACTCTCGGAAGACGACCTTTAAAAGCAATGAAAGAATTGACTAGAAATCTAAGAAGGTACATGGACTTTACTAACATGTAGTGGGAAAACACATGTGAGAAATTTATGAGGCAGGTGAATATGAAGAATCAAACGACAGCTTAAGATTACAGCTTCTGAGAAGTCAATAAAAAAAACTGCCTGGTTGATAGGTGAAATGAACAGGCAAGCTGTTATCCTGTGGTATGCTGCGGTCCGTAGATACCTTCAATCGTTGGCGCTCTGGTATTTTCGCATGTTGCCTGAAAAATGGAAAAGAATGGAAACATCAAATCATAAGATAGAACACAGAAAAAACCTCTAAGTGTCATAAAGATGAAGAGCATTTCCCCAAATTAATGCTCGATTCTAACCTGTGTTTTCTTTCAGAGTGACATATTTCATCTTAGAATAAAATATGATAGCAGAACAACCTGATGATACCTGAAACAAACCATCAAGGTTTGATAGTTTTTCGATTCTGGATCGACACGAGGATCATACCCGAATCGGCACCAAAGTCTACCCCAAGGTCCTGATAGGATATAAAAAGCAAATTTCTGCAGTAGAGTCCTAAAGAGTGAAAAATAATCTAGAGATACGACTAAATGTACGAGCATAAACAATAATGACAATAAGGATAGAAATTCAAAAGACAGTCAGATATATTTCCATGCATTACGAGAGGCTCAACGAAGAGGCAGTTTTAATCCACAAAATATTTATAAATAGCCAAAATAGGACTTAAAAGGGAGGTAAGTATCCGTCTCATAATTCCCTTTTTTCAGAGGATGGACCATAGAACGACTGTCTCAAAAGCCCAATGAACCACAACTGTTTCGAGTCCCATGGAAAACATAGACTGATTTCGGTGCACAGAGATATCGCGCACCAATCGCACGCCCCTTAAAGCTCTAGAATTGAATGCTCTTCCCGTTTATAGGTCCCCAAAGAACGAACCATTCATTCGACTTTACCAAACATTGTTTGAGGTGATGGAGTGCGTATCTGACATCACTGATCAATCGCGGATGCCTGCCAACATATCAGGTCAGTGCTATTCTCCAACAAAAGTCGTAGCATTTCACCGGCCACAAAAAGACGAACTTTGGTGAGCTTTTTGAGCAGGACTGAACCATCAACCATAGATTAATCGACCAAGTATGTGTCGCAGGACACCTCTAACCATTGCGCCACACGCGCCTTCAAGGTATACAAGGTTTAGATATCAGAAGACTAACTATCCTTACGTCGACTGAGTCTTAACATGGTGCCCTCGCAAAGGTCCAGAAAAATAAGACCTACTATGACCTACGAGTCACTGTATATTCGATACGGAACAAAGTCGCTTATACAAGCTAAGGAAAAGTGATGCGTTGAAAGACTCCTTTGAAGATCAACAGCGCACAAAGTGGCGCAGCAGAAATGTGTGAAATCCACTGATGGGACGGAGTCATAAGATTAAACGAACCTGAGTAAGGTATCATCCAGATTTGTCTTATATGCTATAGCATTTCGCGTCCACATTGGCCTTTCACGAAACAATGCGGCTAACATCTTGTGTGGTTCCTCGTTTTTGCATCTTAAATAAGAAAAAAAAGTTATTAATGGTAATCACAACCATAGATGAATAGCTCTTCGCACATGCCGTATTCTACGCATGTTGGTAACCCTTTCTCAACGATGGACGTTTTCGGTTGGCTGGCGGTTCAGATGGCTACGAAGAACATATGGGCGTTCTTCTTACAAAAAAAAAACTTTAGAGAAGTCTACTCGGGGATATTCCATAGTTTAAAGACAATTATCTCCTTTAATACCTAAAATCACCAAACAAGTACCACTTTCTCACTAAAGGTCGTGATAGTCTTCGTAGGCCGTTCGAACAGCGCGAATTCGCAAGTAACGTTCTTGGTACGCACCGCAGCGAAAGGGTTAACAAATGTCAACTAAAGGGCAAGTCCGAAGGCTTCGGAACATTGGTCTCATCTGAAATTTAAAACTTCTTCCACACCTGAAATTGGCATCCATGACAGCCTCTTCTGTTGGAGCTGTTGGAAATGGATCAGTGGCATACACTGTGATCGACAATGCTTTACGCTCAATTCGCATATCTTAACAGAGAAGATTTCCATAAGAGGTCAGTGATGAAATAAGAAGCAATCACCAAAGACTAACTCTGTCCATGTCCTGTCTTCTTTCGAGGCTTATCTACTGCGAAATCCGTCTCACGGCATAGAATCTTATTTGATGGTGAAGTATAGCGACTAAATTGAAACGGTGGCAAAAACAGTGGAGTGTAGCCAAGTTGCGGATCTGGCCGATCCCACCTAAAAAAAAAAGCACAAGCATCCCGCGTTCATCAAATCCTGAGAAATGTAGCATGTATTCGACTCCATTCCTACCATCATGAGGATTGGATTCTTTTCGGCCTTTACAATGACTAGCAGTGGTCTAACTATGGATAGATTCACTGCTGTGCCCGCCTAAGATCTAGTAGCAATTCACCGAACCCGGAGGAATGGAAGGCTTAGTGAAGACTTGGACAGGATCGAACCATCGATCACGTGTGCACCTCTAACCAGAGGCGACATGCGTAGATGTAAATATTTATATATTTTGAGATCAACTACCGACAGGTAAAAGGGATTTCAACGATTCAGTTATGAAAATTACAAGTGACTAAACGAGCTCACCAACACAGTGCACTTGGAAGGTCGAGAGGAATAAGTCGAGGCAACAAATCGTCGAACGCTTCGCCTTGTTGTCGCTTTTTTAGAGGAAGATATTGGAAATCACACATCGTATCAAATGTATAGACGTAATTCACCTAAGAAAGAGCTACTTTACCCTACCATAAATAAACTGCACAAATGAATATTACATGAGAGTCTCCCTAGCAGGAAATCTCTCAGTCTCTTAAGACCATAGAAGTAAACAAAAATGATAAAAACATAGATCTTTTTTTGGATGAATAGAGTAGAAAAAAATGGTAACCGCTATTGAAAAGAGAGAGGCCATGACTAAATAATAAAATAAACTCCAGATTAGACGTCGAAATTGAATGAACAATCAGAAAATGATGAAAATCACATTTGTAGGCAGGATAAAAAGAATAAAGGATAAAGCTCTCGGCGTTGATCAATCCCTGAGGGATGCGCCATGCATTCGACTTCAATTTTTAACTTCGTTTGAGGTGATTGAATGCCTATCTGGCCTTTACAATGACTCGCGGAGGCCTCCCGTTGAACCGAGTCAGTGCTGCTTATCCTCCCAGACAAGTCTCAGACCAGTCTGGTACCAATTTACCGACACCGGAGGGATGGATGGCTTGGTGAGTCATGAGCGCGAGATCGAACCATTGACCTCGTGTGCGACGCAGAGCACCTCCAACCACTGTGCCACATGCGCTCATGTAGGCAGGATACGTAGGTATAAATGAGGAATAGGCACAAATGAGAGATAATTAAGGTTTAATCTACGGTATTTCTTTAATTATGCTCCCACAGCACTGCTATGATACTATAGCTACATATTGAAGAGTACTGAGTGGTACAAATCTTTCGGCCCTAGCAGGGAGTTGAAATCCAGTTTCATCCATACCAAGAGCGCGTGCTACCACTGCGCCACAGCGGACATTGTTCCGCCTCAGATATGAGTGAAATGTGGATTCCACTTTCGTCTAAGATTGAAAGCTTTGCATACCACTAGGCATACTTGGATGAATACGACTCATATAGAACTTCCTTACATTTACAGCTCACTGAATACTTATCATCTGATTGAATCGATCACGAAATGTTTCTAAGGCTCATTTCAATCTCCAGATAATCCAGACACCAGACAGACTCACCAAACCCAAACATTTAGTCTCTATAACATCGGGTTTCTTCTTCTTTCTTCGTATTTGCATTACCAATCGAAGCGTTCCGGATGTTACCTGGACAACTTACTATACAAAACATCCCGAAGAGACATGAAGGAGGTCGAAAATACAAAAAAGAAACTATTTGTCCTTCAAATTCACTCACATTAGCGTCAATCTTCTTCTCAGATATCAGTGCACTTGTGTAAGGATTTTCTGGCGTGTGCCGTAACTCAAGTGATTGTCCATTGAAGTGATTCTTGAACTATGGAAGATAAGGAACTAGGCGAGTACTATTGAAAAGGCTAGATCACCTGTGTGATGCGTGGCAAACCACCGAGAGTTTCCAGAGCTCCATCAAGATTCTTGATGATGCCTGGGTACTGGATAACAATGAATTCTGATTGAACTGCTTCCACAGGTCGTTTTCGATAACTGTGCAACATTACTACAACAAGCTTGAAAGACAAGGAGGTAAAGGATCTCTAGAGCAAAGAACATGGGAACCACGGAATCATTTGAAATTGCCAGCTTCTCCTCAGATATAGTAGGAAAAAAACCTTGAGAAAAAAAAACGAAGTAAAGCGGTTAAGCAGATATTTATCTTCCTTATCACAACATGGTTCACGTGAAGACTATGGAGAGACGGATAAAGCAAAGAGCACGGATAAGCGGAGACATAGAGCACCCGAATGATGACTGTTAAGAGAACAACTCCAATCGCTAGCATTCCTTGTATGTATCAGGTTAAAGAGATGCGAATACTGTATCTATATCAGTAGTGAGAAAGTGTTAAAGGTGTATAAAATTTACATGTTATTTATCTACACTAAATACAATTCTCAGAGACTGAAAAATCACAACGAAGCAAGAAATATGGACTCATAATGTCTTGTATACTAAAAATAGGAGAGTGAACATTAGAAAAATAGCAACTACCAGGAGTAAGAGACGATTTTGTATGATCCTGAAATATCGAGAGTTCATAAATGTAAACTAGATGCTTACGAGGGCAAAAAATGCCACCATGAGCGGTGAAGATTGGAAAATAACTGAGAATGCTGAGTGATAGACAAGACTCGGAAACCTCAAGCGGGAGAGAACTCGGGTACTGAGATCCTGCTCTGCTTTCACTCTCTCTGCGATGTAGGGCATAGAAGCTGTCCATCAGTCAAACCGTCGAGGACTTCGGTCTGGTAGGCATAGATGCCATATGTCACAAAGAATGGAGTGGTAGCAGACCAGTGGTCTCGCTAGTGTAGTAGTTAAAAGAACGCCTCCGGTAAGAGTGGAACGCGGGTTACACCCCCGCCTGGGTTTCCGAGTTCTGCACATATCACTTTATCAATTTTGAATATACAGCTATAACTTCATGACATCGCTATAAAACAGAAAAAGATAATATTTTTCAAAAATAACCTTCCAATCATCGTGTTCAGGACACGATTGCTCCTCCCAAGTTCAACGTCGGCTTCACGCATTCGTTCTCGAGCCCGACTGATCGTCTCACGCTGCGACGATAGATTTCCCAATACTTCGGTTCCAATCTATAGTCGGATGTTTAAGACAAAGCCTTATGTCCATTTCGCGCTACTACTTCGATCTTACTTGCTCAGTTTCAACAGCCATTCGATAGGCGTCCTGGAGTTTTCTCGACGATCTCTTCAATCTTTCTGTATTTGCTATAATTGTTCTTCCTAAATTAGATGAAAACATTTTACGAAACCTCATAAAACAAAAGAAAGTCCTTAAATTAACCTGCTGGTCCATCTCAACCGCTTCGTCATAGGCAAGTAACTCGTCTCTGTCGGCAGTTTCTCGTAAACGTTTGATTGCCTTTTCGAGCTCATTGTCGAGTAAACGCTTATCGCTCTGATAACTTCGTACTCGTAGCTCATATTTGTTGCGTTCACTACTAAAATCGCAATGTCACTTAGGTAGACAACAATCCAAGACAAATCTTCAGCACTTAGAAAATGCAAAAGAATTATCACATTGGAGACCGCACACCAACGGCACTGGCCACGCTCCCTCGCGCACGCGGATTTCGGCAGCCAGCAGTCCGCAATGACGAGTGCTGCCGTCGCGAAGGAGGTTGCTGGTTCGATCCCTACGCGATGCTTCACAGTGGCTTTTTAGCACTATTATTTTGTTTCCAATACAATCTGCTCAAATCACTGACACACTATATCACCAGATATTGATATAGTAAGTCCGTAACAGAAGCGATCAATGAATTATTTATTTATCACCATCTATTCAACAAACTGCACCTTATAACAATACTTATAACATGATATGTATAATGTATATATTATATATATGCGTGCATGTACACGTATACGTACGCATGTACATATATACATATATGTATATTATATGTGTAGTATATACATATATATGCACAAATGTATACGTATGCACATACGTATGTACGTACACAAACACATATGTATACACATGTGTATACATGTATATGTGCAGTCATACAATAATGTGTCGCCATAATTCCGCACATCTCTAAAGCCCTAAGGAAACTACGCAGTTGCTGGTAAGGGCTCTTGTACAGCCCGATACACGTGTTTCGTCGTTACAGACTAGCCAGCCGGGCAAAACCCGTCGTCTTTCGAACTTTTCATATTAAGTTCTCTCGGGAGCCTCACACTCCTTATAGAGAGTTATCGGAGGCGAACGTTTTACACTCTATGTCAATTGAAACTTTCACCTAACACAGAGTGTTGTACAATCGATTGCTCTTTGGCTGGTATTTTGATCATAATATACCTTTATTTCGAGTATTTTATTTAGACGACCTCATAAAAAGATAAAAAAAACCAAAGAAGATGGGTTCTGCACGACTGACGAGTCTCTAAGGACGAAACACGTGTATCGCGCTGTACAATAACCCTTATCAGAGCACATGACAAGTTGGCTCAGATAATAATGGAAGGATCTATAGAAATTTGAGCATGGTCTCAATAAAACACTCGAAATAAAGGTATAATATGTAGTTGCTGTTCGTAATCAACAAAAAACTCCCTGTATTTATTGTAATTGTACTTCAATGTATTGCATTATTGTATCATTCAGATTGTACTAAGGCTGTTTTTTAAAATGTAAATATATTTTATGTAAATATATTGTTAAAAGTTTCAGATTGTTGAATAAATGGTGATAATTAAATTATTAATTGACTGATCGCTTGTGTTACACTATTACTACATGGGATATGGTGTATCAGTGACATACTGTACTGAAAAGAAGAGGATAACACCAAAAAGTACGGCGAAGCGTCGTGTTGTGGGATCGAACCAGAAAGCTTCTTCCCGATGAACGGCAGCACAACACACTCATCACTGCTGGCTGTTGTCCCCCGAGCGAGCCTCCACGTGCGCGACGGGGTGGGCTCGCGCCGTAGGTCTGTGGCCTCCAATGTGACAATGCCAAAAAATTTGCTTTTCAGCATGGTTCATACAAAATATGATCTCTTAGATTTCCGTTCTCAAGTATGAAAAAATCCATAGCACCTTCCAGCTGCAAGATCTCGCACAGCAAGTTCCATTTGCTCCAAAAGTTCGGCGACATCGTTGAGCACTCGTTGAACTGCCATCACACTAGCCGGCCTGTCCGAAGCAGGTAATGTCGGTAGACGTGCGATTGTAGCCGTTACCTATCGATTACAGGATAAATTTAGCTACTTCTGAAGGTTTCTCTTAGGCAAAGAGAGCCCAACAGGGCGAAGCAATTATAATCGGACCCTTACAACGTAATATATTACACATTTTGACACTTTCCAAGAGGATTGAGGGCTTCGATGAAAAATAGTGGAATTATCTGCTCACAGACGTACACCCAACAAAACACTGCTTTATTTTACACGACCCGCTATACAATATTTTTGCGCGGATCTTAGTATTTCTAGAATTCGTTTCCCAGAGGTCTTCAAAGATTTCGCGTGATGTTTCGACTGCTGCTTGAAGACTTCGTCTACATAATGATGACGGTGGAGTACATGTCGAGTTAGAACTTCATGCAATCCTGGACAAAGCCAGGCTATGGAGTCCCAAGGTGATAGAAAGAGAGTGTTGGAAAAACGCTTGAGCCAAGACCTTTCTTCCCGATATCGCAGCAATAACATAACCACTGGCCTCACATCCCAACATATACTTCTCTATTCCAGAACCTTCTCAAAATGGGAAGTTTTGCTCGCTTAACTCGGAGAAAAAACTAGTAACACCATTTCAAAGGGTACTATAGCACAATAAGAAAAAGGTAGAGCAGCGGCTAACGAAGCAAGTGTATCAGTAAGCGAGGCGATAAGCGATGCGTGGTGCGATCCGTTTCACTGAAACTCCTTTCTACCCAACATCAAACGCTTTCCGAAACGCCTCAAATCGGCTTCCTCCAAGATTACAAAGAGAATCGTCTCGATAAGCTTAGTGCGACGTTCATAAAGAAGACAAAATCATAAGCAACAGTCGTAGCAACACGTGAGATGTCCTAGACTTTTGTGGAGAAGATGAATGCGAGGATATTTATCGGACGCAAGAAGTGCTGGGATCCGCTCAGTGAGATGTGATGATCATATAAGATAGCAGAAATAGAAAGCATAATGACACACCTCAGATGTCTGTAATGAATACTGCTGTTCAAATTCAGTTAAAGTCGTCGACACTCCGCCTGCTGTTGACATCTGCGACGGGTAGGAATAAAAAAGAAATTTAGCTCATATATACATAAATGTAAATAAAATTTATAGTAGTATCCGAGGTCACGCTGTTACACAAAAACGCCGTGATAAGTACTATTTCATTCACAATCAACAGATAATCTGAAAAAACCTACAAATATCAAACAATATTCAAAAACAAATCAATACGGTAGTGGTCTAGGATCTATAGTGGGCATAAGCTCTGTTCGCTTCGCAAGTCTTATGAAGCTCCTGTTTCGCTTGTATCGTAAGTCCTTCATTTTGACTAGCTGCTAATAACTCGTTGGCTAAGATGTCCCTGAAAGATCCAGCAGTAGTGAGATATACTAAGTACCTGAATCGGTATTATCGTTGACCAACACTATTCTAAAAAAAGAGGCGCACGCTTAGGTAACTACGGATATATGCACGAGTGGTCATGAGTCATCTAAGTAAAAACCAAAATATCGATTCCAATTTGCCCGACAATTATTCTTGAGCCATGCATATGGTCTGTTATGGGCACATGTACAGCCCAATACACGTGTTTCGGCATTGGCATCCTCGTCAGTTGGGCTGTACCATTCATCTTTAGCCAATCTTCTTGAGGGAACCCAACACCTACAGAGAAGGCGCACACGTACTATTTAGAGGTGCCATTAAGTGAAAAATCACTGAATGGGCAGTTTTGTACACTCGATTGCTCTTGGCTGGTATCGTCAAGTATATTATACCTTTCGAAATTTAGGCGTGATCCGAAGAAAACGCTCGAAACGAAAGGAAAGTATCGATTACTGAGTTTCACTAAACTAAAAAACCCCTAGATTAGTTTTGTTTCGGATAAAAGTGACTGAACGAATAGATTCTTATAATAGGTACAAAGGACAAAGCTCTCGTCGTTGATCAATCCCTGAGGGATGCGTCGTGCATTCGACTTCAATTTTTGACTTCGTTTGAGGTGATTGAATGCATATCTGGCCTTTACAATGACTCGCGGTGGCCTCCGCTGAACCGAGTCAGTGCTGCTTATCCTCCCAGACAAATCTGAGACCTGCCTGGTACCAATTTACCGACCCCGGAGGGATGGATGGCTTGGTGAGCCATGAGCGCGAGGTCGAACCACTGACCTCGTGTGCGACGCAGAGCACCTCTGACCACTGCGCCACATTCGCTCGATATAATAATATGATGTAATAGGTACATTTTAGAAAAATTCTTTCTCAAAATTTACTGCTCTAACAGCATTGTAATGATACATGTTTATGTACAGTATGTATCCAAGAATGCTAATTGCCAGACATCGACTCGACGCGGGAGTCGAGCCCCAGTTTCACCTATACTAAGGAGGCGAGCTACCACTACTGCACTACCGCAGCCATCGCTCCACTAATTTTGGATTATATATTTCCAGCACTTTGATGACAATAAGTGCTTGTCAGATCAAAACCGTTGACAGTTCATTGCTCATAGCCACGATGCCTTATATCGAACAAAGAGTGGTTGCAGAGTGTTGGCTCTCGGGACACCCCCACCCCTCCTCCCCCCCCCCCCCCCCTTTCCCCACGAGCCGGTATGTGTAAAATGAGAGTTCAACTCCCACCCGGGGTCAAAAGTTGAGAAGTTGGAAAAGATGAGGTCCAACACCGTTCTCCACCCAACATCATCATCGAACGTCTTTAATAAACTTTTTTTTACACTTGGACAACTATTAGTTAGGAAATCGTCCACAATTGAACAGATTGAAACGTCCAATGCAGGAACAATCTCAAAATGATAAGGAGTTCCTAGAACATCAGATATCTATGATATTGTACATATATTTTATTGGTGATGCGTAGATTCTAACGTAACCTTTTTTGTATAACAGTTGTCTTTATGTGGAGCTTTTCAAGACTGCCCTATAGTCTAAGAGCTTGAATTTTCTTCTAGTTTCATGACGGAGTCACAAACTTACTAATAGCTCAACAATAGTTTCAATTAAGGGGTTTACGATCGACAAGCGTAAAACACAAACTTACTTTAGAAAAAATTCTCCATGTTTAGCTTTTTCTCGACATATGTCTCGCATCATCTTCATCGCACGAAATTCTGCTTCAGGTTTTTCAATGGGAAATGGAACTTGATAGGTTGTGCCACCTAGAAATGCATGAAGACCATTGTTTAGAATGAAGCGATAGTTAAAAGAAAAAGATAGAATTAGAAAAAACCACATAATTTTCACAAACCTAACCTCTTGTGACCCCTTGCAATTTCATAAGAGGATGACAATTTTCTATGGCTTTTCGAGCAATAACGAAAGGATCCAATTCTATGTTGCACTGAAATCATGAAGCTTTGATAGTCGGATATCGTACAAAAATTGCCAAGCAAGATTGTTTTGGACAGGAATTTTTCTTCGCGTTAATTATACCTACCTTCTCGCTCTCATCTGCTTTCCGCCAAGCCTTGTACTGCCGAGTTTTGATGGTCTCCAAAGCTAAATAGACATGCTTCTTAACTGTTTCCTTACGACCGCTATTCATGAATACTCGTATCAACTTGTCTACCTGAAATCATAGATTACATAACTAATCCTCTACATTCACGAAAATTGATAACATATTATTTTTGAACTCCCTAACAATTCCCTGACTAAACTTGGAGTCAAAAACTTGGGTAATGCATTAGTTCGGCGACGAACGACTTGCTAGACGAACTCAAGGTTGTCAATATCAACGTCTATTGCGTAAAGTAGCAATATAGTACGATAAAGTGGTATGGCTAATGTTTCGGCCAACTCCGCCTTTTCAGAGCCTGACAGGTGGAACTAATTCGCAATCTCTTCAATCAAACATGCTCATAACCCGCCAGAAAGACGTGATAAACAATTCCTGAATCGCATAGTACTTTTCAGCACTTTATTGATCCGTCTTCACAGCGTGTTTGTCCTTTTGACTGCGCGGATCCTTTTACTTCTAGCATTCGACTCCTTTTTTTTTCCTTCTTCTTGAACGTCACAGAATAGTGGCCGAGCACGTCTCCTTGCTATCTCGAGGATAGCCTGGCTGTGATATTCCATAGGGAGCTGTTGTTGACTGCCGGAGAGTGTACGGGGAAGGGAGTATTAGCTCGCACGCGCCGTAACGAGCATCACAAGCACTCGGCAACGGCGTCCCCACTGTATCACTCTGCTAAACTTTATGAACAGTATTATTGACAACCTTGAATCTAGTTAACAAATAAGGATTGAACTGTCCAATCCATGCCGGGGCTGAAAGGTACTCGGTTCTGAGAGCAACCTAAGCCAGTAGACCAGATCTAAGTTCATTTATCAATAGAAATCCTGGTGCATATTGTCTCTAAGCAACAATAACAAAAACAAATCAGAATCCCATATAAAAGGGCACCATCCTGGAGTATTTTAGCCCATACATAGATTTTCCAGATACTATACTAAGAATGTTTACGATGGGGCACATGGCCGAGCGGCTAATGATGATGGGCGCTGCTCAGAGGATTGATTGCCTATCGCTCCCAACACTCTCCGCAATCGTTAACGAATGCCCTACGAAACGCCCCTGTCTGGTTACCCTCGATATAGCAAGAAGACGTGCTCGATCAGTATTTTACGACGTTCGCAAAGGAGATGCAGTTCTTACGCAAGCGAGGAGACGATTCGAATGCTAGAAGTAGTGTGAGAAAGAAGGGAAAAGACTATAACAAAGGTCAAATAATATGTTAAAATAAGAAAATTATAAAATTATAAATAAAACACTTACTGTGTGATCTCTGTAAAATACAGGTGTTGCATCGCTCTTCATCGCCTTGAGAAACAAGAAGTTCCGTTCATCATTCTTATCCAAAGGTTCATGCATCTGTGATAACCGTTACTAATATATAAAATCATAAGCTATGAATTGTTCTCAGTGCTTTGAAGGTGAAATTAATCTCGAACACAAGCATCATAGGATCTCTAGAGAACAAACGACGTAATGGCTTTAGAACTCTTCTTCTTGATGAGACAATGAATTCATGACATCCAATTTTTCACTATTTTAACGCAATTTGATCAGAGGACACTCTAGTAAAGACACCTCATCAACATATTATTGGGCCATAGTAAGAAGATGAAGCTCTGGACGTTGATAAATTCCGAGGGTGCGCCCACGCAGTCGACTAATCGAGCATTGTTAGAGGTGTCTAAAGTGCAAATCTGGTCTTTACAATAACCAGCACTGACCTTACGATGTACCAAGTCAGTGCTACTATCTTCACAGGCAGGTCTGGTGCCAGGTTGCCGAATATGGAGGAACAGGTAGCTTAAAACTCACTGGCAAGTATTCCAACCGTCGACTATGTTTGTGTCTCAGTGTAGCGCCAACCACTGCGCTGCACCCGCTCAATCAGATGGCACAAAGCTTTAATGTAGGCGGGCTCATCAGCTTGATAATAAGCCAGAAAATGGTAACACATTTTCAAAAGAGAGAACAATTGTCAATGTAGAGGGTCATCAGACACGGTGATATCCCTGTGGGCTCGCTATTTACTACTTTGTCAAAAGAGATTTCATTTAAATTCTTATTAGCAAAAAAGCTTGATATTTGTTCAATATTATCGTTCTTCTCTATGCCTCCTCCTAGTTATTGGCACATCACAGAATGTTTGAAAGGAATCATGGCGATAACTGCTTTCAAACAAATCACAAGTAAACTGATCTTTCAAAACGTTTTCTACTGTTCACAGATATGAGACCTCAAATCTGAAACGTTGGGTGAAGTGTGTGATATATTTTTACACGACCCGTTTTCAGATTCCACTGTAAGGAACCCATTACTTCTTGCATCTGATCTGCTTCTTTGCATTCATACCACGGATCTTCAAACACTTGGCGTGTCTTTCCAACTGTTGCTCGGGGATTTTATTTTCTTCATGAACGCCAAAGAACACTGGTTAGGCAGATATCGCGAAAAACACGCGAACTGTTCGAAGAACCGTTGTATGAATGCGAAGAAGCGGATCGGGTGCAAGAAGTAATGGGTTCTGTGCAATGGAATTTGAAACGGGTCGTGTAAAAAATATATCACACACTTCGCTCAACGTCACAGATGAGGTCCCATATTTGTGCGGATAGGATCTTGAGGATAGCCAAGCTAAGGCGTTCGCAGGTGATCTCTGGCGAGTGTTGAGATAAGAGGTCGAACCAGCGCCATTTCTCCTGATGAGGTGCATCACTAACTATTTAGTCACCGACTCTCAAAAGATAATGTCCATAGTGTACGATATGGAGTTCACAAATGAAGACTAATAAAAGTAAGGGCATTCCACGAGTTGGTAGTCAACAAAAATTGGATATTGTCGCGCGTATGTCAATTTGCAAACTAGACAGAACTTTGTTAAAGGCGCCGGATTTTCTCGAAGCCTGAAAGGGGCCACGGAACTCTATCCTTAGCGAAAAAAAAAACCCAGAGTAATTATGCTATTACCATAAATTGAGTGGATACTTATAATCAGTTAAATTTATCCTCACTTTCACGCAAATGATGCAGTGATTAGAAGTGCCCTGTAACACATACGTGGTCAACAGCTTGATTTCGCGCCCATGGTTCACCAAGCCTTTCATCCTTCCCAGGTCGGCACATTGAAACCAGACCTCTCTGAGAGGATATAAGAAGCGACTTGCTATATCGGCTGTACCCGTCAGTCATTGTGGAGGCCAGATATCATTCAATCATCTTTAGCGCAACGCCAAGAACATTTCCCTTCGTAAATTCAGTTAAGCAGATTGATTCCCTCTGAGTTACCATGGAAGACTTTGGAATACTTCGATTGGTGCTTCAGTCAAAAGCTTATTTCTTCTAACGATATTCATGCAAGCAATATCATGTTTGTCAATAAGCCAGCTCTAAATCAAGAATTTTTCGTGTGAAAAAGTCAGGAATTTCAACCCATAATAGCAACCAACTATACGCTATGGAGATATCGATAAAAAACAAGACTTTAGCAAAGTAAGCAGAGAGGGAGGGTGGGAGGGGAGAGAGACTTTCCATTGCACTTTCAGTAATTATTCGAAAGCTTAAGTCTCTGGCTACGGCGCAACATGGCCGTTTTTGAAAAGGCCTTTTGAAAACGCCGTAGCAGGAAGAAAACATATGTGTTTCACACACACACATATTTATCGCAGTACAGAGCTCTTCCCTTAACTTATTGGTAACCATTTGATAGCGTAAGTTTCGGTGATTCCAATGATGCGCTTGATCTCTATAATGATCATTTCACTGCAATGTAGCAGGAAAAACACGATTGAGTTCACATGCGCGGGCAACTGTCTTTCGGTAAGCACGTGGGTTGGGTGTCTAGTGGCTGTGGATTCGATACGGCGCTTTGCAATCGATCGGTCAATCGCATTAAGGCAACTCAGATATGGAAAGCAATTTTTGTCATTCAATTGAGGACTTCTTCTTCGCCTTGAAATGAAACTCCAGAAAAAACATATGACTCTGATAGTACAAGAGTTTTCTTCACACGTCAATATGCTTTTCATGCTTCCACAAAAGTAACAGTGAAAGCGCGCGGCCGGCGTAAAACACAGTTGATGAAGGGCCCAAAATACATTGCCAGATTATACTGTTACTTTAGCGAGGTCTCAAATAGACTATTGCAATATTTTTTTACGTAAGCCCACGGTAACAGCCATTACGTCATGCAGTGCAACTGAAAATCAATCACTCGACACTTTGAAAGATCGTTATGGTGACTGTTTCATTGTACGCCGGGTGTAAAAAGTTCGTCGTCGATTCCTCTATGTAGTGGTAAATCCCTGAGTAACTGACTGAACGAAAAGGCAACGTTCATACTGACGAGGGTAGAAGACACGAAACAAGTGTCTCAGACTGTATAAGTGCTTATAACACACTCAACAAAGGCTTAAAATAAATTATCAGAATTACAACTTTGTTTTGTTGTCACAAAACGGCTTCGTAGCGCACTAGCCAAAAATTTAATGCTTCGAATGATTACTTACAGCTCATATGAAAAGTTCTTGCCCAGCGAAAGGCGTCATTTCTTCATCTGTCGCCGTCTAACAGAAAATAGCGCGGAAATCAAATTTGGAGTTGGTCTCCTGTGCGCCGCATTACGAAGGCCGATGTTTTGAATTTAGGAAAACAAAGACAAAACTTTCACTTAGTCCATAACAAACCTGCTTAATATCCGTACTGGATCTCGAAACAAGCGCGGGTCATAACAATCTTGAGAAACTCTGCTATTAGAAATCGACCGTGCTGAAGTTAAGCAGCTCAACCACCATCGAGATGTCAGCTTCATTGTTTCGCGATGATTACTTCTCAACTGGAAACGAATGATACCTAAACATACATCGCAAGATAAGTGAAAAGATGATACTGGAACTCTACTGATCCTCGTCGGGATCACACCCATTGAGTACATAGAACTACTCTCTTCTTTTTTAATGCAAATTTACTTCAGTTTCCTACCGTGAACACCTCCAACAGAATGGATATCTAAGGATATTAGATGCGAGGAACAAAGAATCATCTATGAATACTCCAGGTAAAAACATTTTATCGCCTTTTTCAAACCCGTATCCTAGTTTATTTTTGTGGGTTCCCGTACTTCTAGCATTCAATCTATCTTCTCGTCTACTTGAGGATTTCGTCTTCCTCACGAACGTCGCAGAAAAGTCGAGCACGCCTGCTTACGATATCAAGGATAGCCAGACTGGGGCACTCCGTAGGGCGTTCGTTACTGATTGCCGGAGTATGAGAGCTGTAGAGGGTCCACCTGGCGTGGAGTCGCGCCGAGCATCACTACCTACTAGGCCACTGGACCAATGAATAAGTTGGAATTGCGAAAATTCCACTACCTTCCAACACAAATTGTATTCTCCAGATGTCAACAAGATATGACTGCACCAAATCTGATAAACAGCAGCATCAAGTCTGGTGCTAACTAAGGAGGATCTGTAAAATTTCGCGTTGCTAGCATCTACAAAAGACATCAGAAGACGTTCCTCAATGCTATTTGACGAGATTATAAGAGAAAGGTGTGAAAGCAGACTGGCTTTTTCAATTCAACTACGAAAATAGAAAAAAATTTGTCAATAGAGGACTCACAAAACCACCCTGATTTCTACGCAACTATCAGCTAGTAGCCATAGTTTCATTTACGTAAATGTAAGAAATGTGCGATAGAAAATAAAGCCATATGATGACGACTAAGGAACAAGTGAAACGAGTTATTAGATGGGACAAAGTTAAAATCTAAAATCTCAAGAACCCTAAAAAAAAAAGCTAAAAATAAAGCACGACTGCTAATAAAAACCGACAGTAAGTTCAAAAGTACATCAACTGAAATGACAGGCACTAGAAAAAAAAAAGAGTATTGGCAGAAATTAAGAATGTAGGCGAATGGAAAGGTGACAAATTCGAGACAAGAAAAAAAAGACTGATTAATTTCGATGCGGACCAGTAGCAACATAACCCCCTTGGGGCCAGCACTGATAGGCAGGCGACGTCGCGCCGTCAATTTCCCACGAAACGCGACGTCGTCATTACAGTAGCTCAGTGAGATTTAACGTCGCGCAGCACGGTACGAAACGTACCGCTGGCTCTTAAGAGGAGTATCGCATCTTCACTATGAATATGAACCATATAAAATTAGAAATAAAGGGTCGAAATTAATAAAGCTGGATATGTTTTAGTAGCTCTTGTTCATAACCAAGGTTTTTCGCCCGGTAAGCAGCGTGATCGACCGGCAGGTGGGGTGCGTTAGAATGAGAATGTTACGGTTTCCTAATGAACTTTGGATTCCTGATCGATACTGAAGAGTTTCTGTGATTATTAGAAGATATAAAATGACTAAGTGGATTTCGATAAGGCTATCGGCAGTAAAATAGATGATCATTTTTTTGAAGTGTCTGTCTGAATTGTTGTAAAAAGCTGCTATATACGGCATGTTGATAATAAATACAAATTCATTGCAAAATACTGTAGATCTACTAACTGTAGATGTTCCACGAATAATCAAACAAGTGTATAGAGATAAAATCAATCAAACAGACACTTTTCGTATCATGACGCGCACCCACTACATAAGCCGCAGTATGCTCACGCGCGGCGCGGGAATCAGTGTTACATAAACGGCCATGCGTTACGTAAGGGTTTATGGAGCTGGTACTCCACCGTAATGAGCTTCCTGCTAGCTAAATAAAATTAAACCGGCTGATAGGCAGGTACGGATGAGCTTTGAAGCGGCCAATTTTATGACCATGCATGAAGAAGAACTCCCGAAAACACTGCATCACAGAAACATCATGTACGGCGAGGGCAAACGATCGCACTCTTCTACCACAAATCTGCAAAAGAAAAATCTACTCTTCCATGGATTGACATTAGCTTTATTGAAAATTCACCAAGAAACACACAGATCGTGGAAGATATGACCCCTTCATTTGATTCAAATATGCACAGAAGTTGAAGGGACATGCCTTTATCGATTTGGTGCGTGGAACCTTATCGCACGTGGAGCGGGATTTCATTTCAAAAAATCACAGTTTCCTTCTCCACAGAAAAAAAATACTAGGTTTTGGGCATTAATTTGATGCGCCATGCTTTTCAGTGAAGCCTCCCACGTTTTTGGTGCATATTTCAACTCGAGTGCAAAACGTGATCTTCCTTCTCTGCTATTGCTTAGTGACAAGGACTCATCAGAAACCAAAGACAGCAGTGAGTTCCCGCTACTCATGCTGTCAATGACTAGTGGAAATCTAGTAAAAAAAAAAAACTTTGCCCAGTAAGGAAAAATTCTCTAAATACTCTTATACAGATTACTGTATATATCGCCCTCAAAGGTCTATTTTATCAGTAAAACAAGAAAACATGGAGGCAAGAATTTATTAAGAAAGAACGTAGCGTTAAATAACCACTCACGCTGCATAGCCACGTTTGCAAGCAGCGCACCGAACATCTCCTTTCTTTTCATATATCACCATTGGATAACGTCCCAGATCCTAGAAGAAACAAAGTTAGATACACAAATAAAACTGAGCGCTGTATGGCGTTGGTGGTTGAGGATTATGTAGAACACAATCGACGTCAGGCGGGAAGTGAACCTTGTGCTCCGCCCGTATCGGAAGCGCGTGCTACCACTATACTACCGAGGTCTTCATGCTGCCACTACTCTTCCTCCGATATAGTTCATCGTAAGGCTATCTTTCGTTCCGCCGTTTTATTTGGTGCTCTACCACAATGGTGGTAGATTATACAAGAAAAATTTGCCACACATCATACCACCGCTAAGAGCGGTCAAAGAGAAAAAATTTTATACACAAAAAGCGAAAGAACTAAAGCACCTGAACAGTGCCGACTTTTGCGAGTAGCCGAAGATCATGAAATATCAATAGGTGCTCACATGAGCCAGAATGCTGGAACACGTATGGCTGTCC
>JAHQIW010007057.1:0-43211 GCA_019055375.1 Parelaphostrongylus tenuis | reverse complement strand
CGCTGAAGAGCATGTTGCGCATTGTTAGAGGTAGATTGCTACGCACCTAATCAATTGTCCAATATCACGTGTAAAGGTCGAATAACCATCTGTTCCTTCAATGTCCCCAATTTGGTATCAGTCTTGTGTGGGAAATTAGAAGTACTGATTTGATCGTTCTGTATAGTTACTAAGAGTTATTGTGAGTGCCACAGACACGCATTCGAGTCCTAACGACGTCAGTAAAGCCTAATGCAGTAGTGCATTCCTTGAGCTTGATCAACGACGAGGGTTTTTTTTCTGGTACATGTTTCGAACAGACATCTTGGTTTGAACGCCGCATTTTTCCACCTGTGTCACCGAAAGCTTCAGTGACAGACTTTTGCGTCAGATGGAATTCAGAGTCAGATCTCACTTTTTCCGGGAGCGCGTGCTGAACTCGGTGTGTATAAGCGTAGAAGATTCAGTGGAATGCCTTAGCAATCTGATTTTCAGATGGTCTGCGAGAGCTAGCAATGGGACAGTCAATACTCGCCAAGAAGCAATGCAAGTGAGAGCGTGTCTAAAGCTAGAGCCTTTACACTTGATCAGCTACGACTCTATTGTGGTTTTCTAAACAACTGTTTTGTCTTCCGTTTAACAAAAAAAATAGACAGGAAAATAGTTTGAATTTCCAGCCGTCAGAGGACATAAATCTCACTGTGTCTAAAGCGAAGAAAGAGTGACCTCTGTCTTACATCTACGATAGCCTTTACCCAAATGTAAATCATCATCGAATGGTATAGAAAATCGACTAACTAAAATTACTCCACAATTTCACTCTATGCCCTACACACACAAAAAGCTTCATGGAGAGCATACCACAAGCTACCATTGTGTTTCACTAGGTGAAAAGCAAAAGGATTAGTCTCTATGAAGCAGCAACTGAACCATTTACACAGGATAAAAATCGGCAGTTGCTCAAAAAAGACCACACGATAACCATGTCTCCATACCGCATTTCTAACGTAAACAACATCTATAGCCTGCTGTTCAATAGGGGGGAAATAACTACAGCTATAATCGCTATAAAATAGGTTGGTGTAGTCAATTCGGTAAGTGTGATTGGATTACGAGCAAACAGTATAAGCGTGAGCTAGTACTCAGTTGTTCATATGACGCTTCGTATGGTTAAGAATTGACCCACTACAAGCAGCATTTAATTGCATAACTTGCTCCAACGTCAAGGACGATGATTGCATAAATTCGTATGTGGGCGTATTTGATTTCTTGTCGAACATGTGATACGAGTAGGTTAGCGAAACAGGCACTCTGTGTCTGCATAAGAGAGCACTATTGAAAACTTGTAGCCAAACAAAACGTTCCTTTTTATGCATATGCCGCAATGACGTTTTCATGGAACTCTCGAGAACACTACTAGATTCAAGCGTATCGATCGCAATCTGGAAAGGATAATCTGTAATACGATCAAGCAGTGCATTCGCAGCACTATTTCAGTGCAGCGGAATACGTTTTTGAGTGTTACGATCGTCCACAACAGTATTTTCCGACGGGGGTCCTTTACCTTAGAATGCCAAGACTGATTCGAAGGAATCAACTAGGTGTCAAAGAGAGCTGCAACTACTAGTGCAGATCCCTTTTTGACATATAACTGAGAGCAGAAAAACTAGTGATGAAGATTGCAAAAGTGTAAATATGAAGGACACCTGTAACAGAAATGCTGATGAGAAGGCGGTGAGGCTAGACGATGTCTCATAAACAGACATTCTGCAAAGTTGACTTACTGTGGTTATATGGACTATGACGAATTATTATAAGACTAATACATTGTTATTATGCCCCTGCAGGTCAATAACTACACAAACATTTGCAGGATGAACTGCCCAATGGAAAACAAATTCTATCACTGGACGATCACTATTGCCAACAGGCTTTCTGCAGAAAAGAACAGTGCCGGGTGACGTTCTGATTTCAACGGTGGTCCTCCTCCGAAGATCCGAATTCAATGGCTACAAAAACCATCACAAGGACAAACGGCTGTGGTACATCAATCCGGATCAATCTGCTTTGAGGAAGACGTAACGCGCCTAATTTTTAGCCGAATAAATTTGTTCCATAAAAACTTTGTGAAACTGGCTCACTTAAGAAAGTCAATACGATCGATTAGTAAGTCCGAAGTCAAAGGAAAGACAGCCATCAAATGCTATTCCAAGTGCAGTTAGTTTTCATTAGTTTTCAATTGCTAGATCAGTTGCTCTGAGTATTACGGTACAGCTAACATGATTTGTTATGGGGTGTTATACTGCATACATGCTAATTATTACATTAGAAATACTTTTCATGAAACTGGAGAGGAATCCGCAGTTAATATTTTTGAGCAAAAAAAAACATCAAGATTTTGAAGAAAGGTCTTTAAATAGCTTGTGTTTCAAATTGTGTTTTTGTTGCACTCTAAACCGTCTTATTGCCATTTGATTAGCTGTTCTCCTTTGCAAGAGGTAGAAACTTAGCTCTGTCATTGAATGAACACATGAAACACACAGTGTGGGTAGAGCTTAAGTGTAGTGAATTTGAGAAGAAGCTCAGTTTCCTTGCTTGGACTCGAAGTTCCATGCAGGCTGCTTAGAATTATACTCATTAAAAAATCTGCCAATGATTTTATAGAACCAAGTGAAAAAATCGCTTATTTTAGTAAGCCAGTGAACCGCTCACACTCAATCAAATCATTTGCCGACTGTTCGTTGTCAACAAAAAGTTTCATGCCATCTGTGGTAACTGTACTACATCGACAATCTTTGAGGTGTCTCACTAGTTGAGCGAATAGATTCAACGACCCAACTACAACATTTGATTTAGCACATTAAAAAGTTGTTAAGTAATATCTATCAACACGTCACTTGGTGAACAACGGACGACAGGTGATACAGGTGATCTTTCAATAGCTAGCTTCTTAAGAAGCTTCGGATAGCAGAAAACTAGAGTATCATGTCTAGAAAAAGATATAGTGGTCGCCAATCAAACCACGCATTTCTACCAGTGTGGGAATCAAAAAAGAGTTAGGCCTTCAATTTGTAGCAGTGGTAAAACATTAATTTTCTCTTACTAAACAGCGAAAAGACAGATTTTTGTCATCCCAGAGGATTTAGCTAGTCAAAAGCTAGTAATCTTGCGATACGAACTATGTATCAAAAGTGCCGTGCAGCAGCTTCGATGGCGAAGAAAGTCCAGATCACTGTCATCAATGATACCCAATGAAAAGGGCATCTGGAGCGGATTGAGCAGTATTGGTTCGATAAGTAAAATTGCGCCTACGTGCATGCAATAACCATCTTTGAAAGTTTCTTTTCAAAAAGATTGAGAGTTTTCTTCCGTTTAGAAGGCGACAAATGAATATGGCCCTATTCGCTGCACAATAGCCTTTCATAAGAATGTTAGTGATCATTCGAAAGCTTAGATTTCTGGCTACAGCCAGGTCACCGATTTCCGAAAAAGCTGTAGCATCCAAAATAAAAAATATGATGCTGTAGCATCCAAAATAAAAATATGTTTGATAACCGCCGTTTGCATCCATATTTATCATGCGTATCAATCACTGGAAGCACGAGAAACAAATCAACTAGTAGAGGAACATGCGTAGCAACTGAGTCGATCATTTTATCTGGAGTTTCTTTCAAAGCGAAGAAAAAATATTTCCAGCTTCATATCAAATTCATCCCATATAGCCAACAGCCAGGGCGTCGATTAGTTGGCTCGCCCCTCGACATCATGGACTAGTCGATACACAAGATAGCCGAAAATGTAAAACTCGACTTTATTTTCCGTGCTAGTGATTTTTCCAAAGAATAAGAACGGGTTGAAATAATGAAACTAACGCTACCGAATGACTATCATTAATCCAAAGAAAGAGCTCTGTCCGGCGAGGTGTAACGCACAAATCTTTTCTCTCTCTTAGAGCACTATCGAAGGAGCTTTTCCAAAAAGCTAACAAACTTTTGAGTTACTCAAAACTTGTGCTATCGAATGAGTACCAGCACTCTAGTAAAGGAGCTTTTCCAACGAAATATAAGCGACATAAGAAAAAAAACACGTGATCGTGTGGAACATGATTTTATTTTAGATTTTTCAGCGTCATAAAGGCGTTTTGAAAAGCCGATTAACGCGGGGCTCTCATTAGAAACTTTAGCCTTTGATTGATTATTAACGCTCATGTAGGAATTTTCTGTCCAGCGGATAAGATCGGTTTTTCATTGTCGGCACATAATGGACAAACACGAGAAAATCTTCTGGTATTAGAGTCAGACGTTTAATTTGGTTAATTTGGAGTTTTCTCGATACAGAGAAATAATTCTTAACTAAATAGCAAAAATTGCGCTGCTCTATGTCCTGACAGAAGTGCTAGTCAATCAACAATCATGTTGAAACATATAGCATCTGCCCTGGATCCTCCTCCTTCACTCCTAAGCCAAAATACTGATGTTGACAGTTCCCAGTAAATTCAATCTTAATTTCCCTGCGGCTCCGCAAAGAAAAGTTTTTTTTCAAAAAAATAAGCACAGCGCTTCAATCTTCAAATCATACGCAATCGAATGATTACTAATACTCTAAAGAGTTGTGTCCTTTAGCAAGTTCAAACGACGGCTTTGCAGAAGGATTGTTACACTTCAAAGGCTAATGAATCGCGATTAGCGGGGGTGCAGTGGCTGAGTGTTTGTGATGCTCGTCGTGGCGTACATGGAGCCGAGCCTCACTCCCGGCCCTCTCGGGCAGTTAGCAACATCGCCTTGTGGAATGCCGCAGCGAGGATACCCTCGAAATCTCCAAGGGGACTCGATCATCTACTATTCTACAACGTTCAAGAAGAAAGAGCGAAGTGAATGTTAGAAGTGCTGGATCCGTACAGTGAAAAGAACCACTGTGGAGATGGATCAATAAAGTTTCAGAAGAATATCGAATAACGCCATGAATATTCCCGAAACGATCACAACAGAGAAAAAAAATTGCTAGTAAAAATGTCTTCACGACTCCAGAATTCATGCCACCAAAGTCATTGAACTTTTACTCGATTGGCAAAAATGTATGCATCCCAATAGATGTATAATTTGAGAAAAATCTTTTTCACAGATTTTAGCAGTGTTGATAGTGTTACAACTATCTTCCAATAATGTTGAGTAATATGCCAAATTTTGAACAGCGACGGGATTTGAACTAGCTTCTCACTTTGTGAGGGGAACGTTCTAACACTGCACAACTGGATCTCGTAGCCTGCTACCATTCCTTATGATATACAACACATCTATTCTCTTAGCAAGCAAACGCTGGCGATGTGGCCTAATTCCGGAAAAGAGTGAGATATTGGTTCAACTGCTGCCCCAGATTCACTTGAGAGGTTTTTGCTGTGTCTCGATCTCTAGCGCCTCACATACTCGCTGTCTGGACCGGTGAATTGTATCTGCGGTGTTTCTGATAAAGCAGAGCTTCGATTCAGCGGCAAGTTTACTCTGAGCAAAACATTCATGTCGCGTGATACTCGTCTTTGATACTTTCTTATGAAATAGTTGCACAGTGATAGTCTTTATTACTAACACTCACTACAGAAGGTGGCAGCTACTTCCTACTACGACTTTACCACGGAAAATGTTAATAATTGCAATCATCACTAATAGAGTTCACTACAAATTCTACAGCTACATTACATGTTCGCTATACAATATTCTTTTTTTTTGAGCAAATCAATCATTCCTATGGTTCATCACTGTTATGACCAAGCCAGCTTGTACTGGTTGAAGTAGTTTATGCCCTCTTCTTTGACCTAAAATGTCGGTTGTCAAAACTACCAGAGATGAAAACTAATTGGACTATCAGACTTACATTGAATTTCAATTGATTTCCTTCCAATCCTACAATATCGTTTGATTTTTTCATTTCTTCAGCATAGATACCAAAGCCTGAAATCGTTGAAGCATGACAATAATAATGCATCAAAAGATTGTAGCTGACAGACGGCAATTGTTGTCTGGTTCAGACAAAGTAGGATTTTTTGGAACGTCATTTAGAGACCACAAAAAGAGAAGAGAAGTCCTAAAGAAAAAACCATTATGAGACTATGAGATAGAAAGGGAATAGCTGTACGAAGCAAAACCAAGAAATCAGTTTCTCCCCGGAGACTTGGAAATGCTCATAGCATAAGCCGTCACCAGTCTTCTTCACTACTTGGATGCACATTCACTCATTGGAAAAACCTAATGAACAATTTTTGATGCACTCCTTTACTAAGGTGATCCATGAGTATGCGCAGATTGTACTTTCAGGTAATCATCTCTTTTTAATGTTAGCTTCTAGCATTTTGCGAAGTGAACAATTGCACGTTTTGCGCTTGGTTGGTAAGCAGCTAGTGGTAAAATTTTGTTCAAGTCTGATAAATACATCAGTGACATCTGAGACTATTGGTGTGTGTACAAACCATGGACCTCAAGCGAGTGTTGAACTAATGTCTCGAGCATAGCGGTGGGAGGCGTTCATCATCGAAACCACCGCCTTGCTATCACTCTTTGGGTGCATATCGACATCAAACGCAGCTAAGCTCGTAGATTCTGAATATGTTTAGTCCACAAGGATAAAAAAGAGAGTTAAACGAGGGTTCATTTCCTTGTTGAGGCGAATGCTTCACATTCCACTCAGTGTTATTAGGTATTTATTCACATTATAATATCACTGGTAAACAACGATTAGAATAACGAACATATATAAATTATACGCACCATCAACGGTGGAATAAAGAAAAGCATGCTAAATTCAGAAAAAAAAAGGCTTTTGTTATTTTAGTTGACTCACATCTATTCAAGCACCGTTTGAGCGCAGCATTAATTTTCCTGTTGCTACGAAGTAAGACAATTGAAGTTGTGATGGGGAGCAGCGCAATACAAACTTGAAAAATCCAGACAAAAGCTTTGCCAAGAAAAGGCGAAAGCCCCAGTCATAGCCCTGTAAAGAGCATTGAAATTTTCATGTTACCCATCAAAGTCGAGCAAAAAATTCTACATAAGTGTGTGATGCTTGAGCTTGACTCACTAATATTTCAAAACCATTCGCAAAATTTTACTAGTATATTGTTGTTGAAAGTTTCGAGCTCATTGTCAACTCATCTAGCCACTCGAAATGAATCAAGAAGTGATGTTGAATTTTTTCTAATAAATGAAACTTACAAATAAAATCGTAGCGTGAGTGACGCCCAGCCGATAACAATCTGAAACGACAAGACCGCGATGAGTCGAAACAACCACTTTGTCGCTTCCACATTCTCTCTTACCTACAATCAGTACGCGACGACGTAAGCAGTTTATATCATATATGTACCATAATCACTATTTGTAAATCTGTGAGTTTCGTAGAAGGAACCACAGTAGAGTACTCCATAGAGAAATCATACGCTCAATTTTGAAAAATCGCTTACTGGCGGGATATGCAGTCCACTCAACATAGTAGAGGATAAATGGTTGAATACCTACTAAATTTGAAGAAAGACTGGCAAGAGGCCTCTCAATCTGTCAAGTCAGTGCTTTTTTAGTTTTAAAACAACTCGAGTGCCAAATCGCCTACTCTCAGAAATGCTATTCTGAGTTTCGGTGTCGAAGCTAAAACGTTGTGTATAGTCCAGTCTGTCCTACTACGTACTGAAAGCCCATACTTATGGCAAAGTTATAATGATAGATGATCAAGAATGTGCACTAGCTAGGCCTTCGTCTGGACTGAAAGTTTTCAAGCTAGAAAAACTGACATCCTTGTTACCAAGATTTTGCTCTCTTTAATGATAGAATGTTCTTGCACTCCTAAGGTGCTGAATTCTTCCTAAAATATTTGAGAATCAAACTTTTAAGGATGCCGAAATATTGACCTCGTTAGATTAGGACATTTTGTATCTCATTAGCATGAAAATCTCGGTTCCCATGACTATTTATTTTCTTTCTTTCTTTCCCATACTTCTTCAGTCCTCTAGGAAAACCGGCATGCTATATTGTCAGTGAGGAACAGAAAAATACCCGGTCCAAACAGGATTGAACCAGAACACCTGAAGAACCTACCGCCATTTCTCATTAACACACTGGCTCGGCTCTTCACTCGCTGCCTGTCAGAATTCAAGGTCCCTATTCAGTGGAAACCAGCAAGACCGTATTGTTGCTCAAAAAGGGAAACCTTCACGACATAGGCAATCATCGCCCAATCTGCTTGCTGTCCGTTGTCTATAAACTTTTTACTCGAGTCATCCTGAACAGGATTGACAGAACACTGGACGAAGGACAGCCATGCGAACATGCAGGGTTCCGAAAAGTATTCAGTACCACAGACCACATCCATACGATTACAAGACTCATTGGTTTCACGAGAGTACAAACAACCACTCTGTCTCACTTCATCGATCTAAAGAAAGCCTTTGATTCAGTGGAAACAAGAAGCGGTTATAGAGGCTCTGGATAACCAGGGCGTCCCTACTCGGTACATAATGATCCTTCGTGAGCTTTACAAAAATTTCACGGCCAATATACCTCTATTCTAAAACAATATCACCATCAATGCAAGAAAAGGGGTTCGACAAAGCGATTCAAATTTCGCCAAAATTTTCCACTGCCAGTCACCAGAACGTCATGAGAGCATTGAATTGGGACGATATGGGGGTGAAATTTTTGCTGATGATATCGTCTGCATAAACATCAAGCATCAGCCAAAGGAAACGAACGTTGATTGCTTTCTACACACGTTTCTGGAAAGGATTGGTTCTAACTAATTTTAAAGAAAGCGATGTTCATAATGAACGGATAGGCTTTGCGTGCCCCATTCAAGCTCAACGGAGCGAAAATCTCCGAATGCTCCAGTTACGTCTAAGTCGTGAAATCAATATGATTTATGACCTAGGTCTAGATTGAAGTGGGAGGAAAAGAGCGGCTTGGGGAACTTTCAAAAGCATCGGAGATGTAATGAAGATGGCAAAGAACATCCGACTCCGTGTCCACCTTTTCCACTCGACGATTTATCCCTGCCCTGACGTATACAGAAGAAACTTGGTCGCTACGTAAGTAGGATGAGAGATCACTTGGCGCTACTGAACGTGCACTCAGCCAGGAGTATCCCGTATCTCGCAAATGGGAGAAAGGATCCGAAGTTCCGACCTACGTCAAAGATCAGGGATCAAAGACGCCGTTCTACACAACCAGGATATCGCAATTAGATGGGCCACACTCGTGATGCGCTCCAACGACAACAGATGGACGAGAACCATTACCCACTGGGTTCCTCGGGACTCAGGCGCTCTACAGGAAGACTACCGACCCCATGGTCCGATTTAATCACGAAAGGCATAGGGAAAAATGAGAGTGCTGCAGGCACCTGTTTGAGTCACCCGACATCAGCAGGACGACAGATGATGCGGGTGATTGGTCTGGCTGCTCAAGACTGGACTCCTACAGCTCTGAACTTTGTCAGTAAATCACGCTTTGAATCTAATCTTCAAGTACAGCTTCTTGAACGTGATAACGGAATTACTCAGAAATAAAAAGGCATCTGCGAACACCGAGCCGCTATGGGGAAATAACCTCAATGATTCACTATAATAATAGGCTGCTTGGTTCTCCAATCACGCAGACCACCGTGTAGTATCTTGGACGTTCATCAAACATGGAGAACAGTATGAAAGCGGACTTGACAGAAGAAGGAGAGTTACATGGGCCGCACTCGATCATCTCTAAAAAGCCACCAATCAAAGGGTGAACCTAAAGCTACCCCACCAACTTTCAACTCAGTAGTCCTCCCAGCATTCTGCTATGCAGTAGATACGTGAGCTGATACTTTCACCACGTCAGTCTACAGCGAACATCTCACAGAGCACTCGAACAATGCCCTCTGAGACTCAATCGGCACTCATAATATCTGGCTGATTTGGGCAGCTCAGATCTCCGAAAGCCATCATATTTATGTGACTAAGAAGAACATGCATCAGTAGCGAATGACAAATGGGCCGGTTATGTAGTAAGAAGGTCGAAAGACAGATTTACGAAAACTGCAGAGTGTTTGAAAGAAAAATTAATTAGCTGTACTCGCAGCTGCCAATGCTTTACAGATCATGGTACGAAATTAGCATCAGACGCCTTGATCGATGCTCGAATCAAGCCACCCATAGACGACAGTCTCAGGAAGAAGAGAAGAGGCGCAAATATGTGGGGTTCTCCACACTGCGGGAAAACGGACCGTTCAGTTGTCCAAGTATTCACGTATACCATTCGCTTCAAGTGTCTTCTTATGACCACGCTCAAATTTCAATATGCCTAGTAATTATTTTTTGAGCCGTGCATTTGGTCTTTATGAGCACTTATACCGTGCATATATGTGTTTCGGCCTTCCAGCCTCGTTAGTTGCTGGTGCCCCTTCGTTTGGTCAGTTTCTCGGGGTATTACTCTCAAAATAGAGAAACCGTAGATCAAATATTTCACACGCCGTTGAGTGCTTGCATGGGGTGCATTGCACTGTATAAGTCCCCATAACAGAACACATGCACGGCTCAAAAAACTATCAAGCATGTTGAAATTTGAGCGTAGTCTCAAGAAGCACCTAAAGCGAAAGCTGTGATGTCTCGCTACTACGGCCAAGAGCAATGTGTACAACACTGCCTATTCGGTAACTTTACCACTCAATGGTGTGTAAATATTTCGTTTGCGGTTCCTCTATGTTAGGGTAGAATCCCGACGAACTGATTGAACAAAAAGGCACCGTGGCAAACTGGCGAGGCTGGAAGAGTCGAAAGAGTGTATTGCACTGTATAAGTGCTCATAACAGACCACATGCATCATTCAAAAATGGACTACTAGACATGTCCAGCTACAAGTAATAGGCTGTGTGAAACAGTTTGTTCTGTTTCGGGTTTTGATATAATTTTGGCAATAAAATTACATGATTTTAGTATCGTTCAATTGCATACTTCCTTTCGAATTGAATATGCATATTGCCCATACTTGTTTTCTGATGGAGCTGTCCTGGAAATAAATTCGCTTGCTACTCATGCACAAATGGCGTGAAGGAGAAATGCTAGTGAAGCGGCGCGCAAGATTAATGGAGCATAAAGCGATGATACGGTGGTAAGAAGGACAGGCTAGGAAATGGTTTGAGAAATTCAAGGGAATTCAAAGGATCAGCCGATTTTCCACAGGAAATTGATTTTCAAGGTGTCCTTGAGATAGTCGACAGAATCCCTCAGTGACATGCCGAATGCTAGCCGAAGAGTTTTATCGTTGGCTTCAAGACCATCGTCAGTATTTGTAAGGCAGACGAGTTGGGTCACAGATTTCAAACTTACCTACTTCACTCATAACACCTACCTTTGATACCACATTCTCATACATCTGAAACAATATTGTTCACATGGAGAACTGTCTTGAACCTCTCTTGAACACATAAGGTAGATAGTCATTCTATATAATCAAAGTAACTATTCTATTTTGGATAGATTCTGGTAACATGCAGAATCCTTTCCGTACCTTTTTCTAATCAGTCGATATCTCGTTCAACGCAATAAAAGTGATGGGGTAGATTGGGAAGAGCCATGCTTCATGCTTAGGAATATATCAATGATTTTCCTTTCTGAGTTGACATATTCGGTTGACTTCATGACTTTCTACTAGTATTTTGTGATAGCCTTTTGAATAGACAAAGATGAGTTGCATTTTAAATCTCCTCATAGCGCTTCACAGTAAATCCAATAAATCACCTGGTAACTATGAGAAATCTGAAGTTACTCCTCTATTCTGTCGCCATACTGCCAAATTACTCCGACGAATATACAGAATGATCTAAATCATTCAGCTTAATAAGTGAATTGGTTCAGAGCGGTTCAGAACGCCAATTTGATAGCATAGCATAGTATGCGTTGATTAATCGCTCAGCGATTCGTCATGGGTAGTTGTGGAGAGCGGTTGAATGGATATCTAGCCTGTTACCTGCTCTAGCTTATCGTTGTGCCAAATTTATGATTTCGGTCTCTCCTATAGCAGGGGGTATCATTTATATACCACTTGAGTGGTGGTACCAATTTAGCACCCGAGTGAGCCTGAGCCAGAACACGAGATTATAGGCGCATTGCATGGTGCATCTATTAACTATGATAGGCGACCCATTAGGTAGATTTACTCAACGGCAATTGTCTTGGTATAAAAAGTTCAATGAATAGAGAAGTCAAGTTGATTTGTCACGGTTATTGCTTATTTCATTGTAAATTAATTTTCTTACCGCAATCGAAGTGCTGTAGATTGGAAAAAATGAGGGAACGATGAACATTGGTTTCAGAGATGTGATCAACTGTGAACATCCGAGAAAACAAGATAGCATCCACTAAAACAACACTTTTCGACAAAGTAGATTGCTATGCACCACAATGACGTCTTACTACTGGCACTTAAAGACTTTGCATAAAGAAAAACTAATTTATTGCCTTCTTAGCATTATGACATGCTTTCGAATTTATCAATAACTTTGTTGTGAACTAGAAAGACCGACCATAGAAAAAATCAAGAACAGGAGTAGGCCCACATTTCTCTCCTTCTCGTACGTTTTGGACCTCGCAACGGCCAAGAGTCGTTCCAAAAGGCAGCAAAAGTGGATGGAAAGAAGCTGAATCAAGCGAGAGTTACGTACAACTCTACTATTACATAGCATGCTTCACTATCGAATTATCAATGTTCCAAAGCAAACTATTGTTCATATTTTTCAATACACTTAATTCGTCTAAACAGGTGGCTCATTCTGTAAAGGCATACGTAGTTTTGGTGCAGAAGACCATTTAAAAAAAAGGTTGCCTCTTGATGAGATCCGCTCTCCTCGTCTATATAGATTCTTTGGAAAAATGTGTTGCAGCTACACAATTCCGTCACACACCTGCATATACAGCAGTAATCCGTAAGATCGCTAGTGCATTGGAAAGCCAGTCAACCTTCGATGAAAACAAGTTTTTAACGACTGCAGATATCCGGACTGCTGACGCAATCAGGCATGACGTCATGAAACTCTCGATGACGACTATTAGATTTATATGTATTGATCGCATTCTGGGAAAGGAAATGATAAATACGGTAGCAGCAACCAAGCCTTGAATTTGCAACACTATTTCAGTACAGCGGAACACAGTGTTGAATGTTGTGATCATCGACGACGATAATTCCCGAAGGAAGTCCATTGGCTCTGAACACAAAGACTCATTTAAAGAAATCAAGGAATTGTCAAATTACATTATACTCTAGTTGTAGATCTGTTCTTGGAACATAACTGACGAAGAAAAAACTTCGTCTAAAGGTCGAACTTCACAAAATGGTAGACAGTTGATGAAAGTGTTACAGGAGAAACCGAACCTCAAAGGTTGCTTCATAAGTAAGCACTTAAGAGTAAAGGCTTTTGTTGAAGCACTGTCATGCTCCAATGAGTCGATAGTGTATTTTCATATTCATTTCACATGGCACGCCAGCCACTTTGCTTTGTGGATCATCCTTGATCAACTCGATTTGTTGCCTCGAAAACATCAAACTCTATAGTCTTCTAGTAGTTCAGATACGTGTTGCTTCGCTGTTCGAGAATCTTTCCTTTTTCACGGATGTCATAGAATAGTGGTTGAGAAAATCATCAGTGCAAACATAGAGGGAAACGACCTAAGGCTCCCCCTAATTCGTTTGTTGAATGATTGTAAGAATGTTGAGAAAGGTGTTGCACAAGCGCCAATCTCGTCACCTTATTTCCTGGTAGGGCTGCTCCGCCCCAGGTTCAATTTTCCAGTGAAAAAAATTCTAAGTGGTACATTAGAACCAGGAATAATTGCCTACTGAATGATTTTGATTATACATCATGTAATGCAAAAGGTACACGATACAAAAATTCAAAAGAAACTATCTGCTGCAGAGCAAAAGAAACTTATTCTTCACACGGATACAGTAATAATGTTGTTAATGAATGCATGGGCACAATGGTAATATTGCTGACAGTGTTGGCATATATGACTCGTATATGGTGGAAGGATTGGCTTTCATTAGCTGGCTTCAATTTGACTAACGTGCGCTATGCATTTGTTATTGATGAGGGATATTGTAAAGACTGGAAGGTCCGCATTTCTAAAAGTTGCTGGGTGTATGTTAGCACGTTAACACGTTGGCAACGACAGAGACCGATTGCGGCCCCTGTTGCACGTCGTGTGTGCGGCGGCGCGGCTCGACGGAGCGACGAGCAGGATTTCAACGTCGTTGCCAACGTGTTAAACTCGACAGCTCTTTCCATAGAAACGGAAGCCGTTGAAATTTATTATTGAACTAAACGCTGAGTTTTCCTAAGTTCCGATTTAGAGTGAATTGTGTACTGTTTGTTTGGAGCTCATAGCACGAAGCTGACAAAATCAAATTCACTTGGAGAGCAATTCGATGTCTTCGTCTTTTTTGAAGCTGATTCGAGCCGATTGTTTTTTGAAGAGTATATAATTAATTGGTATTGTCGAAGTTAAAGGACAGGCATTTCTCAAGAAAATAGGCTCCGCACTGGAAAATAACAATACCGACTATTGCAGGATGGATCGTTCTTCAAAAAATCAAGATAACTCTAACGGCAATCATCACCATTATAACCAACAGTTTTGCAAATTAAGGTCATTGCTATGTGATGTTGGTTTTTTGAGCGGTGATTCACCAAAGTAAGCTCGATTTGGTTTTTTCTGACTAGGAGGGAACAAATGGTAAAGCGATCTCATTCTCTGCAGAGTGAATTTTCACAGGAGTGTTACTAATGATTCGAAAGCTGAGACTAGAGGCTAGAGCCCCGCGCCACTAGTTTTTCAAAACATCCCTTCATAACGCTGTTACATTCAAAATAAAAGCTCTTTCAAAAAAGCTGCGTGTTTTTTCTCTTATCTAGCTTATATGCTGGATAAAACTCCTTTCTCAAAGTGCTAGCATTCAAACTATAGCAAGAGCTTCGAAGATCTCAAAATGGCTTGCTTTTGAATAGTCCTTTTGGTCTTTTGATCTCTCCTGGTTTTTTGATTTGTGCATCAAACCTCACCGGACAGAGCTCTTTCTTTAGGCTATTAGTTATCATCTAATAGCGCAATGTTTTCTGGTTACAGCGATTGCACTTATTTTCTGGAATTACGGTTTAGCAGAGAAAACAAGATCGAGTTTCGCTTTTTTGGTAACGTTATTTACCGGCTATTCGACAAGGCCAGAGCCCCGGCAAGAGGTGTGGCAGAGGAGAGGCAAGGCGAGACGATCGATATGCTTCATAAATGGTATTTGAGTAATTTTGTCATGTGGTCTGCTGATGGGCTTTTGTACATCCCGATACACGTATTTCAACCTTGACAGTCTTCGTCAGTAGGGCAGAACCCTTCGTCTTTTAGGCAGTCCTCTCGGGGTGCTCCAGTCCTCACACTAAGAGTAAGCGACGACGAACGATTTACACTGCACTGACGTCAAGTGAAATCACCAGATTGGCACTGTTATGCACTCGGTTGTTCTCCGACTTTCAAGGTCGATACTCGCGTAGCGGGCTACAAGAGCCCATCAGCAGGCCACATGACAAGTTAGCTCAAATAGCAATTATAAGATACATTGAAATTTGAGCTAACAAAAAAAAGAATTTTGAGCGTGGTCTCAAGAGAACACTCAAAACGAGCGGTATGATCGATATATTGTTGTTTAATTGGAAAAATTTATTCCACTTTGAAAGAAACTCCGGATAAAACGATTAGCTAAGAATGTTTGAAAATTTCTCTGTACATTGATATGCTTTTCGGCTTGTGGCGAATTAATGCGTGGTAAAAATGAAGGTGAAAGGCGAGTTTGAAACATAATATTTAGACTGGATGCTACAGCGTTACAAAGGGGTGTTTCGAAAAAACGGCGAAGTGTGGCTGTAGCCTCAAGTCTAATCTTTTGAATGGGTACTAACACTGCTTTTCCAGTGAATGAAATCGGTTTTCATTTGTTCCGTCCTAATCAGAAGGAACCCTCAGCTTGAACGAAACGAGGACGACGACCATGACAACGATGTACAACTGTGGACGACTGACTCGAATCATGGGCTCCGCTGGAACGAAGACGTTAGAACGTTAACCGATTACGTTTATCTTTATCAACATCGCGCTATGAGCTTAGTTAGCAAGCATGTGTTCTTGACTTATTGTTATCGTTTTCTCACTGAACGACACGACAAATCTGACTGTACTATCAACACCATCACCTTTAAAGACTGAACATAAAAAGAAAGCTAAGTTTCAACCCGACCAGTAAGATAGGAAGTTGATTTCTTTGGTTTAGTAGAATCATAGAAAGTAGGGAAGCATATGGTTACAATCCACCTGTAAGCACATTGATGTGCTCATATGTCTATTACGGCACTTGGCTTGAAATTAATTATTACAAGACTTTACAATCATCAACCTTCTTATTTCATCAAAGAGTTTTCTCTGTGCACCAGTATTCATTATTCAAATAAAGAAAAGATATTTGTGCGCAATCATCAGCGGTATGCAAATCATGTAAATCTCTTGAAGCCTTGCTGGGTCAGCGCTTCTGTTAGGTAATCCGCTGTGTAAATTCGAAAAGTGTGACAAAAACTTTAGCGCAAAAAAATACACTGCCGTGTAGCATATGTACTGAAGTCACTGTATGAGGGCGATGGGTATTGCATGCTCTGCGGAACACCTGATTCTTAACGGGCGTTAATGGTAATCCCACAAAATTGCAAAAATCATATCATAAAAAACTATTCTTATATTCGTTTAAAACAGCTCTCTAGGGTTAGAAGAGCTAGAAAAGAATTCGAATAAAAAAAGCGTAAAACTTGCAAAAAATAAAGATCGGAAATCGTTTGTTCTTTTTTGATTTTATTCTCACTCTGTTGCAAAACAGTTGGAAATCAGCAGTAGCCGTCAATTTTGATAAAGCTTCTGAGAATGAATATTGTAAGGGACTGTCATTCCCGATATATCAAAGCACTGAATTCTTGAGGATGTGCAGAAAACGGTCTTTCCCGAAAAGCTAGATGGATGCGGATAATGGAAAAGTTCCGAAAGAAATGCATATGAGAAAGAAGCAATGTGAGATTGCAGTTTTCATTGCACCTACAATTGAAGCGCTAGTAGCCAGAAACGGCAGGAGTTCCAAGTGGAAAAAAATTTGTGAGTTCTATTCGTGATTACTACATGAACCAATTGAATTCTTATGACACATGCAAGCGCCCGAGCACAGTGATGGTTAAAAATGTGATTTGAGAGAAGTAAGGTGCATAATTTGACAGAGCTCTGTTTCTAAGAGTCAAATTGGCCAAAAGCCTGTCAATCACCCTGTTAGGAAGTGCATGCGAGGCGGTCAGGAGTCGCATCCAACAAGTAAGCTCCTTGTTTCTCCGAGAGAGCCTGGCAAGCTACCAGTGGGTGCCCAGTCTTCACATTCAGTGGATAGCAAGCTATAAGTTGAGTATTGGTCCCTAAAGGCAGTAGTGAAAATGAGCCTCATTTCCGTGATCCCGAAAGAGATTGCGCGCGGCAGAACCGGTAGGACGAGTACGGAGAGGTTGCTAAAATCTTGAAGCCAAGCTACACTGCTAAAATAGGAAGTGACTACAGTGACGATCTGTGCCTACAACGCACGCACACTTGCATAAGAACTCTCTGTAAAAGATCTATCAATGCAAGCAAGAAGGATTTGGTACGGTGTCATTGGTCAGATTAAGACGAGAATACACCAACCACTCAACGCTGTTTATGGCACCGGAAAAGAACTGTTTCTTGGAAAATGCAGTAGCAGAGGTGTCGGCCGCTTGGCATTACCGTCGAAACGGTTTACCCAAGACATCTACTTGTTTGAATGACTAACAATCCAGATCGGACGATTGCGGTGACACAATGTAACCAATCCCGGCTTTACCATTTTTGTTGTTTGTGCATTAAAATCAAGCGGCGAAGACAAAGTAGAAGCGTTTCATATCGACCTCAAAATGATCTTCAGAGAAGATGTACAATCTTCAAGGCAATGCTCCTACCACAAATAGCTTTATTGAACATCCTATTAGCGGAGTGAAGACAAAAATCGCAATTTCAGTAGGCAACTTCCGCACTGTAATGTAGCCCGCCGCACTCGCACCCAACGCGCGACCACATCGCGTGGCCGCGTCAAGTTTTACGTGGCTGTGAAGGGGTTAAGAAATCACTCGACAGCAAGAGACAATCAATGGCTACGTCCACGACGAGAAACAACTCCGGAACTTGGTCGCAACAGTACAAAAGAAGTCTCCAAAACAACTCAGAATCGCCCTTTTTCAGTATAACACTTGAGTTGAGCAATAGCTTTTTCTATGTGCTATGACTGTACAAAGATAAAAGTTAGCGATTGTAAAAACAGACGTCAGCGAATTCAATATAGCTTCCATAGTTATTTTCCAATTCATCTTACAGTATGAATTTTTAAACAAATTGGCTGCTTAACATGGCTCGTCACTGCTGTGATCGAGCCTCTTCTTATCAAACATTGATTGGTGCTTATCCTCGTAAGCTGTATATGCTTGAATGAGCATGGAAATATTAATCACTGTGCACATGCTCGCTGTGCCGCCACGGCCAATGTGGTTAGCGTCGCACCGCTGAAAGTCAGTGCATCAATTTATTAAGGTATCCGGCCACATCATATCCACAGATATGCCTTCATCATAGGCGCAGAACCTTTTTGGCTTTTTCAAATTCAAATAGCATCCCAAATAGAATTCTCACTGGAATGCAGCCTTATAGACAAAAGTTGCGCACTCATTTCAGGACAACAAAACAGCGCTGAAATACTTGTATCAGACGAAACAATCTTCAGTGACAGAAAATGTTCAAAGCGGTGCCTGGAAGATCTAAGTGGCAATTTTATACATTTCAGCTAGCTCTTGAACTCCTCATTTGGTCCGAAATTACCTTGGCTGTCTAAGTGGAGCAGGAATTGCGCTAATTGCTCAAACAACGGACACGAAGGCTGCATATTTTATGTGAATTATACTTGATTTTAATCGAGAGATCCAGTGGCAGAATCAGCGGAAAAACGGTTGGACCACTTCAAGTCCTTGTGAAAGAACATCTGTGTGGAAAGTCCCAAACTCAATCGTGTACTCCCTGAGATACACAGGTGCACACAAGCGCAACGGTGACGACTTTGAAGAGATAGCCGCATCCTAGGCAAAAATCAAGAACGTCAGAACAAAAGACTTGATTTTAACAATTATAAAGAGTGAGAATGCCCATATGGCATATGTGACAGTGCTTTACTTCAAACTATTTTTTTATCTGAGCAAGGCTCATTGTTCATATATTGTGAGCAACATACGGGTATCTTGGTACATTTAAAAATTTAAACGATGAGTTTGTCATACAAATCAGAATTTTAGTTCATTTTTTGCTCTAGATCTTGTAGGATAGGTGTTATAGATAAAATGAGAAAATACAATTGTTAGGGAGATCCAGCAGCTTTCAAAGTCGAAAAGATGAAGTACTCCGTTCCAGCGTATGCGAATGGCTTGTAGGATATCAAGGTAACATTGATCTGAAAATTCAATCAGCCAAAGTATTACTGGTAACGCAGTAGAAATATCAAAGATTTCTGTGTTAGGAGGTGGGAGTGGCATAGCCTTTTTTATCTGGCTATACCACCTCCTTCGGCGCGACTCTCTCACCAGTGTGAAAATTTCTCAAAAAATCAACCCGAAGGATTGCATATAGTCCGCCAGACCTTCCGATCGATTCCATTACAACAATAGGGTAGAGATGTTGCATAAGAACATAATGCAGCTGGTAGGAGCATTACTACCACCTCTGTTTCTCAGAACGCTTCATAAGACTCCTACGACGAACTTGGTATCAACATTCGTACTATTTCGGACGAAACTCCCGGAATCCTCGATGACAGTCACGAGCAAAGTTTACTCCAAACTCCTATCAGCAAAAAGGTGCGGTTTACGACACGACAGGTTCGAAAATAAAATACTAAAATTGGTTGAACCATCTTTGGAAAATGGTGAAGATTTTTGAGCAGTTTCTCATAAGCCCACTGTTGAGATAGGAAAAAAAGTTTTTGAAAATTCTTTTTATTAGTGTCGTCCATCAAAAAAGAATTAAAATTGAACAGTGAAAGTGAAAACTAAAAACGGAACTGGTCAAAGTGGCAATGCGACAAATCACAGATCGTCAACCGTTTCGCAATCGAGAATTCAATCACAAGCGCATATCATACTACGGTTACTTTCCTTTGAAAGAGCATCCATTTTGCGCTCGTTGACCTCCCAATATCTAAGGTTAAAGCCATCATTAGCTGCACAGACAGAAGAAGCAGCATTACCTCAAGCTTTTCGATAGCCTACGTAATGCACTTCGCTAGCGCTCCCTAATCCTTTGGCTTAACGCCTTATACAAACGTCTCAAAGGATTCCGCTGTGAAAGCTATTCGCAAACACTCTATGAATCACGAAGTGCACGTGCACAGTTTTCTGATCGGCATGTCACAGTACTCTCAATTTTTCACAATTATTGCCATTTTAGCTTGTCAGAAGCATAGAACCCACGTATGACTGGTGCACGAGTCAGCTCACAGAAATCAAAATGTACGATCCGTGAGCCCTTGTACGAGGCAAAACGCAGCACCGTCTTCCTTCGAGTCGTCGCTCAATCATTCGGCCTTATCACATCAATGTGATAAGAACGTGCAGATCATGAATTAGCTCCGCCTTGTAATCTGTTTTTAGAATGATACTGACTGATTAGAAAAAGCCAAGAGAACGTTTAAAAGCATTTCTAGGTTGGTATATGGATGGTTCACGCTCGTTTCGGCGGTTACATCCCCTTCCACTCATCAGAGCCACACGGTCACACACAGTCTTCTACTGATATGGGAGTATAACAGAGTGGCAGAAACGTGAAAATCACGATTAGACGCTGTTACATCGTTACAACGTCCCTCGTTCCTACTGTCAGTAATGGAATTTGCGTGCGGGGCTTGTGGCTATCATGAGGAGAGCGAGACCGCCAAAACGTACGTAAGCCATATCGCATCAGCATCAAAATGGCTTAAAGCATTATCTTTGCCAATAATAGATGTTTATTGAAAGGTTTTATGAAGATGTCACAAGTCTGTCAGAATAGTTCTTTGCTATTGAATAGGCGGGAGACATGCGTGCATTCGAGCCAATATGTTCGCGAAAATGTTTAAAGCCTTTCCGACGTTAGTATGCCAGTGATTTACGCACGTTTCAGCGGTATCGTCCTCTTCATCGAAACCACACTCTCTACACTAAATCCCACTTTATGCCAGGACAGGGAGACGATATGGTGATAGCACATATGATTGTGCTGCAGCCATTCTTTCAAACAATGGATTACGACAGATAGTGAATATGTGGACACTTTTCAAATCGACTGCTTTTGTACCTTTCTATAAATCTTCAATATAGTCTGTGAGAACATTTGTGAGAGTGTGAAAGCACGAAAGTGCGTGGGTCGAAGACGTGTCAACCTCGAGAAGGCTCTAAACATTCTCACGAATTGCATTGAACGTTGAATATCGGGGTTCGAAAACAGCCGATTGGAAGCATGTCAAGATGTTCACTTTGAAATATGCGGCAGATAAAAATTCAAAGCATTCGTAGTATATCATACCCAAAGGAACTTGTCACGCATTTCGTTCCATAAACGTTGTGAGTTCTTGAATGCATACTTAGCACACAAAATAAATCTAGTGACCTATTGACATATAACGTTAGTGCTTTTACTCTCTCAGAAAGCTGGTTTGAATTGCAGGCTTCGGACGTATGAATATTTTGACAAGCCTTAGACATGGGACGAACCACCAATAGCGTGCGCTGCACTCTATATCTAACAACTGCGCCACATGCTCTTCACAGCCGTACGTTGCGAAGTCACTGTGCCTGTGGTCGTTGTGCAAAACATAGGTGTGCATCTAAGCTTTGGTCTAACCTGCTATGTCGAAACAATGAAAAAATATTGGATTAATACAACTAGGTAGCTCTTTTGGAGCAGAGTCAATCGACCAGATGGCCGGTGCAGGCTATCAGGAGCCAAGACATTGTTGCTTAAAGCTTCGCTGATTTTCCTCTCTAAGCCAAACACAAGGTGTTACCAGGTTAGGTAAAAGTTCTAAGAAAATGCTTGTAAAACATTTATTTATGCACCTATTACGCCCGAACAAAGGCAAAACTAATAGTCAAAATACTTCGTTTCAACTTCAAGCACTTCCTGCCACTTTTCCGGCGAAAGATCGATTCCGCGAGCATAAAATTCCGATTTCTTGCTGTTGAGGAAATGAATGACCGAGTTGTGCAATTCAATATCGACTATCACTTGCTTACTTTACTTTTACTTTTGCTTTACTTTGCTTTACTTTACCTTCACTTTATTTTAATACTTTTGCCAATTTTTCTCTTACTTTATTAATGCTCCATTTTTTTTAGATATCCTCCCGTGCTTTTTGTGCATGTGAAACTGTTATGTGTGAAAAAAAGCTCATTTAATACGCAATCGCAGTGCTTTTGACATCCACTCAATTGTAATAAGGTGTATACGGAAAACGACGATGAACACATCTCGAAAGCCGTCTTTTCTTAAACTTTAGCATTACAAATCAATCATATATTGCCCTCCTAGCTAAGCCAAAAGCACCAAGTTGACAAAAACCAAAGTACTGTTCTATAACGGCTCCAATTGAAGCCTTCGGTAAAAGCATATTCTTTGCTGCTATCTGACGAATGTATGATTATCTGATAGCTTGAATTAGGTGAATCTTGAGGGTATATTTTATTTCTCATATTGCTGTTTTTAAAGCCATAGCAGTCAAAATAAGATTTTGCTTCTTAATAAAATTTGAGCCATTCGATAGAGCAAATCTTTGTGATCAAGAAAAAGTAGTTGTTCTTTAGAAAGAACCTCTTAGAGCTCTGCAATTCGTATAAGAAGGGTGGGTTTCACGCATTCGGAGTGTCGCTGCACGCCTTCAGAAAGAAGGGTGTTTTCCAATTTTTCCAAGTTGCTTCATGGACCAATCAAAAGCTCAAATCAAGCAATTTCAGCAATATGCTTGAGTTCTAAAAAAAACCTTTCAGTTCGATGTAACAGCCAAAATGATAGTATGTTTCACACTTGAGGCGTTTCAACGTTCGTCGGGTAGAGCATTTCCTTTAGACTTAAAGAAATCATTCAATAGTCTGAATTCTGGTGATTCCAGTGGCGTATTTGGTTTTTCGAAAGAACTTCTTAGTGAGCGTAATAGGTTAGGGCGCCAGGTATGTGGATGGGATTTCGCAATACTGGTCCTTGGCTGACGAGCCATCTCAGCATTCCCTACATTGATTGGTCATTACAAGTCAACTGCCTTCCAGGCCTTTTGATTCTCATCGATTTCACTTTATCATGAGCATTTTTGCTTTGCCAAGCACCGAAAAAGAAGCCGTCCTGCTCCTGTGAAGACACGGCGTGTTATAATCCAAACGTCTGTGCAGGAAAGGACATACAATGAAGCTTTACTTCGACTCGAAAATTGCTTGGTGATGGTACAAACGTAGATATCGCAATTAGATCGGTATTAGAGTCGGAAATTGCTTCGGGAACAGTCGTCTTCCCTTTTTTATGCTCTCCGTCTCTTCCACGGTTGGAGTGAAGAGTTAACATCGTTGGTGCAGTCAAATGGTGCAAGAAAAATCTTGGCATGAGCAGCGGCGCTGTTGTGGCCTGGAATAGCTATTTACGCGTAGTTGTTGCAGAGCAGCTGATTCGACGCCGTGGTAAAAAGATTAGAGGCAAAGATAAGATTGCAGAGATAGACGAATATTGTTCACAAAGAGGAAAACAATGCCGGACGTGTGCTCCCCGAGCAATGGATCTTTCGAGGAGTCTGTTATGAGAGAAAACAATGCTTCTTGCTGGCGGTTCCAGATCGCGCAGCACCAACCTTGTTGACTTCTTTCGTTAACAACGTTACCCAAGGTTCTACGATCTATTCCGATTGCTGGGAAGATAAATAACCAAAGGTGTACAAAAAGCTGGTTTCTAGCACTTCACGGTTAACTGTCATTACAATTATGTAGATCTACAAGCAGGTACTCACTCTTAAGCTGTCGAAAGGATATGGGGATCTGCAAAATGGCACAACAGACGGCGCCGAGCTACCGCATGCCATTCTTTAGAGTCTTACTTGGCTGAGTTCATGTGGCGTAAAAATGATCGAAATTGAAAATATGTTATTGGTGCGACCTTCCGTTTATTCTTTGCCTATGTCCCAGTTGTAATCTCCATTGTCGATCTAGGTCACGATGTTTTTAAATCACTCTTGGATGGGATCAAAGTTTTCTGACCTCCAAAACAGTGATCTATATTTTATTGCTTTTTCCCATCTTTGAAACACGATAAATCATTTTCAACAAGTTTTTTTTTTTCTGAGAAACATGTAGAAAAAATTCTGGAGTGTCGGAGAGATTTCTGATTTTCATCGAAAAATTCACATTTGATTTATGCAGCGGACTAGTGTTACTGCCGTACACACATCCTAGCCGATTAGAAGTGCTCACTCAGTGTGAAACCCCATATTATTTCGGTTGTTACGAAGCTTGAAGAAGAAGCTACGTATGGTGCGTGGGGAGATGGCGGATCACCTCAGAAGCAGCTTGACGATCAACTTCTTGTGGACGGCCCGAACACGACTAATTTCCCATACCGTTGTCTTCTGCTTTTGACTTCGCAAACCATTCCCTATGCGTTATTACTGCAACTGTGTTATGGCCACAAACTTTATTAATCATACGAGTCGCTGCACTAGCATTTTCCTTTGCGGGACAATCGTGCATGAGGAGCCAGTGAATTTGTTCCCAAGTCAGCTCTTTACTGAGATTAGTGTTGGGAGGTTAAATACCAAATGTACCAAAATGTTCACGAGAAAATACGCAATTGAACAATACGAAAACCATGGAATTCTATTGCTAAATCATTTCAAAACAACCAAGATGGCGCGAACTTTTTACACAGCCTGCTAGAATGTACAAAAATGCGCTCACATCGGATGTCAGTTAATCCCTCAACAATCTAACAATATTGTTCACTGCTTCTAATGCTTCGTCAGGACAAATATCAAAGGCTGAAATTAGTGCGCCTATACTGGTAAGTCAAAAGATTGCAGCTCACCAAAAAAGCGGGTGCATTAGCTTGTGCTGATTGGAGCACAGTAGAATTTCTTTTAGACGTCATTCACAGGAATGACTCGAAAGCGAACGTTTTCTCAACTTCTGACCACCCGTAAATCATATGACCCTTGTCGATTAAGCATGTAGCACGAAGCTACCAAAACTATATCTATTCGGCTACCGTTTCAGCTCGTTTTGTCTTCTCTAGAGCTTATGATTCAAAAGTAGGCAATGCCTCATAAAATGATTGACAGTTATGATGCTCGTCAGTTGGCAATATTTTGTTTTGCAATGGACAAATCCATCCTACAATAGTCGGTATTATTACTTATTATCACACTTATTTGAATACTTGAACGGCCGCCTTTACTGGTGGTGCGAGTCCCAGCATTGTTTCCAGTCGTTTCTCTCTCGCTCAATTGTCGCCCATGGTAGTGGTCTACTCCGAGCATAGTGACGTACGCGATGGTCCATTCCGAGGCTACTGGCTTGTATAGCGCATGATAATAGAACAAGTTGACTCTTAGCAACTTTTTACTATAGGCTCAATTAGCAGATAATGAATTTGAAGAATTTCTTTCAGCAGTTCCTGCACTCAATTCGCTCTGTGGCATTCATTCCCACAAAGTTCTTTGAAAATTTTGAACATTGCATCGGCCGTTGATCTTTTTGTGTGTGTCGTAGAATAGCGGCGAACAGTCATCATTGCAATCTTGGAGGTGGCGAGCTGGCGTCCTCACGCGTATTGAGAGAAAGCGCTGGGGTAAGGTGCCCATCCAGCACCTCTCTTCTTGATTGCTTACATCTTTAGCCACTGCACTGTCTCTATTTTGGACTATGTAAGGGTTATTTTCTCTTGGAAAGTTATTTTAGCACATGTAGCCCTTTTTCTAAAATTTCATCTTCATTCTATGGCTCAAAAGAGACGGATAACGACATATATGGCGACGACGGCGGTAATGAAAATCTCTGTTTTTTACTTAGAAATGTATCCATAGATTTTTTGATCGCAATCACTGAGGGGCATTTTCGGAGACAATTGAGTGCCCTTTCAATTCTATTCGCTATAATGAAACCATAACCATTCTATGTAATGTAAAGATATACTGTTTAAGTTGCAAGACGCTCTCTAATGCTGGCCACTCTACATGAAATGTCCATAGACAAAGAAGATTGAGTAGCGATCTGCACAGTTTCTGTTTCTGAAGCAATAATTCAAATTCTCTTCCATAGTTCTGTGATGTATGATGCGTTGTGATATTATGTAAATAGCTCTACAATCATTTAATGTTACCGCATTCTACACAGGCATTCCGATATAACGACGCAGTACAAGCTAGTGAAGATTCACCCATAGAGAGTAGACGCTTGTTAATCGGAAGAAATCAAAAAGATGAAAAAAATGTAGAGGTATGAGTTGAAATAAGCGAAATGGGAAAGTATTTCCGTCACGAATTGAGCTTTCTTTTTTAGCGAGAAAATGATCGACTTCTTGGTAGAGCTGTGACATGCATTGGAGAATGGAAAACCATGTTTTGAGAAAGAACTCGTGAGATTTATTGCTGTGATTTGAGCAGGACTGCGCTCTTAAAAGATTTCGAACTTTTTTGATAGGACTGTCACGATCCCTACACCGATTATCCATTAACTCGGCGTGCTTTGATAATTCCTTATTTTCTTCTCAGACGAGATACGAGGTGTTATTAGCAATATTTATTCAAGTAACTGACTTTCGGCACTCTCTTCTCCTTCAGAGCCTGAAAAGATTAAGTTCTCTACAATCCAGTCAGTGAACCTTTTTATTACTCCTTCAGAAAAAAAACACCAGACCCAGGTTTCAGTCGCATCTAGCACAAAATCAACATTCAACGTACTTACTGCTTCTTACATGTCTCTCACTGAATATTTCAAGTGGAGATCACCAAACGGAGATCACATGAACTCGTAATGCACTCTGCCTATTAAAACAATAGTATTAAATGCTAGTTAATACCACGAGTAATAGGGCCCATGTGGCGCAGTGGATGGAGGCGATTTGCGTCGCGCACAAGGTCGTTGGTTCAACCTCGCACTCATGGTTCACCAAGCCATCGATCCCTTTGAGATCGGTAAATTGGTACCGGAGTGGGCGCAGACTTGTCTGGGAGGATAAGCAGCACCGACTCAGCACACCGAGAGGCCACCGCGAGTCATTGTAAAGGGCAGATAGCCATTCAGTCATTCAATCCTTAAACGAAGTCAAAAATAGAAGACGCACGCATTGCGCAACCCTCAGGGACTAATCAGCGTCCAGAGCTTAGTCCTTTATACTTTATCACGAGGGATTACGAGGTGTTCATCGTGGCGGTTTATCGTTCCATTGGTAGTACTGAACCAGAACGCTTCTAGATTCCTTCACGCTGATGTTTTATGCTCCCGTGCAAGGATGGTGACTTCTATGTCGAAATTCACTCCGCTATGCGTATGTGCCTGTGCGTTATTAGCGAGGTATTTACTTAGTGTTGCATTTGCCAGATAGGTGACAAAGCGTGTGCTGAAAAATATATTGGCAAGATGGTAGGCCACTCTAGGTCCGCATAGAAGAACACCCAGCTGACAACGTAAAACTAACGTGAACACCCCGCTGAGCACACACAGGAGGGCACAGATGCATAACGAGGTGAATTTTTACATAGAAGTCACCATCCTTGAGCAAGAATATAAAACATCAGCGCGAAAAATTCTAAAAGCGTCGTGGATTTATACGACCAATTCAAGAATAAACCGCAGGGAGGAAAGTCTCGTAATCATTCGTGATATGAACTAGTATGCAAGAGTGTTGTTTTGATGGGTGAGATGCACTGAGAACCATGCGATCTCCGTCTAGTGATCTCCACTTGTATTATTCAGAGGAAGACATAGAAGCGGTGAGTACGTAGAAAGTTGATTTTGTGCTAGATGGTGTCTAACATCTGAGTCTGATGACTTATTCTAAGAGTAATGGAATTATTCGACCGGTTGGATTGTGGCAATTTGATATTTTCAAGTCTAAAGAAGACAAGACTGTCGAAAGGTCAGCTACTTGAATAGATATTGTTATGACACCTCGTGACTGCCACGACCTTTATTTCGTTTCCGGCAGATGAAAACAGAGTGAACAACGTCACAGATACTGGCGATAAGATCACAGCAGAAAAGGAGATATCGTTGAAAAATTGATTGCACAACTCAACAAATCTATGCTGCTGTAGGTATTGAGTTTTTGCCTTGTTGGCAAAATTGTATACTCTACAGTGAGCGTAAGATTGATTGATAAACTAGTGTTTGAAAGATTTTTGCCGTTCAATGAACCCGATCTATAGCGTTTCATACACACGCTGCTCGAAGCGGTGAAGACCATTCATTTCCAGCAGTATTTCCAAAGTAGAGCACTCAAATATTTTGACTGAGTAGTAGGTCGATTTAGAATAAGCCTATTAACGTCACATCTCTTTTTTTGACATTTTCTCAAGGAATAGTATCAAAATAATATTTTTTATTGCTGATAGTTGTTTCAGTAGGACAACAACTATTTCTTTTCACTATGATTTCATCAAGGCAAATGATAACAACTGCAAGAACACTACTAAATCAAATCATCACGGTTTTCATAGCTACTTTCCATGATGTTTTATAATATCCTTCTTTTTCACGAGAATCGTACAGTCTATCATTTTTATGACCAAGCCAACTTGTATTGATGGAAATAATTTTTTCCCTCCTCTCTGACCTAAAATAGCGGCAGCCAAAACTAGTGAAAAAGAAATTCAGATGCGATCATGACTTACATCGAATCTCAGTCGATTCCCCTCCAATCCGACAATGTTATTCGAATCTTGCACTGCTACCTCATGCTGAATACCATGGCCTGAATCCATTTGAATTCATCACAGTGTAGTAATAGCAATACATGAGACTGTAGCTAACCAAAATAGACTGTTTTGATTCGCAGTTGATAAATTCTCTCCGAACGTCATTTGAAGACTTATTTACAGCACAGGAGAAGCGCCACACGAAAGAAATGGTAATGAAAGCATGAGACAGAGGGGATCTAGCTGGGTAAAGAGCTGTCAAAATATCAGCTTCTGCTTTAAGAAATGGGAATCTTTTGGAAATCGTGCGTACAACTGCCACCACTCTTTTTGACTATTTGTCTTGTAGTCACTTTTCGAAAACCTAATTAGGACTTGATGCAATGTCATTCTAAGGTTATCAGTAGATATCTGCAACTAATCTTTGAAGTAGTCATCACTCATTGGTTTACGAGGGTATTAGTGTTCTCTCGACGTTGCTTTTGTTAAATACACATCACTGACGGTGAGATAGAACAAAAAGGAACATGTAAAAATGAGATAATGAATGAGCTTTCCAATATTTCAACTGACTCACGCTTATTGAACAACCGTTCAAACGCCATATTGACTTTGCTATTACTATAAAATAGGACAAATAACGTTGTAGTGGAGAGCAGCGCAATACAGGCTTGATAAATAATAGAAAACACTTTGACAAGAAGCAACGAAACGAATTTTATTTCTCTGAAATGCACACCAACTTTTATCTCAACAATACGGTAGTTCTGGAAACAGTTTTACATAAAGAGTGCGTGATCCTTGAGTTCGACTTATTAATGCGAGATATTGTGAAATGATCTTATTAAAAATGAATGATCTATGCTGTTTCAATTTTGGCCTAAATGACGACCCTTTCATGCAACTCGAAACGGATTAGAGTCAGAATAATGATAAACTTTCTTTAGCAAGCACAACTTACGCAAAATAGATTGCAAAAAAAAGTGATGTCCAGCCGACGATAATCTGAAACGACGAGACCGCAAAGAGTCGGAGCAATCATTTTGTCGTTTCCACATTTTCCCTCACCTACAATTAGTAAACGATGACACAAGTAGTGTATGTAATGCAAGCAGCGTAATCATCGATTATAACCGCGAGCTTCTAAGAAAACTACAATAAAGGAAAGTGCACAAAGATAAGGCGCTTGTCTTTGAAGAATTGCTTAGAGACGCGATATACATTCCAGCCAACTAAATACCATATGATTTTATTGAGTGTTCATCTCATCCGAACAAAAATCTGCAGAGAGCGATCGATTTGTAAAGCAAGTGTTTTTGCCTTTGCGCTAAATTGAATTCGCCCACCCTGAAGAGAGTTGTCATGAGTTTCGCTGTCGAACCTAGAACGTTATGTGTACTAGAGGGCTGCATTAGCACATTTTCTTCTGACGAGCAAGTGACATTGATAATAGGCCGACAATGTACACCAGCAAGTGTCGCCTGGAAGACTTTTCTCTATGATTTCGATGGGATGCGAATGCTTTTATAGCATTCTCATATTCCATGTCTTTGATTTCATTTCTCCGTCTTGACAGACGTGTTATCGATATTTGTGAGCTCAACACTAGTCTGTCTGATAAGGATATGACTTGTTTTGACCGGTTAGTCTATTCTGTCTTCTTCAAATTAGTTCCATTTCCTTATTTTCACTCGTTCTGTCTCATTCATTTCTACATTGATGCCGCTGAATTTTGTATTTTGGAAGTTTATTGGTTTGGATTGGTTTTACTGCTCAACAATTGATCTTTGCACCTTTAACCTCTAGGAGACTGCGTGTACCAATATTGGTACACGTCTGCTTAGGGACCCTTCTCTCTGGATAAAAGTTTTCTCTCAAACATTTGGTAATCATCTGCATACGCTGTTTTGATTTGCTAAATTTCAATGTTTATGTCCAGCAAAAGATGCATTTCCGCATTTTCTACGCCAACAAAGGTCACTATGGCGGGCAATATTAGTAACAGTAATAGCGCCTTGTCGCACACTGTATCTGTTCGAAGAAAGTAATTTTGGAAAAAACTAAGTATGGAGTTTTTCACAGGTCACTTATGACATAATATTTGCGTTGAGCGCACTAACGATCTCAAACAATCCATCGATATTCATCCATTATAGATCTGGTAATGAGCGTTGATTGGGCAAAGCTCTATTTTGCGCTTAAGAATATATCAACAATTTTCCTTCTTTTTCTTAATAATGTTAATTGACTGGTGTTTGAGAGGCAGTGAACTCTTAGATCCGTTGGATTTGTTGTTAAGAATCACTCACAGTCATTATATCGAAAGTGTGCAAATTTAAACACCTAGGTAAACACAGCACGAGTCACAAAACAGTCAAGACTTTAGTAGATAGTTTGTATGATGTATCTCCAATACTGCAAGAAAATCGACTAGACTAGCATTTTACAAGATTCATCAAGAATAAAGTATTGTCAAGCAGCATCCGAAGCAGCAAGAGAAATGTTCGGAAACCTTATGGGCGAATATTAAGAGAATAGTAATTGAATGGAAGAAGGGCTATGATCCGCACAGTATTAGTGATGATGGTTCGTGTAGATAAGTCAGCAATTAATAAACCAAAGAAAGCACTCCACTAGGCATTCATGTTATATGGGGATAGCGAAGAAGATTTCTGGACAGAAGTCACTATCCTAACACGCCTATCTAGGACCATAAGCGGAAAACCCTCGAGGTGTTTTGGACGAATTCCAAAGATTTAAGAGTGGGACGTTAGGGAGGGTACCTTGTGATCGCGATTAGTCACGAACCAAACCTCAGGCTATGTTTTTCTGACCCAGGCTAGCCACATCTCTAACCATGTATGACATGTCTCCAGTATCGTGGAATGTTGTAAGAAACAAAACAGTGTATAACCTGATTCATTTCATATTTTTTGATGTTTTTTCAGCAGTGTTATGATATTACAAACTAACCTCTCAAAATATTGAGTGGTACGCAAAAATCAGCCTCAGGCGAGAGATGAACTCAAGTCTCACCTATATCAGAGGAAAGTGCTACCACTGACCACTAAAGCCACCCCTTTGCTACTACTCTTTCTTTGATTTATTATCGTATCGTAGTTTTCAGCAACCAACTTGTAACGGATTTGCCCGGCTAAGCACAAATCGATTATACATCTCGAATAACTGTTAGCTAGACCGGGGTTTAATGGCGACACGAGCAACGCGTTAAAGATTGATTCCCGACATCTACGATAGCGCATATTAAAGACAGTGTTAGCGTCGGTGGTGTAATGGGAAGCAGGCATCCTTTTCAATAAAGAGGCAGCTATTGAGAATTGAAACATTGTGATTTAGTACATTCTGTAACATGCAGAAGTCCGAGTTCCACTGAATCTCAGCATGATATTACAAATTCTACGAACTGTTTTTAATTAATTCAACTGACGCGAGGCTGACATTTCTCCTTTCAAATGGTGACCAACATTTCGACGACTTTCCCTTCCCATAATTCAGGCAATGTACTTTAACAAACCATATCCAATTATCTGTTTGTTACTTTCTGCATTTAACGATAATCAGATAAAAAATTCAATTCAAATTTCCAACTGTTAGATAAACCCACAGTCCAATTACTTATATGAGTGTCTTTGAGTTCATTAGATTCTTCCGAATTTTTGACAACATTTCTGTACATGAACCTTGGTACAAGTTTCACCTTATATCCTCTCAGAAGGTTTCAAAGTATCCCTAGTAGGTCAGTACCTGGTAATTAAGGGAAAATTGTAGCACTCCTCGATTCTTCCTCCATATTGCCAAATTACTTTGACGAATATAAAGAATAATCTAAATAAACTCTTTAGTTCCATGATAAATTGTTCAAAAACGAATCAGATTATGAGTATAAAAGAACACAGAACACTCCGTGTCGATGAATATGCAAGAGATGAGCCATGCATTCGAAATGATTCTTGGCTATATAAAAGTGATTGGACAATATTTGGTCTATGCAACGTAATATCTTGTCTACGTGTGAAACTAATGATTTCAGTCACCCTACAGCGTTGCTAAACTGACTCACCAATACATTTTCGTTACCGGGAAGGGTTTTTTCGAAGGAACCCTTTTTGTTGGACGAAAAATTTAAATCCACCATCGGTACCTATCTCAACTCATCTTGAATCCAAAAATGTAATCTTTATCTGAAAATGCCTTTTTATAGTGCTGTGAAATATACAAAATAATATGATATTTTACACGCGCCGCACCCCTTTGTCGAGAGCGGAGAAAAATCTCAAATTTAGCAACAAGAATCGCACTCCATGTGTGAATTGCATTATCGATCCACAACCACCACATGCCTTAGACGATAAGCAGTGAGTGACGTGTTTCAAGCATAAGCTCATCTCTTCTGCTACAGTGCGGTGAAACGGCCTTTCCAGAAAACAAGCACACTTTTGAAGTTGGCGAGACTCACTCCTTCGAAAGATTACTAATAGCTTATCAAATGCGCTCCGTCCTATGAAAGATTCACATATGTGAAATACAATTCCACTTTTTCCTCTGCAGCGTTGTGAGGTAAATTCATGTAAAAAGGAAACTTTTGAATTGCCAAGGTTTACGCTATTCAGTGGTTACTGATTGCTCAGAGAAAGAGCTCTATCCAGAGAAATATAGACGCGATATCGTGTCGCGTGTAGAATGATATCTTTTTTTCTATTGCTACACGTTGTAAGTAGGTCTTTTGGAAAACAAGTGCATATCTAAGTTTTCATTAGTTTGAGCAAAACCCTTCCCGGTAACGGAATTGTACCGATTTATCCACCATTGTGGTGAGTCAGCCCGAACCAGAATCAAAGATTCCGTGTGTACTGTAGTTCAAAATCGCAACAGCGCTACGCAATCTCTTCATATAAATATACAAATCGTCAGTTTGATTGGGATAAAGATTACCGGACACTAAAGAAAGTAAGTTGAATAGTCATAATAGTTGCTCATTTTGATTCAGACTGATTTTCTTACAGCAGTGGAAATGCCATAGATAGGAAAAAACGAAAAAACAACGAACGCAGGCTTCAAAGCAATAGTTAGCTGTAAACATGCGAGAATACACGAGAACGTCCACTAAAACAGCAGCAGTTAGCAAGGTACCGCTACAGTGTCATACAGTTGGCAACCAAAAGCTTCACATTAGAAATCAAATTATTGCTTTTTGTCAAATTCTAACTTCTTTCAATACGTTTGTTTCGATGATTTCTGTGTAGAACGAAAGGACTGACCATACAAAATATTAAGAACAGGAGCAGTCTCACATTTCTCTCTTTCTCGTACGTTCTAGACCTAACAACGGCTAGGAGTCGTTCGAAAGCCAACAAAATCGGGTGGAAAGCAACTGGAACTTTATTATTATATAAAATATCCTCATTACACAAAGAGCTTCTTTACCAAATATTCAATGACTTCGCGGCTAACTTATTGTTCGTATTTTGTATTGTAACGAAATCTTCTTGAACAAATTGATGGCAAGTTCGCCTCTCTAATGCTGCGCCCCAATTACACTGGATTTCTTTGGAGAACGTGCTGGAATTTCATAGGTGCATATCTAATCTCCATTCCTTTTGACTTAACTGTTTTCTAGAAGTGGTATGATGTTGGATAATCATTTAAGAAAATTGAATGGTACACAGAAATTTGACCACAGCTAGGAGCTGAAACCTCGTTTCAAATTTGCCGCATCGCTGCTAACACTGCACTACCAAGGCCACCGATCTGCAACCACTTTCTCTTCTATATAAACTATTAAGGTTGTCAGCAACCAATCCTTAAATGGTTTGGTCTGGTGAGCACATTTTGGCATTGAAGCCAGTTAAGCTTGAAGCTTTTCTATATGTATTCCTTTATTTTTTTGATTAAGCTATTTTCTACCACTGATATGGTGCTGAAATGTCCACCTAAGAGTTGAGTGGTACGTAAAGGTTAGTTCCTGGCAACTTAGATAGTTCCTTTCGAAGAAATAGTGGTCGCAGAGCGGTGACCCTGGGCTTAGTGGCAGCACGAGTCTCCTCTGAGAGTGAAACACGGATTCAACTCCCGCCTGAAGACAAATTTTTGCGTACTAATCAATCCTTCTAGACGAAAGTTACATAGCTTTATCACACACCTGCATATACAGTAATGAACCGCAGGATTTTCAGTACGACAGGACGCCAATAAGCATTCGGAGGAAGCAGCACTTGAATGGCTGGATATATCCTGACCAGTGACGCAAATAGGCACGACATCATGAAACTCTCAAGGACGACTATCAGATCTATATGTATCGATCGTATTTTGGAGAACACAATGATGAATACGATAGCAACGACTGAGCTATGTATTTGCAGCACTAATTCGAGGTAGCGTAACACTGTGGTCAACGTTATGACCGACGACAGCGATATTGTACGAAGATAGTCCATTCACTGTGGAATGAGTGGTTCTAAACAATCAAGTAGGTGGACTTTTATAAATCTCTATTTCACACATAACTGACGAGGGAAAGCCACATCTGAAGATCGTAAGTATGATAAACATTGTAAAGAGTTACAGCAAAATATTTTAGAGAGAAGTGTACTCATTGGCTGCTGTATGCATAACAAAGTTAGTGCTGAAGCATTTTTAGGTAAAAGTTAATCACTAACTTATTTTTCTTCTTCCTGTGCAAGCCGTATCACAGTTTAATGAAGACATTCCAGCACTTTTTCCATTCAGTTTGTTTCCTTGCACACATCCTTCACAAAGATCTTCGAGAATATTCCCGTGTTTCGGCTACTGCTTGAAAAGTTTCTTCTTTTTTATAAATGCCATAGGTTGCTGGTCGAGACGTTTCTCCTTGCAATTTTGAAATATCCAAGTTAAAATGTTTCTTCAAGCGTTTGTTGATTGACCGCAAAAGGGCATTGGTCGGGGATGTAACTGTGAAAACTATACTGTATATGCACCACAAACAACATTATTTGCTTATTAAAACTGCCTTGGTTATACATTAAGTATTCCAAACGACAGACGATAACTAAAAGGCAGGACACAATCTGTTGCGGCAAAGCATAAAAAGTTATCTACCATCCTATCGCGTCAAAAAATTTACCCTATATGCCGATCTTCAATGTTCAGATGAAGCGAAGATATCTTTGTACCTTTTTCAACAGCAAGCAAAAAGATTTCTCAAAGCGTTCTTGAAACAAAGCTTCTCTTAAATAAGCTATTGTCAAATTAAAGAAGAGTGACAAAAACTTCTCCAAGCAATATACATAACTGAAAACACAGGAACTGAAATCAGTGTTCATCGGGCGACAGGTGATTGATCACCCTGAGAAAACTCTGATGATGAACGTGCATTGGTGGCATTTTCCGAAATTGCAACAAAATGTGATAGAAAAAGTTCACATGTTTCATTACAAGCAGTCCCTTGTACTTAGGAGAGATAGTAGAATAAGTTCACGAAGAAGATACATAGATCCTTATAGCAGTTAGAGCCCACAGTTCGTTCATTCTTTCATTTCATTCTCATTCTTACCAGACAAACGGTGAGAAGTCAACGTTGAAAAAATTTGGTAAAATTCCTGGGAATGAAAGTTAGAAGTGAGGCAGGAATTATGAGATAGTAACAATGTGACATTGCAATTTCCTCTCCTACCCATGATAACGAAACGATAACTCTCACATGGGAGGAGTTTCAGAGGGTGAAAAAACTAATCGTTCTAATTATCAACATTCGTAAATCTGATAAACTCTCATGACATGTCTGACCATCCGTCGGCAGATGGTTGAAAAGTGTGATTTGAGTGAGGATAGGCGTAAAATAGATTTCCAAGACTTGAATGGTGATACTAAGTAGGGCACGAAGATGTAAAAAGACACGGAGGATTTATTTCTTCGTTTCACTCTTATGAAAAAAATTCATTTTTATGCTCATCCATCTAATCGTTTTCACCTATCTTCACTTCTTTTGAAAAAGCCAAACGTCAGCACCAATTTGCAATGTGTGAGGGTAGCTAGTTAGCTATAAATCTACTTCGTATCTAGCTTTATTAAATCTTCATACTCTTCTTACTTGCGTTATATTTTTGTTTTATTCATATACGTATAAAAATCAATGCTCGTGATCCGGAAAGGACTGAACGTGTATTGTTTATCAGTAGAAGTTTCGGATTAGTCTTTAACACGGAAACGTTACTAACTCAAAGTAGAATGAGCAACTTTACACGAGTTTGCCCCGCGAGACTTTTACGAGAAACAGCTGAAGCTAGGATTATCTTTATAGCAATAGTGACAATACAGCATAAGTAGGCTGACGATATAAGCTGAGCGAGTAGATACGAGATTATACGGTTAACTGGAATGCTGGACGACACTGAATCAGCCTACACGAAATCAGCGGGCCATTGCCCAGAGACGAATGTTAGAGGGCCTCTGCCCAAAGGAAATCAGCGTCGTCTCATCCCTTGACTCATTTAAATACGGAACGATGACAAACATTCTCTGCAGTTGAAAACACAAGCAGTGTCGTCGATAACAAACGTGAGCATAAAGAATTACTGGTGAGCAACCTATGGCAAGAAACATCAAAGGCTACAAAACCGACACTTCAATGGACTTGCAACAAAGGAGCTTCTAAAATGTCGACTGGAAAGCGATATTGTCATGTCTAGGAATGGACCTACAGTATAACTCCAAGCGAAATCTCAAGCTGAATGTGTAAGAAGGTTAACGGAAATAGCAACAACAACAGGTGAGAGTTAATACAGAAAATGCATATTAATAGAAGTAGTAACTACTCGGCTCACAACAAGCTCTATCATTGTGCGCATGTCTAAAGTTGAAATTTCGTGCTCGATCATGGGTCACTATTCTGCTCTAGATGTATCATCGACATATGTTTTGTCGTCTGCAAAACACTAACATAGGTGGACGATTGTCTTGTGTTGCTAAACCAGTAGTTAGAGAACCCGAATTTAATTCAAGAGAAGCCTCGAAAAGTTTGCCTTCTACCTGTTAACGTTCACTGCAAACTGTCCAAAAATGACTAAATCACAGTCGTACCGAAACCATATATAATAGCAAAGCCTGCTGTTTTATTACCTCTCTTTACCCACATGTTACTTTTACTTATTACTCTTATTATTACTCTTTACACACATAAAAGAAGGCCTATGGGAGATTTGTTTCGGGCAACCACCTACTCATGCACAAAACGAGAGCTGAAAGAGTGAAGCTTAATCTGGCGCCGCAAATGCACAATTGCGATGGCCATGGAGCTGTATATGATCAGAAGAGATTTAGAGAAAAACAAGTATATCTGAACTTGCTCGATATCATCAATGTCGTAAACACATCTGTACAGGAACTGTTGAAAAGGATCGGTGTAATGATATTGGTATGGGTGATTGAAATACCACCGAACACGCTAAAACGTCAGCTTGTTCGTGATCGCTTGTATTGCCGTTTGTATTAAAATGAAGCTGGATAACTACCCTAGTTATACGACTCAGCTTTTGAATTTCTTCTGACAACTTGTGGATCTCAAAGCAGCTGTAACTTGAATTCCATGCACCTGCTCTATGACACCACCCTTTAAAAGATATGAGATTATTCTTCTTCAATTTGAAAAGTTATTCAGACGTTTCGCATGAGTTTTATTATACTTTTAAGCAGACGCATTTGAGTTAGACGGGAGTATAATGAAGTTTTCGACGACAAAACCACTTTGTATTAACATGGAATTGGTACAATAAGTTAGATATAGAATGAATTATTCAATCAGAGCTCTCATTATCATTGCTACTTTATACTGTTACTGTATATAATTCAGTGATACAGATAAAGCCGCCTTTGAGGCGTTCCTAGCTATCAGAAACACATTGAAATTGGTCTTCCTCTCTTCGGAGACAAAGGATCCTTGGAGTAGAATCATTAGAAGATCTGTGAGTAGTGCTCTATTATGGCAGCGCTGCTTAGGGCCTTCGCTAAAAGCGTATTCTTTGCTGTTATTTAACGAATGTATGACTACCTGATAGCTTAGATCAAGTGAATTTCATAGTTATATTTTATTTCTCGTATTGCTTGTTTTCAAAGCCGTACCAGTCAAAATGAGATTCTTTTTCATATTTGAAGATTTCTTGCCTTACAAAAGTTTTTTCACGAAAAAATCTTAACCATCAGATAGAGCAAATCTTTCTGATTAAGAAAACGTCTCTGCTAATTAGTATTACAGCTGTACACACATCCTAGCCAAATGCTCACTGAGTGTGAATCCCAATATTATTTCGGTTGTAACGAAGCTCGAAAAAATTTTTTTTCGTAAATCAAATGTACTATTATAATCGGAAAGATTTTCCCTATTCAACGATTAAGAGTTTATTACAACATAACTCTAATCCAGTGAGAAATCTTCGAATGAGGGACAAAATCTTACTTAGAGTGGTATGGCGCCAAAATAAGCTATTTGAGGAATTGAACATGCCGTTGAAATTCAATTGATTTGAGCTAACGATGAACTACAGAAATGTTTTGCAAAAACAAAAAATGCATTTTTACCGAAGGCCTCAAATGGCACCACCATAATAGAACAGTACCGATCTGTGATTCACATTGAGAGTTCCCTATAGATTAAAGTGGGCTCACAGTCATCTTACAAATGGATTAGTTGTACTCACCATTTCATTTTTCAAGAATTTGACCTTTTGTGGAAAGCATTGATAGAGAGGTCATCCTAACGTGCGCAGATGCAACAAGAACTGAGGACGACAACAAATAACTTGAAAAATCTTAACATAGCTGCGTTTCCAGTGGATCAGAGTTGAAAAGGATCGACACTCATGCGAATAACTGTGATTCACAAATCCTAGTCGCCCACAAACAGAGCTGGTAAGTATCGTTATTTAATCTTTCGTTTCGAGTGTTTGTTTAAGACCACAGCTCAAGTTTCAATATACCTGGTAACTATTTTTTGAGCCATGCATGTCAGTGGTCTATCAAAGAGGGCTGACTCATAGAGCCCGATACACGTGTTTCGATCTTGCGATCTCGTCAGTCGGGCAGTCACCCTTTCTCGTCTTTTGCCAATCCTGTGAGGGTGCTCCAGTCCCCACACTAAAAGTTAGCGACGACTAACGTTTTACACTCTATGTCCACTGAAATTATCACCGAGCACAGAGTGCTGTACACTCGCTTGTTCTTGGCTAGTATATTTAATATATCATATCTTTCGTTTCGAGTGTTTTTTTAAGGCCAAGAGAGGACTATAAGGACGATGTCATCAGCGAAGCAAGGATAATGCATCTATCCGTCTCTGATTTCCATTCCATGTGTTTAAACCTGGGGCGCTATGGCCTAGTAGTTGTGATGTTTATTGCGGCGCACGCGGACTAAACCTTGACATGAATACTGTTTAGCAGTCAAGAGAAACGCCCTATGGGACGTCTCAGCCAGACTATCCTCGCGGTTGCAAGGAGACGTTTTCGGCTAGTATTCTACGAAGTTCAAGAAGAAGACGAAAAACAAACTGAATACCAGAAGTATTGGGAACCGCACAATGAAAAAAGCATTCGGATAGCTGGAAAACACCAAGGCTCAATTGAGGCCACGGAATTCTTATTTGCGAATTGAGTTAAACGGAAACCACATAGTGATAACGACCACAAACCATCACTTGGAAATGATTATCAATACACAATTTAGGTTTAGCCTCACCGGAGTAGCGGAGGAGACAAGTGGCAGTTTACTGCATAATTTCCAGAGATGGGTCTAGTGATCCTCAAGTTGTATTTGATGTCATACCTGTTCATCGCTCAACTAGTTTCTTAAGCTCAAATCCTCATAACTGTTTGTTGGGTGCGCTCTTATCTTTCAGCAAGTCTCTAATTATATTAAAAATAGCTAGTTTAGTCGAATCGACAGGACTTTTTGATTATTTGTTTTTGGTCATTTACAGTCTTCTATGATTACTGCCATGCAGCAACGGCCTAAAATTTCTGTCGATACAATGCCGAAGAAAAATGGAAAAGTCGAATACTTTAAAGGATTGGAGGAGAATCACTCGAAATTCAGCATATGTCTGTTGACCACGTTTAGCTCTTTTGATAGTTTCGGCTACCAACTTTTAGTTTAAAGAAGAGAGCATGAACCACTACCACAACTTGCGTGTGGTCTGATAGTAACAGTGGCGGACCAAATGAATGTTTAATTTGCATCAAAAAAGGATATTCCATGCTGCATAGAATGTCGTTATGAAAATCGCAATGAATTCGTTGTAATAGTGCTCTTGCAGTCGCTAACATCTATCATATTACCCCACAGTAGAAAGAAGTACTTACTATTCTGCTGTAAAGAGTGTTTACAGTGAAGAATAGCACTGTGAAAGTGTTTCAATCCAAACTACCAGGAGAAAAAGGATAGTACGACATTGAAAGATTTGTTCACAATTGACTCAGCGCTCGTTTGCTATGTTCGATTGCTCCTCTTCATCGGAAATATCGTAACAAATCAAGATATTTAACTTAGTTAACCATGGCAACTAAGTTTTTTAGCTGCCACAAAGTTGGGCGAATCCCTCACTATTATGCGCGACTTCTTCACGTTTGATTTTTTATCGGCATGGGTAGAACGCCAACTCACGTGATAAAACTGTAGTCATCTATCTAACGGAAACATTAATGGCTTTTCCTCAACAAGAAATCAGCTTTTGTATTGGACTGCTCTATAACTTCAATCGCATTGCGAATTTCTTGTTAATTGGAGCATTACGTACCAAAAGTAATAAAATATTTTTGAGTAATATGCAAAACTATGAATGTCGGATAGAATTTCCTAGCCAAATTTAACGTTTGCTAATCATTGCACTAACGGAGCTCTTTCTTCCATCACTCTTTCTTCGACACAACTGTGTCGATCGTTGGTTGTTGCTTGTGCGGTTGACTGCTGACAGATCGACACAATTGTGTCGAAGAAAACGTGATGGCAAAACGAGTGCCGGTAGTTCAGCGGTTAGCACCCTCCCGCCGAGAAAGGATGGAATGCTGGCTCGAATTCCGTCCGGCGTTAGAAATTTTGCATTTCACTTAACATTGCTGTTTATATATTTGCAATATTATATCACCGCGAAAAGCGGCTCTTAAAAAAATATAGTCGGCGAAAAAGTCATTTTTTCGACATTGTAATAATTATCATGATGAGTGATATGTAACCATCTGCTGGGCAAGGATTGATTACCTTTGCCCAGTAAATGAGGCCGACGATCAAAGACGTCGATAAGATCACCTATGAACCGCGTAAAGTTGTCAAAATTATTCTCCTCTGGATGCTGCTTCAGGCCGCACAAATGGCAAGAATCCGACAGAACAATGTCAAAGCAATACAGTGGTTGTGATACCGTGGCCCAGTCCGGTTCTTCCAAAATGTGACGAGTCGACTCCGCTATGTGACGTAATCCTAATGCATGAAATGTCCGCCGAAACATCACTTCGCAAACCACTTCATTTCAGATGGCGAGCGATGGTACTATGGCCGCATCCAAGTGTCTCACCAAGCTACGAGAACATTCTCCAACATACTACAGCCCTTCGGTAATAACTCGATTTGTAATAGATAAAAATTGAATAATAGAATAATGTGGAAGAAATGATAGGACAGTTCAATAATGTATATCTTCTTTATTACTACAGATACTACCGAAAAACACCAATGCGCTACATAAGATACGATTAGGCTCTGAAGCAAGCCGATACGTCAGTCATTAGCTCAACAAGGGCAATTCTTAAGGTCTACCTGTATCATTAAAGACGTAGTTCAACATCTTTTCTTCTGCTGAATTCGAACAAGTTGTTAAAATCTATATAGAATGTCAACGTCTGAGAATATCAAGAACATAATCCTTCGCAAATGGCCAGGTAAACAAGAGTTTCTTTCCTTGAACGCTCATTCTTTGCAATGCGGGATAACTGTATCAGGAAATGAACCATTTACTTGCTTAGAAAATGGTGAAAACACACTTTGTGACTAATGCTCGAAATTTCTATTATTTATACTGCACTTCGCAGTATCATGATGTATATCACCTGTATCACCTGTCGTCCCGCTGATCGTCGAGTGAGCCGAGCGGGTACCAGCAACACTTCCGTTTTTCCTTATCGCGTGCAAGAGTAGTCC
>JAHQIW010007056.1:0-190153 GCA_019055375.1 Parelaphostrongylus tenuis | reverse complement strand
TTCGATGTGTTCTTGTCGTAATCGCGTTTTGAATCCATACATGACGAGTATGTGGGCAAAGAGCAAAAGATTTATCCAATGTATGACGAAAATCCTAAACACTTTTCTTCGCCAAAAGAGAATGTTTGCATATCTCTGCGAAATAACAGTAATTCATTTCCACATTCATGAAGGAATTTTGACGCTATATTTGTTTTTTTTTTTGGGTAGTCAATCGATTAAAAGATAACTATTGAAATTTGGACTATGAGTGCCCGAGAGAAGTATAACGCAACACGGGCAATTATAATAGCGAGCGTACCGCAGTGATAATGATGTCCAAAAAAAAAAAAGAATGTTTTTAGCCTAAAAACGAGGTTGGTACGCCAGGGCCATACACCGGTGTTTCGGAGGCTCGTCCTCCTCGTCAGTGACCCCCGCCCCACATTAAGCCCTGCATTGTAGCAAGGAGGGAGGTGTATGTGGTAAAAGGTGATGGCATAGTGTACAATAACACTGGTCCATCACCATCAGTCGATGTTTCGGCTGGTAGACCAAAACTAATCCATTGACTCGACTGTTTCTAAAACCTCGTTATAAACATTCAAATCAAATCCAAAAAAAGAATGTTTTTAGCCTAAAAGCCTTCTTTTTTGGATTTGATTTTGAATGTTTATAACGAGGTTTCAGAAACAGTCGATTTAATGGATTAGTTTTGGTCTACCAGCCGAAACATCGACTGATGGTGATGGACCAGTGTCATTGTACACTATGCCATCACCTTTTACCACATACGCCTCCCTCCTTGCTACAATGCAGGGCTTAATGTGGGGCGGGGGTCACTGACGAGGAGGACGAGTCTCCGAAACACCGGTGTATGGCCCTGGCGTACCAACCTCGTTTTCAGGCTAAAAACATTCTTTTTTTGGGTTTGATTTTGAATGTTTATAACGAGGTTTCAGAAACAGTCGATTTAATGGATAATGATGTCGTTCATCACACACAAGGTCTCCGTTTGAGCTCACATCAGTCGAAGCAGATGTGCCACCCATTAGGGATCGGTTGTGTTGAATCAGGTCTGTAGCGTAACGCCTTATCATGGATTTCCTACCATTCCAAACATAGTCAGCTAAACGAGCATTCAAGGAAATAAATAAAACTGAAACCGCGGAATATCTATCGACAAGGGGGGTTATGGTAATACAAATCCATAGGAGTACAGTGATCTCCACGATATATGTATGAAAACAAGTCATACGAAAAAAGATTAGCATTCTCACATCACAATCCTCTTCACTCATCCAATTAGTCTTTAAAAGACTAAGCCAATACCTTCAAATCTCATGTATGGTCATTTTCTTCAAAATCACTCACCAAGTCTCTTCCGCTATCGATTCTATGAGAAAACACTTCGCCTGCCATCAAAACCTTAGTGTCACCAAATAGCAAACTATGCACGTCTTCCCATCTAAAACTGAGTTCATTGATACACATGTTTGCTTTCTCGGCTCAGACATGCGGAGTTCTCTGTCACGAGCGCTACAAAATATTGAGGTCAAATCAGCAGAGAATTCCTAACGCTATCGTTGACAGTCACAGGGGCGCTAACGCAGATGCCCATGATGGATGGGAATATTGGAATTGGTGAAAGTACTAAATCAATAATATAGCCTTATCATTGTATATTACTCGTCATCTGTGAGTGCATTCTTTAAATGCACGACCCAAAATACGTGAACATGGTGATATTCTTGACAATTGAACTTTGTCGGGGTCAAGTCCGTTTGGAGCGATGTGCGAGACTTTTGTGAAAATCGTCTCTTCGGCGGAGTCGCGTTTGTCCTCTGTCCTCTTCTTCGATTTATGGTCCACTTCTTCTCAATATTATTTTGCTATATAATCAAAATTCATGCTTTCTTAATTGCGAAAACCGATTTTCCTACTTTTCCAGCCTTTGTTGGCCCAGTTTTCCTCAACGCCCTTTTCTGATCATAATGCAATGTTGACCAATCACTTTAGCCGTTGTTGTTATAATCTATTAGGCTACTATTATTTCTGATTCTTTTAGTCGTTCGTGGTACACTCTTCCCCATTACCAAATTGGTGCCTCAAAAAAAAATTCTTTGCGAATCGCTTCAAATAATAGTGCTCTCATCTTCACTTCGGAGTCTTACTTCACGAGCTATCCATTCATTTTTTTTTTTCGTCTCATGTTTCACTTGTAATAACGGCATTGCAGTCGACTAATTTGAGACCTCATTCAAGAACAATGTAATCCATAACGGACCTCATGAAAGTCTCAAAATGCTTTGTCAGACTGACTGAACGAAGAAGGAGCTGACTGAATGAAAATGTACCGTGCAGATGACGATGATGAAAGGCGGAAACACGTGTCTTGCACCGATTATAATAATGTCGTTGGATATCATTCTTTAATTTATGTTTGCAGCTTTAATGGCAACTTATTTGAGTCACAAGCAAGCTCGTCAACATTATGCGTTTATGATTTCAATCGCTTTTCTTCTCGCGCTCTTCTTATAAGCTCTTTGCATAGGCGCATCTGTTTCACCTTAATGTATATTTCTTTTGTATCTCATATAAGAGGTAAGATTTTTAAGGCACGAGTTAAGTTCATCTTGTTCTTGTGTGTGTTACTTATATGCCTAAAGATTTCTTTCAAGCTCTGTGAGTGAAATTTTGGCATTAAGGCACCAACTTTCTGCATGGCAGAAAAGTACTGGGATGACTGTCTAGTCACAAAGACAAACAAGGGTTCTTTTTTGTTCATATCTCCTTTAGGTCGTTGTTCTTGTTTACTGAACGTCGCAGATGCGCACATAATCTGAGGTCTGTAATCATGTAACCATTGATTCTTGGTGCATCCGTTTCCTCTCGACTTTCAATAACCATCTGCCTACTTTGTTGGACTTTTTGAGCATCGTTTTCTTCTGTAGTACATTTCAAAGAAAGGACAACGTAGTCAATAAAGCGAAGGCTTGAAAAAATTTCGCTATCAATGCGTATGCCCTCTTGGTCTAATCGTAATCAACAAACACCTATTCACTCCAAGCTGCAGTGTATAGGTTCAACGAAATGCCTATCGACGTAGAACAATGTGGATGAAGAATTTAGGAAAGAGCTCGATCTTCCGACTGAATTCATTGGAGTGTTTGTAGAGAATAAATCCATTGCTTTACTTGACGAGCGCTAATTAGTTCAACAATGTCAAGTATTTTTCCATTGCCGCTGAAGGCACAACAAAAGACAGATGATTTCAGTCATAGACTACGATCAACTTAATCGGTAGTAATAAGGATTCTTTTGTAGAAAGGCTATCTTGTATAATCAACTACTTGAGCTCCACCCTCACCGCTAAATACGTGTACCACGAGTTTTTTTTTCTGAGAATATCATATGTATTTGTACGTGCCGTCCGTATGAGTACAAAAACTTATTTCAGTGGTTTTCTAATGGGACAAAATCTTTTGACGTATTTCAAGAAACATCATATTTTTTACGTTTGTCATGCCGAAAGGGACTGAAGTTTGCGCAGCACATCGTCAGAGAGTACTTTGATTTACTGTATCGATGTTCACTTTTCTGTTCTTTTCAACGAATTTCATTCTAACATACCTTGTAAGATCGTTGCATATTCGGGTACTGATTTGAGCTAGATGAATCCGTCCCGCTGGACTCATATACTCACAAACCAATCGTAAAGCATCTAGTGACATTCTAAACAAGCTTCAGTGCATCCAAATGTTAAGAAATTCTACTTTATCGGAAAGGAGTAACATCACACGTATGTATGCTAAGGAGCTAAGATCAACACACCTCTCTAGAAAAGTGGATGAAAAAATGAGGTTTTACTCATAGAATCATGAGTTTACTATCTTTCATATATCTTTATCAGTTGTCTTTTCAAATGGTTATCCATCTCGTCTCTATCAGTTCCACTCTTTGCTCTGACATAACTATATATTCAATTGAAATAGCAACATTTTCGGTTCGTTTGAGAGAGAGGAGATTTCGCGAAACCTGATCAGTAAGAATACTTCCAACAGAACTCGTAATTTTTTATGGCGCACACAATGAGTTATATGTGATTCAACTATACATGCGATCCATAGTTAGGACACTGTAATACTTTATTTATTCGCGACCTCGCCTGCACTTAATCTGTGCGAAATATCAAGGAATTATCGTTGGAATTACTTATTATTTGTGCAACAAGATCATTTTGAAACGTTCCTCTCAACAGCTATCTCTGATTCAGCCCTTCGGCTCAAAAGACAAAACGCTTATGAGCTAAATCGTCCAAATAGAAGCTTTTTTGTTAATTTCCAATCTCACAGCGAAATCTTGGTGCCCTCGTGTTCAGTCATTCGTGGAACTTTACTAAAATCGATGAGTGATCCTTAAAAGACTACCAAGAGGGACTGCTGCCATATAGCGTAGCAATATACTGTAAACCGGGTTCCCCTAAGTTCTTTATACTCAGTCAATATTTTTTAGTGGTTGGCTAGCGCGTTGATAGAAACTATCATTCGACTGATGTTCCGACGTGCTCGCTTTCTCCAGAGCGGGATAATCGAGTTCTATTGGGTTGTCCCATTATCACCTTCGCGCTATTGTTTTATTCAGTTTTTTTTTCTGATTCAAACCGTGCTATTCCCGAAAGGCTGTGGTACGTTGGAAGATGTTTTAGCAACTTTAGCCACGCGCGTGTAAAAGAGTACCAGCGCTACGCGTTAACTGAGAAACAAAATTGGTCAAAGGCAGTCACGCTCTATTATGCTTTACAAATATAAGTTAAGACCAGTGCAAAAGTTGAACGAGAAGATCAGAACTGCGTTTGCACTAGACACTGCTAACGATCGGACTGTGAGCCACTAGTTCAAGTAGTTCGATAAAGGCGAGCTGTCGAACTCAAAATCACATTCGTCAGCCAGTCACTTTCTGCGAAGGCCCTCTACGCCACGAGTCGGAACTGCATTCGGATGCTAGCTCTAGGAATTTGGAGCAGACACTTGCTACGGCTGTAGCTCCATTGCACGCCATCTGAATTTGGGCTACCTCAAAGTGATGTGTTGATGGGCACCTCATACATAGACCGACCACGATCACGTTCCAAGCATGACCATGTGCGAGTCTTCTGCTGCGATCGCATAGGCAGGATTTTCTCAGATCATTGGAGATGAGTCCTGGGTCTAATATGAAATCAACACGCGTCACGCCTCAAGCTGCCTCGCAGCAAAGACCCTTCTGGTCAAGCAAAGCCCAAGTTTCATGCTCGGAAGCGGAAGACTATCCTTTGATTATGCTCGGTTTTCTGGGAATGGCATAAGTGCTGTTCTTAGAACTGCTCGACTGCAAGCAGACACTCGATGCCAACGTATATGGGAACAATTGTGGATATTGGCCACTGTAGTGCGGTAGAAACATCCGAGACAGCTCAGTGTGATTCCTCTCTAGGATAGTGCGTGGCGTCACATTGCAATGTAGTTCCGCACATTTTAGAAGAACTGGGTTGGACCACTATATGACATCTTCCGTAGAGCTCTGATATTGCTTTATCGGAAACCATCCTTCGCGCCATGAGCAGAGTCTGGGGTAGGAAAAAATCTGAAGACTACAACTGACTCAAAAGTGACCACCTTACCAACTTCTTGGATCGCTAGTCTCGTTGTTTCTTGGAGGAAATCATCCAGTCTTTGCCCAGCAATGGTTGTATATCAATGATCATGATGGCGATTATATATGGTGATCAACTGATCATTCTAAATAATAAGAGAGCGTTGTAGTGTACATAAAGTGGTGGAAAAACAGGGGTCGGTAATGCAATTTGTTGAGTACATGCTCCGGGAATTGCGAAATCCTTGTCCGAGTCCCGCTTGACGTCAAAGTTTTGCACTCCACTTAACATCATTGGGTATATTTGTTACATTGTGACACCGCTAAAAGCGGTTAAATGAGAATAATTCTGTTTGATGTCAAAGAACAATTGAATCAACAAAAGTGTCGAAGTGCGAAGATGAATTGGGGGAACCCAGCAAGCCATCGAATTAACACGGCTGTGAACAATTGACTCAAATCATTCCAATTTAAAAAAAATAGAAGATGCCGAGGTGTTAATGCAACAAAAGTTTCTATAACAGCCTCGTATTAGCTTATTGTGTTATGAATAAAATATCGCACGTTGAGAGGAAGCTAAAATATTTCGCTGCAGACCCTGTGGAGTGCGCGATCTGTTTTGCTTCTATGCGCTATTTTTCTGAAAACCTTTTTCGTAGTTTTCGAGTAATTTTGCCACAGTATTGACCTAGGGCGCGCAAATCGGTACTAATCTGCAGGCTCAAGCAGTGACTCTTTGTGTCAAGAATTCCATTCGCCATTGAATCTTTCAGAAACAGTCGCAGAAGGGAAAGTTGCGGTCAAAGTTCATGACACAAAGCATTACGTTCCCAGTATAGCTCATATCTCAGTATTCTTGTGGTTATCATCGCCCATTAAATCACAAAAACTGAACTTGGAGGAACACTTGAATAACTTCACATTGGTGCTCAAAGATTGGAAAACGAGCAGTGTAGAGTCCCACAATTTACGATCAACCGCTAAGTCACTTCCAAACACTCAAAACGCTTCAGGATAGCGATGGAACAAGACCTTGATGAGAGAGAGAGCAGAAAATATCGTTGAAGCTACCGCAGTTGGGAAGACTATTCGCAACGGCCACCGGACGTTTTCTGCATGATTCTCAAGATGATTGCACTTCAAGAATCATTTACGATCACTAATTGGATTTTCAACAACCACCATCTTCTATCGCCATATAAATTAAAATCGTCATATAAATGAAAGATGGATTTGTTGTTCCACTGACTTCTCTTCCGAGATCTTACATGTTATTTCGTCAGTGAACAATCGAACAACACCAGGTCACACCACATAGGAAGACCTAAGCACCTGGAGAACGCCCCGCCAGTTCTTAGCAACACGCTAGTCAACTCTTCACATGTTACCTATCAGAACGCAAAGTTCTAGTCAATGGAAACGCGGTAAGATTATGATATTGTTCAAAAAAAGATATCATCACGACATCGGCAACCATATCACAATTTTCTTGTTCTCTGTCGCCTATATACCCTTATTCGAGTCTTCTTTAACAGGACTGACAGAATACTTGAAGGTCTACTTGAAAAGCAGCCTTGCAAAGAAAAAGGGTTTCGAAAGCAATTCAGTACCGCAGATCACGCCCACACGATAGCAGGCCTTTCTTAGTGAATGAGGAGTCTTTGACTAAATTTGTTAAGAACGGTGCTCATGGACAACAGGCTACTTTCGTATAATTTATTCAAGCTCAGCGAAACAAATACCACTAAATGCAAGAGCAACGTCATATCCAGTACGGGAAGGCAATATGATGAACAATTCAGCTCCAGGAATAGCAAGAAATAGCGAATGACTTTAAAAACATTCAGGAACAGAATATCGAGCATGCGTGAAGGAACAAAGAGCAAGATTCTTGCATACGTTTTTAAATCCACGATTCCTCCTATCGTGATTACTCGTCACAAACCTGGCCGCTGTGCAGGCAGCATGCGAGAAGTTCCAGCATTACGGAACTCGCAGTCGCAAGGCGGATGCTAGAAGTACCTCGCATATCGCAAACAAGAGAAAGGATCCAGAGTTTTGAGCCGATCCAACGATTATCATTAGAAACGCACGTGAAGACGCCAAGCTATCGATTATCAGGTGCGGACACATCGTGCGTTCAATCGACAGGTGATGGACGCAAGTCGTTACCAACTAGATCCCTCGGAATGTCACACGCACAGCAGAAAGACAACCAGCTCCAAAGTGAGAATCTATGGAAATCTCAGATGATAGATATGATAGTGAACAAATCCCTCTAATGTGGATAACCCACTGAGCTTCTCCTAAACGAGTTAACGAGAAATAGAAAGTTCCTTGCGCTCTCTTGAATTCTTCGACGGTCAGCGAAGTGATAGGTAATGCAGTTGTGCCGATTCCATCAGATTTGTGCAGAAGTAAGCGCGGTTTCAGACCGTGAATTTAAAACTGTTATTTATTGGGATATATTACTGAATAGATGTGGTCATATACACATCAATTTTAATGAGCATTCCTCTCTTGATGTTGTGTTCCTAATGACGTATTACCTGCTGTATATTACAAATCTATTTTAGGTAATTTTCTGTTAGACAGCGACAAAAGAATAATCGACCTCACTCGCTGTACAATGGCTTTTCATAGGAGTATAAGATATCAATAGAAGACTTAAATGTCTGGCTGGAGATGTACATGACCGATTTTTTGATACACCCTTTTATAACGCTGTAAAATCTAAGATAAAATCATGTTTTACACGACCACGCGTTTTTTTCTTATGTCGCTTACAATTCGCTGGACAAAACTCCCCTTCAGTAATTCCAACATTCTTTCAATAGCACAAGTCTCGAAGAACTCAAAAATGCGCTTGCTTTTCGAAAAACCTTTTTCATAGCGCCGTAGGTGAGAGAAAAGATTTGTGCTTTAAACCTCGCCAGACAGAGTTCTTTCTTAAACTATTAGTAATCATTCGATAACGTAAGTTCCAACAATTTCAACTCTATGCTCATTTTTTGGGAAAGGTTGTTTCACTGCAGCGTAGCAGAGGAAATAAGCTCGCCTTTCGCATATTCGGCAAGCTTGCTTACTCACTAATCTACGCGTTGGGGAAGGGGCGATTGATCGGTGGTCTAAAGCGTTAGACATGTGGGATGCAACTTGTTATTCATTTAGGAATTTTTTTGATCGCTTTGAAAGAAATTCCAGATAAAACGATTGACCCAAATACTACAAAATTTTTCTACTTGATCACATGCTTTTCGCCCTTCCAGATAATTAATTATATGTGCAATGAAAATAAAGGCACGCAGCGGGTGTGAAGCACAATTTTGTTTTGGATTTTACAGCGTTGCAAAAGGATAGTTGAAAAACCGGTCACCTTCGGCTCTAGCCAAAGATTTGAGCTTTCGAATGATTACTAAGTTTCCTATGGAAAATTCTTTTGCAGCAAATGAAATCGAATATTCATTTGTCGCCGTCCAACAGAAAACAAGCATATTTTGAGTTGTGGAAAGGATGTCAGACAGGTAGCAAATTAAAGCGGCTTCCTTATTTCGCTTCAAAATGGGTCGTAATGCAGCAGAGACAACTCTCAACATCAACAGCGCATTTGGTTCAGCAATTGCTAAGAATATACACTACAGTAGTAATTCAAGAGGTTTCCTTAAGGACACGAGATTCTCAAAAATGAGACACGTTGAAACCAGCCATAGGAAGTCGTCAGGAGTCACGAGAAAGGCAATCTTTGAAGATGATCCTATTTGAGACTAAACGAGATGTTGTAGAAGAACATAACGTCTACCAGTCTATGGTCGTTCGCCAACCAAGCGAATCACTAAAGCATGCAGGTTCAGATCGCTTCAAATGCGCAATTACATTCGTGCCATTCCATATTAAAATCGAACGACTTCGTTATCAAGTGCAGCACATCGATAAACACTTTTCATGGATTTTCAACCTTATTGCTGATCATTCTAATTTTATGGCAGGATCCAAAGTGAAATGCAACCATGAGAGCTCTTGTATGTTGTGTGCTACGTGGCTAATTTTCGGAAGAGGTTTCTTATAACGCTGTAGCAGGAAAAAAATAGTTGTGTTGCACATGCACAGATTTCTCGCACAACGAAAATCTTACCTCAAATTATGAGTAACCAATAGATAGCGTAAGTTCCGACTATTCCAACGCTCTGCTTACTTTCAATGACGACCGTTTCACTACAGTGTAGCAGAGGAAATGAAGACCGAGTTTCACACACGCAGCACACTTGTTTCTTTGTAAGCGTGTGGGCTGGATGTCCGCTGGTAGTGGATTAGATGCGACGTCCCGCGATCGATCATTCGATTGGCGCGACTTATTTATGCAGTGCAATTTTTTTTTTCTTTAGTTTGGGATTTTTTTCTCCTCTTTGAAAGAAACTCCAGTGAGAACGTATGACTTTGATACTAAAAGATTTTCTCAGCACGTTCATATGCTTCGCACTTCCAATGTAATAGTGCAAGCGTGCGACCGACGTCAAACACAATTTTGTTTTGAATGCCACAACATTACGAAAGGGCTTTCGAAAAAGGCACTAGCGCACTAGCCAAAGATTTAAACTTTCGAATGACTCCTAGAACTCATATGAAAAGTTTTTGTCCAACGAAAAGAGCCATTTCTTTATTTGTTCCCAGACGGTTGTATGAATTTCGCGAGAGTCCCGAGAAGCGAGCAAGACTTTGAACCAGGTGGTTTGAATTGGCAATAATCTTCTATGGATGCATCCGTGTTTTGCAGCATCGAATTGCTCATTTCGTAGTTTTATTGGGAATATTCTAACCGTAGCTCTGCTATCAATAAACATTTGCTAGCGCAAATGAGTACCTAATGAAAGGTTGAATATAGCTAAATTCAGCTGGATCCAAAGCTGATTTGTGCTTCTCAGAACACTGCTGCTGAAGGCTATTGCTTATAGCACCGCTAAGACGGCTGACAGAGAGAGAGCGAGAGGCATGACAAGTCCTGGTGATACAGTAACATGTGAGCCGTTGGAAAGAATAATGGAGAGCTCGAAACCACCTGAAGTTTCATGTTTTGCTTCTGTCCCTGCATTTTTGTGGTATAATATTTATAGAAAGAACAACTGGCCACAATTATAACATAGGTGCCATGCCTTCCGCTGTCGGTAGGTGCTAAAAAAAAACCACTTTGAGGTTTTTCTTTTTGAAATTTAGAAGCAGCTATATAGTTTTTCATTCTCCCGAAAGGATAAGTCAAGAGGCGACATATTACATACAGATAGTTAGAACAATATGGCTTATATATGGTCCACATGATTAAAGAAGATTGACAATATTATACTGGTTTTACGAGTTAGGACTCATATTACAGAGCATAGAGTTCAGTGCAAGACAAAAATTCAACGATGTAACCATTTTCTTGGTATTATGGTCGTCTTCTTCTTCAGGGCCTTCCACAATTGACATCTACACATAATCGGCCGGTGTGGTGCGTTGAATTTCGATTAAGTTTCATCCACCGTCCTCTCCCCAGGCATCTCGTGGATAGGTTAGGGATGTATTCTCGACAGTGGATGCAGAAGCGAAGAGTATCTGTCACGTTGAATCGCCGTATAATTTTTTTTATTCTTGCGAAAACACAGAAATTCTCGTTCAGATTGTGACTGTATCGAACTTCTCGCAATAAACGGCGAAAGTCGCACTTTGAACGAAAATATAATCTATAAAAACGTAAGGTTAACAGGAGTGCAGAGTTACAGGTGAAATTCATCAGAGTCATTGATTCGCTTCCACTTTTGGGTAGACCAAGGATTGTCTTCATGATAGGTTATTTGATGCTAGACTTGTTTAGTCAAGAACACCTTAGTTTGATACATCGCTGAGTTATTATAAGAAATATAAACGAGTATAAATTCAATGGTCTCTATGATGCAACGAATGGAGTAGAATGCATGGCTCATTTTCCAAGGGACTGCATAAACCCTGGCATTCTACGATGATTCCCTGTCTTTTTCTTTTTGATCCATACACGAGGCTTCTATAATTCACAATTCAAGCAGCTGACGTTTTGGCGATTTGGCCTTTATTGGAGCCCGGAAAAATCATGAGACCCACAACATAGTCAAACAAACGCCACCATTCCTCCAATAAAAAAAAATCACCAAATCTAGATTCTAATCGCATAAAGCACAAAATCAGCTTTCAACCTACTTACACCTTTCACAAGTCTTACACTGAGCTGTTTGAGTAGAGACCACCGGGCAGAGATCACATGGGCACGTAGTGTACCTCCCGCGTCTGTGTCCTATGCGATCCTGTGGCCAGTGATGACATTCTTTCCCGATTAAGCTAAACACCAGCGAAAAAATGTGTTGTAATTAGAAACTCAATGTTCTGTTGGTAATGATTAAGAAAAAAAACTAGCCGATCTTGTAATTTTCCACTTGACAGCGATTGTGTGAATCGTTTTTCGTCGCCTACCTCTTTTTAAGGGATATAGGAGCCTCCGAGAGGATTGGCTAGAGACTGAGGGCCTGCACAACTGACGAGGCTGGAAGGCCGAAACACATGTATTGGGCTATACAAGAGCCCATAACAGACCATTGGCTCAGAGGTTAAATATGAGATATATTAGAATATGAGCGTGCTTTTAATAAAACACTCGAAATAAATAGTAACAAAATGAAAATCATGCTGCAAGTGTTGTTTTTATAGGATTCTAATGACTTTGTCAAAACGTGAAAGTCAAATCATTTTACATCACTTGTCTCACCGTCTGACGTTACAGAGGAAATACGTACTCGATTGTGCTGATACTTACGTTTCACTTTTTGGGTAGGTTTCGCCTTTGGGCTCTTGAAGCAGTCGCACTACTCTGCAATGGCTTCAAAACTCTAGAATTTTCCTGCGATATATATTTTTCTATGCTGTGCTTTAGCGTGTGTGTCTAAGTGTGCATATATATATATATATATATATATATATATGTATAAAGGATAAAGGATAAAGCTCTCGGCGTTGATCACTCCCTGAAGGGATGCGCCATGCATTCAACTTCAATTTTTAACTTCGTTTGAGGTGATTGAATGCATATCTGGCCTTTACAATGACTCGCGATGGCCTCCCGCTGGACCGAGTCAGTGCTGCTTATCCTCCCACACATGTCTGAGACCTGTCTGGTACCAATTTGCCGACCCCGGAGGGATGGATGGCTTGGTGAGCCATGAGCGCGAGATCGAACCATTGACCTCGAGTGCGACGCAGAGCACCTCTGGCCCACTGCGCCACAAGCGCTCTATATATATATATATATATATATATATATATAATATATATATATAGATATATAGATATATTATATATATATATATATATATGTCTACGTGTATATATACATAAAGTATAAACACTGCTATATAGGCGCCTATTTCGTCCTATTGGGACTCATCAGTAGCACCCTCCCTCGGTTCCGTCGATCCCTTGAGGTGAAACAATCCTCCAAAGGAACCGACGCCGAGTAAAATTAAGCACCCAAAGTAGGATGATGTTATTACCTGACTTTGTGGTGACCGGCAGTCGAGCTTACGGCTTTTAAAATGAAAGTCAGGTAATAACATCATCCTACTTTGGGTGCTTAATTTTACTCGGCGTCGGTTCCTTTGGAGGATTGTTTCACCTCAAGGGATCGACGGAACCGAGGGAGGGTGCTACTGATGAGTCCCAATAGGACGAAATAGGCGCCTATATAGCACTAGACGTATGGCTCAAAATATGTATATCCTTATCAGATTAAATCATTTTGAGCGGGTCTGTAAAAAAGCAGTCGATAGCAGAAGTATAAACACTGCATTAAGAGCTTTTACACGGCTTTTACATCATCCGTTAGCGGTTGGCTGATTTCCCTTCTTACTTGTGCTTCCGATTTCAGCCTAACATCATCTCCGAATCAACAAGTAGGAAGCGCAGCCAAGGATCCATCGCCAAAATCCAATCCTTGGAAACGACATCGTGAAGACCTGAAAACGCACTTGCAAGGTTACGTCAGGGAACCAAGAGTACCAAATGCACGACCAGCAATATACTACGTGGAAAATGTGCTGGGTTCCTCACAACTAGTGAAGACGGACCATCTAAGTGTTTAAGTGTAAATGTGCTTCAATGTTTAGTATTTGTAGGACGAATTTTTGGAAAGTTTAGTTATGTGCTACCAAAAGACGTTAAGGAGAAAGAGTATTAGAGTGTTGATATAAGCCCTGATTTGCTCAGTGTATTCGGCTCGATTCTTATCAGCGTACCGCATGTCAGCATGTCTTTTACCTACTAAATGACTTTTGGGGGACATCCACCGAATCATTATGCTTTTTTCCCGAACAAAGTTTGTTATCAAATCACCCATCTCGGAGGGGCTGTGCATACATCAAGCACGATGCCAAATCAAGAATCTTGAATTACTGCGAGCACCTCTAACTTCTGCATTACACGTACCTGTAGACAAACGTTTCGACAAACGTTCCGCTTAGATGTTTTGGGTCTTTCAATTAATCATTGAAGACCTGCCACTTGGAGTCTGTGTTAATGTAAGACTGTGCCTGGCTCAGGTCGGGAATATTAGCCTGAGATATGGTGCTAGGTCACCCGTTATTACGAGGCATTCTTCTTTGCGGTTCATTTTTGGGACTTTGCTATGTATCCAAAAGGCTTCCAAAGTTTTACGCGTAGACGTTTTCGATTCCTGTGCAAGGAGCGTGAATTTAACCTCAAAATCTGCTCCCTTATGCTTCTGTTCCCTATGCGTGCCTAGTGGGGTTTTTGGGTCGGAGTTACGTTTCCCAGCTAGGTGCTCTTTTACGCGGATGCAGAGTGGTCTACCCGTTTCGCCAATATATTCATCCCCGCATGCCTCGCAAGAGATCAGGTAAATTGTACCCGACCTCATGCAGTCGCCGTCTCTGCCGTTTGGGCAAACTTTGCAGTCGTTGGTTTCGCAGAGACGATTATACAGCCGGTTGCGGACTAATTGGCGTTTTAGTGTTTTTGGTGGTATCTCGACTACTGCTACCGAATTATCTAAACCTGCTCTTTTTAAGCAGCGTTTGATGGCTGCACTCACTTCGTTAGAAATAAAAGGCAGGATGAATGGAACTTTATCCTCGCTAAACCTTCCGTATAGGGACGCCAAATTTTCTCTAAATTTAACCCGAGAAGCTCCTATCGTGTTGTAGCCATTAGAGGTGGCTATTTTTCGCGCCAAGCTCAGGTACTCTACCTTGTGTTTTTTTTCTGTGCACACATTAGCAGCTGTTCGAAACATGTTTTTTATAAGTGCGCATTTTGTGTGCGAGGTATGAGCAGATAGGATGTTTTTGTTGCTTGGTTTGCGATACCACTTTGTGTTGTAAGAGTTTTTAGAGAGGTTAACTTGAACGTTCAAAAATGGAAGCCAATTTGCCTTAGGTTTCTCACGGGTGAACGTTATGTACTCTGACTGGCTATTTAACAACTCAAAACATTTGTCCATCTCCTCTTGCGTTGAGCAGACGACAAAACAATCATCTATATACCTACAGTAGAGTAACGGCCGGAGATCGAATATTGGTGCCTCTACTTTAGACATAAAAGCGATAGCAAGGGTCGGAGCTAGTCGTTGTCCCATTGCCAGCCCTCTGATCTGCGCAAAATAATTCCCAGACCATCTAAAGAATGAGCAGCTTAGGCACTTTTTGAAGAGAGCCACGACCTGCCGAATGGAGAAGCCATACATGTTCGTAGTTCGCTCGTGCTCCGTTAGAAGCTCGCATATGGCTTGCATTGCGGTCTCATTCGACACGTTTGTATAAAGAGCGGTTACGTCGAACGATTCCATCACGTACGCGTTGTTGGGAGACGCGTAACGTAGACGATCCAAGAACATTTGGATATTGGTCAGATGGGCTGGAATGTGTTTTAGTAGTTGGACTAGTATTAAGTTTAAAAACCACGTTATTCTATCCGTTGGCCCGTCTACACAGCTGATGATGGGTCTAACTTTGAATTTTGATGGATCAGTAGACGCAAGATCATCTGTACATACCAACTTGTGAGTCTTAATAAGTAAGTACAAGACGGGGCATGATGGTGGACTAAGTTTTAGTTGAGAAATAACGGAAGATTTCAAACCAGCCGAACTTGCTATTTTTACCCATTCACTATTCAACTTTCGATATTGTTTTTGAAATTCCTTATGGATGATGGACGATAGAGTGTAGTGTCCTCTAGGTGTTTTTTCGTTATCTCGACATCCAATTTATGGGGAATTACCACGAACTCTCCTCCCTTATCACTAACTGATAGTCGAATGGTTTTGGACTTTATTAGCTCCCGTATCTGTCGTATACCGTTTTTCTGCGTTGATGTTAGGTTGGAGCTAAACTTTTTTGCGCGATAGTGATCAAGGATTCCAAGAGTTTCGTCCGAAAATATGCGAAAATTGATATCCACTTCATTATTAGGGCCTTGCTGTCTAAGGAACGCTCGAGGAAAAGGCGGTGTTGGCAATGATCCTACAGTTCCCTGCTGTTCGCTCCTATTGGGTGGTTCTAGTTTAGCTTTATAGCGGAGCCGATCTTGAAGGTCTTGCAAATTGCACGCGATACTACACAGGGTTTCCTTAGAAATGGATTGAGCTGGTGAGAAACTTGGGCCCATTTCTAAGAGCGAGCGCGCATTATCGGGGAGAGTTATGCCTCCTAACACGGTGACCCTTGATGTTTCCGGCACATTATTGATGTTAGTTAGACTCTTAGGGCTTTCGTTATCGGTGTTATGGTGTTTTGTTAAAGTTTGCCTATGCGAATTGTTCAAAAGTTTTTCAATTTTCTGCATAAGGTTACTTTAGCATTTGACCTAATAGATTCGCAAAACAAAGTTGACCCACCCTTGATTCTCCTCCAAAGGCGATCCTCTAAATATTGAACACAATAAAATTCTTTCGACTCACACTTCTCTAAATGAGAATACATTACATCTTGTTTGAATCGAAGTGCTTCTTGTGATATCTTAATTCGATGCTCATACTCGTTGATCGTCTTCTGGTCGCCCGCATAGCTCTTGAAGTCGTTTTCGCCTTATTCGCCTTATGAAGTCGGGAACGATTCGGTGTTCTAGGCAGCGACAAAGGAAAATAATTGTTTGTTTAGCTAAGACGATATTTTGTCTTAGTGACAGGGTCTTGGGGTCAGGGGAGCTTGGCGCGAAAAATAGCCACCTCTAATGGCTACAACACGATAGGAGCACGGATGGTCTAGCGAGGATAAAGTTCCATTCATTCTGCCTTTTATTTCTAACGAAGTGAGTGCAGCCGTCAAACGCTGCTTAAGAGCAGGTTTAGATAATTCGGTAGCAGTAGTCGAGATACCACCAAAAACACTAAAACGCCAATTAGTCCGCAACCGGCTGTATGATCGTCTCTGCGAAACCAACGACTGCAAAGTTTGCCCAAACGGCAGAGACGGCGACTGCATGAGGTCGGGTACAATTTACCTGATCTCTTGCGAGGCATGCGGGGATGAATATACTGGCGAAACGGGTAGACCACTCTGCATCCGCGTAAAAGAGCACCTAGCTGGGAAACGTAACTCCGACCCAAAAACCCCACTAGGCACGCATAGGGAACAGAAGCATAAGGGAGCAGATTTTGAGGTTAAATTCACGCTCCTTGCACAGGAAGCGAAAACGTCTACGCGTAAAACTTTGGAAGCCTTTTGGATACATAGCAAAGGCCCAAAAATGAATCGCAAAGAAGAATGCCTCGTAATAACGCGTGACCTAGCACCATATCTCAGGCTAATATACCCGACCTGAGCCAGGCACAGTCTTACATTAACACAGACTCCAAGTGGCAGGTCTTCAGTGATTAATTGAAAGACCGAAAACATCTAAACGGTCATCTCTTACATTTTCTGCTAGGGTTACGAATGCTTTTGATTTAATAATTTGCGAATCAATTTGACCTTTCCAGGCTCTGAAGATGGCGAATCTTGCCGAAAGGTTAGCCACCACGACTGTTGTAATATTCGTGCTGCAATATTAACTGTATTGTTATATGCTTCGCTGATATTCAATCAATAATATCAATAACACCTCGGAGCGGCTAAACAGAAGAAGATACTGATTTATTCAAACTATGCCGAGGTTAATAGATAGTCGGTCCTGGGAACAAATTTAGTAACGAGATCCATGGAACACTTTCTTCCACACTATAAGTATCGACAATTAATATACTCTTTCTTATTTTCATGAATTTCTTTGAATTGATCATAAGGTTTTCAGTGAGATCTGACGATCACCTTGAACTAAATGAGAGGCCTAAATTTTATCAAAGATTGAGGTTGGAGCAAAAACATGATTTTTATCGGTACGCAGATAAGATACGTTTTATGAGTTAACTACACATGGAATATGCTTGTACTAAACCCGACAAGGACTGAGATGCGGTGAAAGTCACCGTTTATACGTTGTACATTTGACTTATGGTTTTTCTTTCTCATCTTTGAAGTAAACCATAAACATCTCAGCTGTTTTGCAACAGCACTGTTTAGTACTATATGTTATTTATTGGTTTTCATTGGCGTGACCCATCTATGTGGGAATCTCAGCTTTTGCACAAGAATATTTTCTTCGCGTCTATCATCCACGGAGGTTAATTAACTTTGCGTATAAGTTCGATTGTGGCCCGAGGACTTTCTTCTCGTTATGATTGTTAATGCTGATCGGGTCGTTTCCAGTGTTCCATGATAACCAGACTAGAGCTCTCTCACTAGATTCATATAACTTTACTAGTGGTACTTTCTTTGCAAAGTTTCTTAAAATCATTTTGTTTGTTGTTCCAGATACATAACGACACCGAATATGACGGATTTTACGGATATCTTATTTATGATTGTGAGAAATCTTTTCTGTTGCTCTATTCAACTTTCACTTGACCACTTCCATATATGAAAGCGTTTGAAGGAGCACTAAAAATGATTTTTACATGACAATTATCTCACATTAATCAAAAATAGACATTTCACATAGAATCAAACCCAACATAAAACTTTGACAAATATGATATTCAAGAATGGATAGAAACATGACGTTCATTGACTTCAAGTTGCTCTATCGATGTACTATGAAGCAGCAAATCTTGAAACCTATTCTCAAAATATACTGAAGCCACCACGATTCAAGTCCCGTTCAAGAGAGCTATGTTCTTTATGCATAAAAAAACATCAAGAACAATGAGTACAGCTAATTCGGTCCAGTAACAACCCAAAGACATCTTCACAAAGTTGTCCTAAAAACGTATAGATATTTGCGAAGTCGCTTCTGTAGCTCCTTTCGTTTATCCGTCGTTTGGCTTTCTTGATACATAACTGGTCCATCTATATCGTTATCAACACTTTCAGTCGACCATTTTGTAACCTCGCTTAGAATTTATGCATTAATAGACCATCTTTTGATCCTTTCATGAGGTCTGTTATGGCTTTTATAAAGTACTAGACAGATGTGTCCGCCTATCAGCCTCATCGAAGGCTTAAAATATGTTGTCACGATGTATCAGCTCTAAGCGAGGCCTCAAAATGGTCTATTAAAAGTGTTGATATATACATATATCTATACATTTACATATATACGTCTATATACACATATATATGTATATATACATATATATATATAGACTAATAGCCGTAAGTCAAGCAAATGATAATACACAGTCAATCATTCACAAGAACTTCAGGATGACGTTTCACGTACGTTTAGTGTAAATAGTTTTGCTCCGATTCCCTTATATAAGGATGCATTCCCCAACGAAATGACTGATCCGAAAGGTACCGTTCTAATCATGAGGCTGTAAGGCCAGGCCAAAACACATGCCTAGCGTTTTATAAGTGCCATAACAGGACCTATGAAAGGCTTGTAATATGCTGTCAGGATGTATTTCGTCATCGATTTGATGTTTTGTGGATGCCAAAAATGAGATAAATGTCAAAGATCAGAGCTTCAGAGATTGAACTTCGGACTTCGGTTAGATGTTATGTGCGTCAGTTGTATTTCAGAAAAGATCCTTTCAGCGCTCTACGAGTAGCCTACAGTATTCCTAAAGTAGTTGAAGTAGCACCCACGTCTGCACTGCAGAGCTCATGGCTGTGGGAACTGGAATGCTGTGTGCGGATTTCTGGAGGCTTTAGCTGACCGGTGACTTTTTTGAGATGCTCAAATGCTTCCCATGCTGCTTTCCTTCTTCTACCTAATTTCTTTGTCAAGCTGATCTCCATATTTACTAAACCCCCAAACTTGTAGTGGTTGCAGTAGTAAATGCCCCGTCGAATGCTATGTGTTAGTATACCTGCCACGCGGATTAATTTATTAGAAATATCAGCCAGAATAAATCGCTTAATAGAAAACAACCTATAATAAATAATAATTACATATAATACATTCATATCCGCCAACCAATCCAATTGGCGGAGCAAAAGGGCATATTTCGTAATAGTCGTTAAATCAATACATCGTAGTAGCTCGACCAGTAGCTATTTCGTAACATGAGTAGTATGTCAGCGTGAGTCAAATACAGGAGGACAAAGAGCCAGAGTTGACTATATTTAACTTAGAAGGTTTGCAAACGTCAATCAGGAGACGGGGGAACCAGGGAAGCTATCGTGGTCGCCTCGGAATTACGAAACCCCAGGGCGGTATGCCGGTTCGACGATGTGTGAGTATCATAGTCGTCATAAGTCATAAAGTCTCACACTGTATGTTAGATCGTCCTAAGAGCCCGCTACCCATCCCTAGGGTGAGTCGCCCACGACCTCCACCACTGGGCACGTCTCCGTGACCTGGGTTTGCAATCACAATGTCTAGTGCGTCATCGAGCAATCAATCAGCAAGTAAAACGTGAAGAATATAATTACGTCTTTGGACAAAGTCAGCAATCGGCAACTGAACTGGGCCACATCGAGTCATAAACAATAATTGTATGCGATCGGTATGCTAAAGGGAGAAGGAAACAAACACGAAGACGAAACGTAACCCGGCGGCCCCACGGACCAGTTGAAGGCGCTCGACTCTCGTCGTCGTCGGCCCATGGATTGCGAAACTCCAGTCCATGCTGCGCACCAGTCCTCCCATAGCACAACGCAGCCACTCGCGTCCAAGTTTACCTTAACAATCAAACTCATTATGTTATCACTCAAATGATGAAGATAATGTAAAAATAGCAATGAATGTTGCATGAGTTGCTATAAAACTATAGGAACGAGGTGGTCTCTGAAACCAGAAATTTGTGCAGTTTTTTTTGTTTGCCTTCTCACCATGGATTTTTCGTAGTGTGTCTTCCTCTATTTAACCCTATCAGGACCACGTGTAGCACTCATGGTGCACGCGCATTCTCGTGGTTTTCTCATCGAGCAGAGGTCTTCATTGGACTTCTAGCAGTTATTCGATAGCTGAAAAAATCACAGCTCTTATGGTGTGCTTGATTTTTGAGAACACTTTCTAGAGATGTAGCAACGAAGAAAATATTGCGTTTTTTCCCTTTGCAGTGCATAGTGCATTTGCCTTCTTGTTTGCTTAACTTTTTTACCAAACAATGTTTTTAACTGAGATTTTAGTAGCCGCTCGATAGGTTGGGAAATGAAAATTCTAATTATACTCTCAAATTTCGAGTTAATTCTTAATCGAAAATGTTTACTGTCCTCATTGCGACGAACAGAAATTACGTCTCATATTCAGAGTGCTTTGCTTTCATCGCTATCGTTCATGCTTGGCTTCGTAGTAGAGTTATGATAATCACTCGAAGGCTTACAAAGTGCAAGTTCTAAAGAAAATTTGTTCCTTTTTGTGGTCATTTTTAGTGCGCTGCGGCAAGGGAATCAAGATATCATTTCACACTCTGACTAATTAGCCCGTCGCTTGAACTTCGCAGTATGCGTACTCGTAATTGTATAATAAAATGCAAGCGCTGGAGGTGAATTATAATCAAAAAGAATGATGTGTAACTATCCATAAAGGTCTTCCCCAGTAAGAACTCCCACGTGTCCTAGAATTCTCACTTTTCAATACGAACGTCACATCAATGAGGAAACAACGCTTTTCCATTTCTTTTTTCTTATTTTTTGAAGATATGCAGAAAGTGTAAAAAAAACACATTTTCTTCTACATATAACTTTTCAGCAAGCCTGTGTGGAGTAACTTTTAGTACGCGGTCGGAATAATTATTGATAGAGTTCACAATCACCAATTTCTAGAGTATTTTCAAGGTAATTGCATATTCTTGACTCAAATTTTCCAATCTTTTCCTTGATGTTGTCAATCTTTTGTTTGGAATATCAGGTTAAGGGGAAAGTTTTTTTTAACAAACTCTGAAGTTTAAGTTTATATATACATTCAACTGAAACAACAGTAATTATTATTTCAAATAAAGACCATTATTATCCACGATCTTCTGCAAATTTCCGATCTACTCGATATACCATCACGTGGGTTTGAATCATAAAACCCCTGACATGCCTCTTCAATTTAATCAAATGTCTCGAGTTAGCGTCCACGCAGAAAATGTTCTACTGGACGGAACCTGGTTCATAATCGGACGGCGCAGCGTAAGCTGGATGCGGCAAGACCTCAACTCCGTCCAATTCATCAAACTTTTCCTTAGCTTTTTTTACGATGTGAGGTTTGACATTGTCTTGCTGAAAAGCGCGCGCTTTCGACGATTCAGTCAGTGTTAGGTACTTCATAACTAGCCTTGCCGTGGCAGGTTTCTTATATGCCTGGTAATCATTTTTTGAACCACGCATGTCAGTGGTCTATCAAAGAGGACTGACCTATAGAGCCCGATACACGTGTTTCGATCTTACGATCTCGTCAGTCGAGCAGTTACCCTTTCTCGTCTTTTGCCAATCCCGTGTGGGTGCTCCAGGCCCCCACACAAAGAGTTAGCGACGACGAACGTTTTGCACTCCATGCCCAGTGAAATTATCACCGAACACAGAGCATTGTACACTCGATTGCTCTTGGCTAATAAATTCAATTTATCATATCTTTCGTTTCGAGTGTTTTCTCAAGACCACAGCTCAAATTTCAATATGCCTGATAATCATTTTTGAGCCACGCATGTCAGTGGTCTATCAAAGAGGGCTGATCTATATTCCTTATTAGTTTCTTATATATTCTTGGGATATTCTCATGATTTTACAATGACCGATAGTGGGTGAAATAAAAACCTGAAATTTGAATTTTTTGCAAGCGTTAAGAAACTTTTTCCTCGGTTTAATAATTCAAGCCATACTTCGAATCATTTTCATATTTTTTTAGAGAGTCCAAGCAGATATTGTAATTTTTTGAGGTGGCTTCAAGTTTGGGGCTATTTTTAGGAAGTATTTTGTAGTACTCCGGAGTTTACGGAAATTTACCTAATCCAGACTTTATGGGAGAGATGAGTTATGACTTGTACATTTTGACTTAAATTTCCTTAAATCATTGTTATGTTATTGATATAAATTATGTCGCACTTAGTCAGCTTTTATAGCATAACTTGTTAACAAAATTTCCATTAACTTCGATCACGGTAATGTTAACTTTTGGTCGATGAACAGCTCATAATCGTCATAATTGATGACAAAGGCACGCTCTAAGACTGTTAGGCCCCTATATTGCCATTATATTGTTTAATAACATTTACTTATTCGCTGGTACTTAAAAAAAACAGCGGAGAATTTGAAAATGTAATGACATCTCAGTTTAATTCCGATAGATAGAGTACCACCATGAGTGGGCGACGCATTACGATGGAGCATAATCAATGGAAAATCAACTGAAATTCGTATGAGTCGTCACAATGGACCGTTCAGGTTTTCGTTTCTTCTTTCAAGTATCAAAAGATACGGCATCCTCATCAACTAATATCTCCCTTATAATTCTAACGAACTGCCAAATAGCAATCACTGATGCGGATGGTACTACACATCATTGAAGGGCCCATACCGAGATTTTGGTGTAGTTTCGATGATTTTAATGATGATATGCATAATTGAAATGCACAAAGCTTTTTGATTTGATCTCGTACTCCTGAGCTCACCGAGCAGTCGCTCGTGGTAGGTAAATGGTACCAGATTCGTTCAAGAGGGTAGCAGCACTAACTTGATATATCGGGTGACCATCGCGAATCATCTTATAGAGCAGTTACACATTCAGTCACCTCTAACTATACGTGATGAAGTCGTATGCAAGGCGTACCTCTCAGGGACTGATAAACACCGAAAGTTTAGTTCAAGTACTTCTACAATGTCTGCCAAGATTTACAAGACAGTGGAAAGACCAGCAGTTTTTTTCTATGAGGACAGACTGGGATCTCTTCATTGCATCTTTCTTCCTTCAGCGTCTCTGTTACGCTACGTTGGTGTTTGTTTGAGCTTGGCTGTGTTCGCTTTGCGTTGTACAGCTATCTCTAATCTCATCAATTACGTCATTTCTTCCCGATCAAAATCCATCTTGCTGCCGTCATGATGCCGCATAAGCGATTACATATTTGCTAATCATCTAAAATTCTTTTTATCTGGCCGCTTTTAGCGGTGGTATGATGTTACATTTTGAATATGTTGAGTGACATGCAAAACTTCGGGCGTCGGACGGGAATCGAACTCGAATTTCACTCCCGCTTGGGGCGCACGTTAACCAAATGCACCATCGACGCTCCTGTTTCGCCAGCATTCTTTCTGCGACACAAGGCTTTTGGAAAAGGTGAAATGCGGGTTCAATTCCTGCCTGACGTTCAGAGCTTAGCAAATCACCGAACATTATCAGATACATAAGCGATGAGATACGCTGAAATACGATCGCACATCGTGTACCAAACCAACAAAAGTTCGATTCCACCACGTTTCAGCAGCAGTTTTAGCAGTTGATGACGGGCGCGGCCAAAGCGAATAATGAATGTGGACGACGATCGAGAGCAGCGCTCAGAGGGGCAGCCGGCGGCGGCGGCGGCAGGATTGCGAGCTTCTCAGGGGCGGGCGAAAGGGCGGAGCCGGCACGAATGGGGTGTGCGACGGCGGCGCCGCGCTTGTTCACTGGCGACTGCGACGGGCGCGGCACGACTGAGGGCGCACTGCTCCAGATGGCCGAATGACGACGATGTCGTTGCTATGTGTCACGAGTGAGTTCAATTCCATCGGATCACTAGGGTTTTGCGTGCCAGTTGTACGCGTTGAAACGTTGAATGAATGCATGTTTCAGTCAAGAAAGCCCGACTACAAGGCAGCGTTGGTGAGTGCTGAGTGGTGTTTAGTGGTTTCGTCTAAGCTTCTTCGTTGATTTCCGCTCATTTCTATGCAATCTCTGAGATTCCAGTCTTCTTACGCACTCAGTGAACCGTTGGCGATCACTCAATTACTTAGCTCATACTTGTGTTTGTATGTTGCAATCTCGACATCTCTGTCTCCCTCTCCCTTATCGCGTTTAGAAATTTTCCTTCAGTTTTCGCTTCGCCTTTGAAAGATGACTATCGAGAAACTGAGTCAAAGTTTATGGGGAAAAAACGCCTCGAGAGAGGCATTCCTCTGACCTCGTGAGAATCTCATGAGGAATGCATAGTACATCGAGTACATTGTTAGATTACGAAACATTCGATTCCATCACTATGTTGAGTTATGGGCTATTACCGAAATGACCATGCCGCAAAATTTCCGCTGAGATTTCTGTAATTGGATGGAAATCAAAATCACTTTCAACCACACCGTTCTTTCCGTTCTTAAAGTACTTTGATTGCCCTTCAATAATGAGGTTCGGATGAAATAGATTTGTTTGTGATCCTTCAGACACCTAAACTGTCGTTATGACCGACCTCATCTCCAATTAACACATTGTTCCTCCTTATTTTGATTATGCTTTGCACTTGAACCAGCTTCCGCTCTAGGCTCTTTTCATCGGGAATTCGCTTTCTTGACAGTCTCTTACCTCTTGGTAATAATATGCTTTTTTGTTATTTACTCTTTCTAAATTTTGAGAAGGAAGCTAAAAATCTATTTTAATAGAATTCGTAGATGTCTTTCACTGCAATTCATTTGACTTCTTATTTATCCTCGAGTCAATTCTTTTACACACAACTTCTATAAGCTGTCCGTCGTCAGATTTATTTTTCCACTCACTATAGTTCATTGAATTGGAAAGCTGATAATATTTTGAAGAGTGAAATGTTTTTTTTCCTTATGTTTTATGCGATCGTATTGAATCAGCTGTACACCAAACAATGAAAATCATAAAAATAGCAGATTTCTGCTTATCATCACCGTTGAAGCAGCAATACATTGGTCGATCGTTTGAATAAAATAGTAGCTCAATTTTATATCGGGGAATGGGTGTAGAGGGATTTTCGTTCATTTTGATAGTGACGAAGAGTTTTACAAAACCTTTTAGAGCAGCTAATCGTCTTATGGGTAATGGAGATTTGTAAGTGCTGCGACAATTGCAGTTTACTCTCTTAAGAATTTCTTGTTGACGACTTTGATTGTATTCTTTCCATCTCATATACTTTCATCATTCATACTTATGTAGCTCAAAGATCGTCTTTGAAGCATGTTTTCTTTCTCTTCATCACTTTATATCTACAGCCATATACATTTCCCACTTGAAAAGTCACTTGAAAGTATTTATCCTCTGTGATGAAAGTATTTATCCTCTGTGTTGTAATTCGATTTTTTAATCTCTTATATCGGTCTATTTTTTTGGCACTAATCACTCCCATTACTTTGTTTGAAAAATCGCCAATTATAGATATAAGTTGCATCAAGCGCAAACAACCTTCAACAAACTCAATTGATAAAGCGAAATAAGTTCTTGTTCAAGAACTATCGTTAAAAAAATTTTGCGAAAAGAAAAGATTGGTACATCTGCTCTCCAAGAACAATGGCTGACGTTTTGGCGATTTCCCTTTTTTTACAGCTTCTGGGCGGACTGTAGCATACAATTTCCTGTTGTTCAGTTGATATTCCGTATATATAGTGAAGATCTAATTGAAAAGTTAATCCATAAGTTTACCCCTTGAAAACGCTTGAATGATGGGATATGGTATGTTACAGTACGGCAATGCTTCGCGAAAGGCGAAATTGCCGAAGTGTGAGCCACTGTTTCTGAAGAAGAAGACATACGTGGCTTGCGCTAGCTCAAAATAGAGTAGTTCGAGAATTGTTACTGATTATTCTCACCGAGGTTTAGTTAAGGTAGTTCTCTAAATTACCTTGAGATTAGTCTACTTTTGGCTATTTACTAATCATTTCTGACCAGTACAGTTCATATTTATTGTTGTTTACTCAAGTTATAAGTAGTTTAATCAAGAGCATTCACCTATTGATGATTTTTAGCGAAAGATATGTGTTTTTTATTTCCAAAAATAGTCAACAATGAATGTTTTTATGAGACTTTCGTACTGAAAAATTACAATCTATCCTCTACTGCTGCGCTTTTTTAGAGTCACTGAATCTTCTTGTCGCTTAGATGACTATTTCCTCTCTACCTGTCTGTTTAATCAATGCAAAATATGTCCAATCTGTCCATTCCTTATTCAATCAAATCATTTTTGAAATAGTTCCATATTTGTACTTTCTGGGCGTCTGTGAAAGTAACAGTATTCATTAGATTTTTACGAATTTTGGGAAGTATTCTAAAAAAGTTTTCTTTCTTGCTAATCTGTGAAGTTGTGTTGTGCGTCGTATCTGTGCGATTAAAAAATCTATAGAAGACTATTGTTTGTGAAAGTCTATGTTCAAATGAGCAAATGGGCCTCATTTTGATGAATCGCTCTGAATTTTCTCTATTTCCTGTAAGTACGAGAAGTTTCACAAGTACTTGATTGTAAGAGTCTTCATTCCCTCCATAATAACTTTACCTTCAACTTCTCTGAAATGGCCTTGCTATGGTTTTTTTTTTGAAGGAACATCTTCATTGTCAATAAATTATGATTTTCTTAGATTTATATGCTAAAGAGATGATTATTCCATGAATATTTTGTAAAAAGAGCGTCTAACTCGGTAGTTATAGCTGCCCTGCAACACCTATGTGGTTTGTTGTTTGTTCGACCTCGCTTTTCTGGCAAAACAAGCTCCATATCTCGCGATCAGTGGATTGGCACTTGACTTGGAGGATAAAATACTGATTTGATGAGTCAGTCGTTGGTCCCCCACAAATTCCATGGACCAAAACACATTCACTCATCACTGCGCTGTACCAATAGAGTCTAATGCATGTTGCATCCGTAGCAAATGGATCATTGTTGATATTTTTGCTTTTACTATCATTTCACTTGTGAATGACAAAGCCATTGGCTTGACTATATTGTCTTAATACCACCGTTGACTATTGTATGTGAAAACATAGAAATTAATCTTTAAGTGCTCTATATTCGGTTGAAGTTTCGACGTCTACATCAGCTTCAGACCGGTGATTCTAGTCAACTGGCTAAAGTCGTCCGTAACTCGCCTTGTGAACCTTTGCATCGTTCGATATGAATCTTTTACATTTTTCCGGTTTTCTTTTCGAGATATGCAACTTCTCATCGCCCTAGATGCGTGGGTTTTACTGATGTTGTCGGATTTGAATGTAAGTGTATCACTTGTATTGTAGATTATCGTGCTTTCTACTGCTTCGAATCTGGTTGGGTTAAAAGTCGGAAATAGTCCCCGGAGAACTCAAGGTGTTCAGTACATTTTAAACTCATAAAAAACGAAGGCGAATGAAGCGAGGCGAGAAAAATTTATGTGGCCGATGTTATTGCATCATAATGTCATTTTTCAGGTTATAAATTTTAGACTCAAGGTCCAATCTTGAAATAATACCATGCATGCAAAAACGGTCCAAGTCAGTTGAAAACTATGCGGATTTCTTTTGCTACCATAGTGCTTTTTTTGACAATATTTTCAGTTGCGGATTTTTTGAAATTTCTTTCTGACCTCTTCTAAAGAATTTTTTAATGGTAATAAGAACGTATTCCATTTGTTATTTGCTGTATAACAGCTTCAAATTTCTTTGGAAGACGACCTTTTTACTAGTTTGAAGGGGCATACTTCGTTAATATTCATTGTTTTCCAATTTTTATATTTCGTTTTTATGACGTGAATGCTGAATTAATTTCTATGGAAGGGAATAACAAGCCATTTTTCTTCTAATGTGATCGATATTTCCATATAAAAGCTCTTGTCCGAAAAAATAGCATTGTTATGTGGAAGATTCTAGTAAAATTTTATAAATTTGGAGGCTACAAGCTTTTGAGATATGAGTGAAAGCTATTGAACCTATCAAATCTCTTCATGTATATTGTATTCTGTTTGAATATCTGGGGATAACGTGGTTTTTCAAGTGTATACTAGTTTCTAACAACAAAATTTATTTACAAGAGATGAGGGAAGGGTTGGTTGTCGTAGCAGTGAAAGCTGATGTCGAACTGATAACAATTAGACCTCAAATGAGGCCTTTTCGGGCTGACGTAGTTATGGCCTCGTCTGTTTATGCGTGAGCTAGGCAAACTGTTGAGATTTCTTAACGAAAAAGACCAATTTTTCATCGAATTCGTGACCACTAACCCAGTTGCTTTAGTCCTACAAACTACCCTTGAGAAGCTGACACGACGTTAACAAATATTTTTCGTATTCGATGGCTGAAATTTCGTGATTTTACCTTTTCAGACCTGGATGTATTGTTACATATCTTCACCCTTTTATTCGATAAATAATGCATATTATTGAAATCAGCACCTAATAACTACTATCTGATAATCAATAACTTGCCGATTACTCTATTGTGTGAAATACGCACTAGTCTGCTGAAAACTATCTATCATTTTTTGTTTTGCGGAGAGTGACATCATTCGTATGTTGCTCACGTAGGATGAAGTATAACACTATAAGATTTGCTCGAGATAAAACGCCAAGTCTGGTTTGAAAATAAGATGATGTTTGAGTTTCGTCTGTGTTTTTATGGACTACGAAGTAATTTGATTGTAACGATGATCATTCTCTTGTAATTGCTAGTGTTTTGATGCAAATAAAGTGTAGAAGGGAAAAGTGCTCCACCCCACTGAGAAATGTGCCATACAATTCACCTCAATTCTAGCACCATAGAGGTAATCAAGTGATTTAATTGCAATACAATAATGATTGGGAGGCTGTCGACCAATCTGATCAGTGATTTTTTCTCGCCTGAACAAGTGTAGTATCAATTTAAAGGGATAAGCATGGTTATGGTGAGGAGAAATGTGATATTGAATCGAATGTCATGTGTGTTTTCCAGGATATATGTAGGCACTGCCCTTTATATGCTCCTTTTTAGAGAGATATGAAGTAATATCATGTAGAAGTTTACGCTGTATGGAGGCCTTGAGGCTGAATGTACTCACGTTTTCATCTTTCATCCAATTTACTTGAAGCCCTCGAATTATCTCTGGAGCTGTGTTTTCTTGCTATCAAAATTCCTTCATGAAATTTAGCCGAGAAAGAAATCAATCGAAGCCATGAAAGGGGACAAAGCTGCCGATGTTGACCAATCGTTTAGAGATTCACCATACATTCGTTTTCATAAAGTGATTAAACGCAGAGAATGAAATATTGTGATTTTGGGAGTTAGTTGGATCGATTACCCGGTGTGTATTGTAGAACACTTCTAACCACTTCGTTACCGGCATCTGTGTAAAATGATGTAGGCAACCAAACTGATCTTAATGAAGATGTTTTTAGCTTTCTATTGATAACAAGTACTTTGAAGAGTTTCGTTCACGTTCTCTCAGAAATTTCATTCACTGATATGGAATGCAGTCAGACTTGCCAGACTCGTTTTCTTTTTTTAAAATATATTACAAGTTGAAAGACTAACAAGGGCCCATGTACTGCAGAGCTGGAGATGTGAGCTCCGGCCTAGTCGTTAGTAATGCACGTTATGAGGGAGTAATGTCCTAGTTCGATACCCTTCCTTATCACTCACCCGCAATCACTTGAAAATGCCTTAGTCTTGTCTATCCCAAGACTGCAAAGAAATGTGCCCTATCAATCTCCTACGAAACTCATGAAAAAGATACACATTTAGAGTAGCAGTTGAAGCAACCCGCGAAATCTACAGAGACTTTTGGCACGATGAATTTGAGGAAATGAATCTGATGCTAGAAGTAGTGGGATCTGCGCAATGGAAGGTGATAGCGGGTCGTTTGTTGAAAAAAAAAAGTCATTTTGAGAAAGAATTTAGGAACGAAGTATAGTGGTTGTCACAAAATCACAATTATAGAACTATATTTCCAGTGAAAAATGTTAGATTGCTCAAATTACAATTTCCCGCATTGTATTTCATTTACTAATGGTTCCAGCATCTATATCAAATCCAATGGCCCTTGTTAACTTAATAAGAACTCTTTGAACTTATTTAATAGGACAAATCAGGTTTTTTTTCATCAAAAGTTCAGTTTGGAAATGTAGTGCAACTTTGATTCAGCTGGAGTGAATACACTGTTTTCGCTTGCTCACAATTTTTTTTGAGTAGGAAATCACATTCGCGAAATTTTTTTTTGTGAAGAGTAAAATCCCTAGGGAACTCTGTTATCAAGGACTGTCGTTTATTTCAGGTTAAAAATGTTCAGATTTTTGGCGTTTAGTTATTTCTGGTCACTACACAGAACCATGTAATCTCATTCAAGAAGTTGCCATTCATATATGTATCTGGCGATACACACTTTGTTTGATAATGCACCTCACTTAAATCAGGATTTTTAGTCCGTTGGTAGTGAAATTAATGCCATATTTGTGTCTAAGGATAGGCATTGACTTAATAAATCAGTGAGTTAACGCAAATCGTCACTCTATAGACCAGAAATGCCTTCGATCACCTCCACGATGGAAAGAAAGGTGTTGAATACATCACTCGTCCTAGAATGATTGATCAACAGCGAGTTTTTATGCTTTTTTTTTTCCTTTCACCTGGAACCAGCAACACTTCGGCGGGATACTCCTAGCATCAATGTTTCGACTGCGCGTTCAATAACGCCAAGTAATCTTTTATCCTGATTATGTAGCGACCAGGGTTCTGCTGTATAGGTTAGGGCAGAGATAACCGTCTAGTCGAAAAGGTGGGCGCAAAGTCGGATGTTCTTCCTATTCTTCGCAGTGTCCTCGATGCCCTTAAATGCTCCACTTTGCTCGCTTTCTCCTGCTTAACTCTGAAGCTAGGTCGTTCATCATGTTGACTTCACGACCTTGGTAGACGTAGGTGGAGCATTCGGAGGGATTTCTTTCTTTAACCTTACAATAAATTTTTGTGGTGCGAAAGCGTTGTAATCTCGCCTGGAGAAAGCAGCTCATGATTTATAGGGGAGTATCAGAATAGAAGATCTGTTACTGTGCTGATAATATTGCTGCTTTTATTTGCTAGATCTGGTTGTTGTTTTTTTTTTCTCTTTCGCTTTTCGTTCCTTGTATGCATCTAGAATCGATTACGCTGAAGAAATTTCTTATGCAGTTTAGGCGAAAATTGGAAGTTGAAAGCGTTAAGGAACAAAGGCCAAAAAAATTATGATCGATATGAGAACTGTTCAATATATGTATATAGTACATATGTATTATATATGTACATCATATACATTCTATATGCATTTATGTACATGTATATATACATGCATATACATATATATATATATATATATATATATATATATGTATATATATGTCGCATTTTCGCTACATTTCGTCATGGTATGGAATTGATATTGAAGAAGTTGTAAACTAATATTTTCGTTTCGACAACCACCGTTTGCTGACCTTTTGAGAGCTGAAAGCAGTAGATTGAATGTACTCTCGCAAACAATATGGACACCTTTCCCTTGAAAAGAAAACATGCCAGATCAATTGAACACGTCGTTTATAATCATCCTACTAAGAAAGATGACTAAACGGTCCTTTGTAATTATCTTTCGATATGCTTGTCGGCTTATAAATACCTATACTCATATATATATATATATATATTATGTATGTATATATATATATGTATATATATATACATTTATATATGTATACCATATGTTTTTATTATATATATAGCATTTATATGTATCATATGCTTATACATGTATATATACGAAGAATATAGCGAAGTGATTAGTGATGCAGGCTGCTAGGAAGCAAGTCGGTTGTTCGATCTCTCAACGCTCTTTTGCAACCACGTGGCAATGTCGTAGCTCAGCGCTCTCTAGAATTTCGACAAGGATCGACTCGGCCATCGTTCTACGGCGTTTATAAAGAATAGAAATCCTCAAACAGCGGTCGAAGAAGCACGTTACATGTTTGAAGATGTTTGTGGAGGATGAATGCGAGGAAACGAAACAATGCATGGAGTGTTGGGTTTCGTTTGATAAATGCTATAGCGAGCCATGCAACTTGAGATGAAAGTTGTATTGTATACATACTTATACATTATATGTATTTGCATATTTATATATGTATACATTAGCCTCACTATCCTTGATATTGCCAGGAGACGTACTTGACCACTATTCTATCTACAACGTTCGTGAAGAAGACGAAATTACCAAGCAAGCGAGGAGACTAATTGAACGTTAGATGTACTGGTATTCGGCACTATAAAAAAGTTGTGTTATGGTTCAAATGTTGCGACATATACTTCTACATGTATAAATATATAAGTATATATATACACTTATATGCATACGTATGAAAGCGAAATAGCACAGTGGATAGTTAGTAGTGTGGTCTATCAGGAAGCATGGTGATAAGCACGACTCTGGTTCTATCCCCTCACCCTCACTCTCTCGCAGTGAGTCAGCAAATACCTTATTGAGCGCCTCAGCTAGGATACCTTTGATACTGCAGGATTTATCGTGTATTGGCAATCTACGGCATTTACAAGGAAACTAAAGTCCTCAAGTACCAGCTGAAGCAGTACGTTGAATATCCTAAGATTTTCACGGTGTATGAATGCGAGAATTGCTGGGATCCGCATAATAAACTATGATTACGTGTCATGCAGATTCAAGTCTTACACAGATAAATATTCATATGTACACATAACAAAAATCATATGCGCAGACTTATATGTGCATATGTGCTCGTGTGCATATGCACGTGCAGCACATAAATATATTTACATATATATGCAGAAATGTATACAAATAAACATATACATGTATATATGTGTATACATATGTATATATATATGTATATATGTACATGTGTAGATATATGTATATATATGTACATACATAGTACAGAAAATAAGGTCCCAATTCGTTCATTGAGATCCATCCTCTTGCAATCATAAAATCTCCGAGCCTCAGTCTACCTTATTTTCAAAGGAAAAATCACTATGACAATTCAGAAAAAGAGTTGCTTGAGTTGTACTAGTTACATCCTATATGCATGCATCTTCTTCCATGATCCAGCCCTAAAATGCAGCTATTCCATGAACGTTTTTTCGCTCCTCACATGCGAAATCGGAGCTTGTAGAAGGTGCCTAACGTCATCCATCATCAGCCTGCACATCATGCATTACGTATGGATGCCGTCTTCGTCTCCAAAGCATCGATTTCTAGGGTAGCCTCGATTATGTTCTTCAGTTAGCTGCAGACAACACATGTGAATTATTGGCGTGCGTTGTGGCGTTGTTTGTCAAGATGACAAGCGAAGAATTTTTGCTTGGCAAAAACCTCATGTAAAAACTCATTGGCATGCATGCTATCGTTTTTTCAGGTTGACATATGAAGGATATTTGCTCTGTCAGAAGTTCTGTTCTGGATGGATTTATGCGAAGAGTACTGTAACATCTAATAAGTAGAGCCGTACTGTATCAATCGTACAACGTAGGGGATGCACAAAACAAATATAATGGAAAGGAGTCATAACGAGCATTTGATAAAGGATCAGACAGCAGTTTTCTCTCGTGTATGATGTAAACCCTATTTGAAACCACTGAGGTGATATAATAGTTTTATCATTAATCTCTTTTTCTTGCCTACCCACTTTACTCGTGAATGACGGAATGCATAGATTGTGTGAACAAACCAGAAATAAGAATGAAGCAAACTTCTTAATACACCATCTATAAATTTTCCTAAGGTCACCTTCTTTCTTCGTTACCATGAAATTCCTCATTCACCCGCTGAAAACACTTAGATCGTTGTCTTTCAATTATCACTGCTTCTCCATAGTTTATTCATTAGCTGTGCTTAAAATTTAAACAGAACTTTTCTTTTTAAGTGGAATGCGGTGAACTCTCCTATAGATCTTTTACTATTTTCTGGATTCGTGAATCCTAGGATGTCCAATACAGCTTTTATATGTGTTTTTAACTAGCAAACACTTCTCATAAGCATAGCTTTCATTGAGTGGTCGTGACGAAACGTTTTTCATAGGGCTGCTGAACTAACTTGAACTTGAACGTGGTGGTTTACTCTTACAGTGCAACGCTTTGAGGGAGAACGAGCATTTTGAGTAGAACTAAGTTTTATAAGTATAAAATGCTGAGAAGATATTGAATGATCGAGATGATCGGGAAGACCATGAGCTCTCAAATGTCTTATGGACTTCTCGAGCGAACTCAATGTAGATCACAATGTTGCTTATCTTCTGCCTTTATTCAAGCCATTCTGACTTTCAGTTTAAGTGGAAGTGCATGTGATGCAAGGGTCTTGTCATTCTGTCGTTTATCTGCAGTCACCTCTTTGCGTTCCTTGGTTGCAGTCGCGTATTCTGGTTTTCGCCGATGTTTTTCGTGGAAGAAGACGACATATTTGTCGAGATTAAGCGATTTTTGAATCTACCAAAATGTCATGCTTTTCTTTTTCGTACAGCTATGTGTAATATCCCGCTGAATGCAAACTTAGCGAGATGACGTTTCTTCATACACCCAATTTGAGACCGAATGTTGTGTAGGAAAGCTCAAAGGTTTAACAGCTTCCGTGCTCCAGTCTTCTGTTTCAATTTAGTTTTTTTCAATGTTCTCAGCAGTATGATTGGTTTCTATAACAAAGGTGAAAGTCATCAGTGTTCTCAACTCTTAAGTTTAGTTCTCTTTCAAACTTTCTTTTTGTGAGCATGAGAAGTTGTGTGCAAGCGTAACCTTGAAATGGATTTCTGTTCCAAATACCTCGGTCATATTTCTTAATTTTGCGCGATATCCTCTAACAATGTTTCTTTTCCTCTGGAAAGCTCGAAACATCTTCGAACACTGTGGCTCCGTGTACTTGGGCAAAGCGGGCATCATCAGCAACTTGGCTACAAAGTTAAACGGGAAGAAACGAAGCTCAGGTGACCTCACCATAGAGCGAGTAGTCAGTAAAAATAATCGACACCGAATTTGCACTGCTCTTTGATTCATGTTCATCCTGACTCATCGTACGATCAGTTTAAAATTGAAAGTTTCGCAGGCACTATGTGGACTAGAAATATAGAAACAATCCGATGTTTGGATCTTCCTCAATGGTCAGAGATCCGGAAACAGAACTGCCGAGGTGTCGAAAGTGCGCATGACATATCACATTTTCGAACGACAGGCACTGAGCATGAGCTAAGCTATTAGCAACTATGCCTGAAGGGAAGCCAAGTATATATCTAAACGACCAAGTAACCCCATCATCGGACTTACTGGAGTTGATATCAGATTCATTAGATATCATATATGCTCTACTAATCTTAAAACACGCCACGAGTTGTTGAATAAATTCAAAAATCGGCTTTTCTTTGATCTCGGCCTCACCAAGCAACAATAGTTCGTTTTATGATTAAGCAATATCAAAAGGCTGATGAATTAGTTCTATTGGACTAACGTTTCGGCCTCGTTGTCTTCTTCGATGCCAGTGAATCGAATCTACTGTCCACGGGAATTCGCCCTCGTCTTCGATGGAGCACCATTAAGATCCTTACTCGACGATGTTTGTTTATACAGGATGGTTCGTATGCTAATTATCCGGTGAAAAAAAATTGTTCTCTCCGAGCAGTTTTCCTGCTACAGTTAGTAGCATAATCAGTCAGCACAAAAGGTGATGATAACTTGTGAATCGACCCTTCTTCAACTTCAACATCGTGAATCAATAATAGCTTGTTCATGATTCGGCTGGTGCCACAATTGTTCTCCGAATCTACCAGATGGTTTACCAACCTTATAATGGCTGGGAGGTGTTCCTAGGTGTCGGACTGCGAAGTACAATGGTGTATTCAACCCCAGCAGTAACCCAAGCTAACAATAATGCGACGTTTCCACGCGGAAAGCTCTGCTAAGAATATACCGTATCAGGAATGATCGCCGTCTTGGTAACTAATAGGCGAGGTGGTAATCGCCCTGTAATCCACAACAGCCGGCGACTGTGTTAATAGGTGACAATCTGAGGAAGCCTAGTCTAGGCCCACCTCGGAACTCCAAAGAGCAAAACGACTGAACTAGCACACTTCACCTGTGCGAGTACCGCGCTATCAGCGAAGACGCGCCTGTTCAAGTATCAAATAAGTAATGCCACGGTGTTGATAAATTACCATTGATAATTAAATGTGGTTCTGTTCAACTAGACAAGACTTGTTTATCAATCCCGCGCAACTAGCTGAAAGAAACTCTAGAAGAAATGGTGCAATGGGTTGATTGAACATGAACAGTAATATAATGTAGCGGAAACGATTAATGTTTGTAATTTGTGTTTTTAGTTATCAGCCGAGACTTATTCAAGTTTATTACCTCTGCTTAGCTTATGATGTGTGGTTTTATCTTTACTTTCACATTTCAAATGATCTTTCTGTAGTGAAATTCCTTGACTATTGTAGCAAGCATGTGAACTGGTAATTTTCTGGGCACTGCGATGACTTGCATTTTTTTGGCACCATAGTAGCACACCAACCGTATTTGTTTTGGTCGAGAATGGCGGAAAGGAATGATCTGCTTCCTTCCTATTTGCAAGATTCTTTCAGCTTCTATTCGTCATTTATTTATTAGGTCGTTCCATAGCTTCGGCACTGGAGAAATAAGCATTAAATTCAATATCCGGAATTAATTAAAACTGCGTGATTTTGGTATCGTTCAGTTGCGCATTTTCTTTCAAATATCGTGCTATACAACTTGCCTATACTTGCTTTGATATGAACAAAATGTCGTGGTAAGAAATTTGCTTGCTTTTCATGTACTAGTGGCGTGAAGAAAAATGCTAGAGAAGCGACGCACAACATTAATAATGAAGCCTCCTGTGGACGGCTTGAGGGCGACTGATCCTCCAAACGTTCTCTCCAGCTTTTAACTTCACGAACCATTCTAGCCGTCCCTTCTGCAACCGTATCATTGCCCAGGCTTCATCAATCTTGCGCGCCATTACACTACCATTCTCCCCTACGCGCCATTCGTAAATGAGTAACAAGCGAATTTGTTATCATGATATCTCCATCTTGTAGCAAGTATAGGCAAGTTGTACGCCAAAATGTTTGCGAGAAAATGCGCAATTGAACAAATTGAAATCACGCAATTTCAATTACTTGCTGGTTAATGAACTCGGTGCATATTTCTCTAGTACGAGAACTTATACAACGACCTAATATTTACCCGTGCTTATCACGAAACATGAACAGAATTTAATTCCTCTGACACGTGTTGAATAAAGCGTAGAAAACCTACTCAAAGGTTAAGCATTTTTTTTGGACTTTCACTAATTCATGGGTATTTGTGTCCATGACTTTTTTTGTTAGCCATATAACTGGCCATCAATAAAATCAAGTATCATCTGTCTTACTGCTGATCTTCAACTTCCTCAAAGCGCTAGATAACCTTGCCATTCGTCTTTATTGTGTGCCAGCGTTTCTCGGTGAAATTCTTCCACTTAATGTGTGCAAAAGGATACAGAATCTTTTTAGAGTACTTAGTAGAAAGAGTGATATCACAGTAAGAGCTTTGCAAAGTGTAATACTTAGTACGCGACCCCTGTGAGAGTCAAACGCGGGTTCAGCTCTAACTCGAAGTGCTAGGTTTTGCCCAACACTTCTCTAATTTTCGATCGCAAATGATAGTCAAGACTTCGGATTTCGTTTCTCATGCGTCTTGTACGACACTCTAAGCGTCATCTTTTTGGCAAAACGCTCACTAGTGCTGAATGATTATGCATACTACTTACGTAGGATGCAGGTTTTTGGGCTATGTTAAAACAGTAATAATAATGGAGTCGCGAAATTGCCCAAGTACCTAATATAGTATTTCCTCTTTACCATGTTTTCTCTCCTATAAGCTCTCGTAAGCTACTCATTTCCTGCTGCTCGGTTCCTGAGCTGGCTCGTTCATCACATTGACTTCCTGAACTGGACGCACATAACTAAGCATCTAGTGGTATTCGCTCTGTTGAAGATTGATGGAGAAATAGGAGTTTTCATTAGGGACGAACCTGTTTCTGCTGAATGTAACTTCCTTGAGTAAAAATCGGAAATAAATTTTCCAGCATTCATAATCGATCAGCACTAGATCGAACTAATATCGTGGACCGTGGATGTCTGGTGAGTATTATATCATTAAAGCGCCAACTGTATGATTTCTTTCTGTGAAATTTCATTCCGAAGTTATTCCCCTATTTTCCACATCATTGTGGTGAGTTGGGACAAATAATTTTCTTGACATTTCAGAACGAACTATAGGATGTTAAAAACTTTATGAAGTAAGTTTAGGTACTTTTCTTTGAGACGGCGACAATTTGACCTCATTCGGTGGACAAGAATTCTTCATAGGCATTTTGAAATATGTTTAAGAGAACTGAGTGGTAAGCAAAAGTTTGCCCTCTTACGAGAGGTGAACCCGCGTTTCACTCGTACCGGCTAGTGCTACCACTCAGCACTATATCGCCAAGGCTGTCGCTTACTCACCTTTCGTTCTTCAATATCTATCATAGTTATCAGCCAGCAACCATTAACAGGTTTGGTCGGGTAAGCAATAATGTTCTGTTGACACAGTTAAGCTGAAAGCCATTCGACTTATTGAAGAACATGTATTGACATTGAGATAGTGAAGAATGAGTGGTGAGTAAGCTGTGGCGTCGAGGTGTAATGGTAGCACACGTTTCCGATATGGATGAAACGCGGGTTCAACTCCCGTCTAAGGTCGAGTTTTTGTTTACGTCTTCAATCTTACGCTGTATCATGCAGAATAAAACTGTGTTCCACACGATCATTTGTTTTTTTCTTGTCTCGCTTATATTTCGCTGGACACATCTCCTTCCTTTGACTGCTGCCAGTACTCTTTTGATAGCGCTGTAGTAGGAAGTCTTTAAATTATTAGTAATCATTCGATAGCTTAAGTTTCATTGATCCCAGCCCTATGCTTATTTTCTGAAGAAACCTTTTAGTGCGGTGGAAATGAGAAGAATGAAATCGGGTTCCACATATCCGACGAGCTTGTTGCCAGCAACTCACGACTAGGGAATGGGGTATTCGATCGATGACGCTTTAGACACGTGGGGTGCAACTTATTTTCAATTGGAAATTTTCCTCCACTTCGAACGAAACTTTGTGTAAAACGATTGACTCAGATACTACGAGATCTACTCTATACGTTCATATGCTTTTTGTACTTTTCACAGATTGTACGCGTGAGGAAAATGAATGCGTACGGAGGATGTGGAACATGATTTTGTTTCGGTAGTTACAGCGTTATAAAAAGGCTTTTTTTAAACTCGGCCACGTACGGCTTTAGCCAAAGATTTAAGCTTTCGAATAATTCTTGAAAACTTTCATAAGAATGTCTAGCAAATGAGGTCGAATACTCACTTATCGCCGTCTAACAGATAATAACCTAATGTTCTTCTCAAAAGACTAGTTTTTTGACTGAGAAGAATTTTTCTAATTTTAACACCTTCATAGTTTTGTCATGTAGATGCGAACCAATGGGTTGACACCTCTCATAACCTAAACGCTGAGTCATAGCGTAGAGTGAACGTTATTGTGGATACCAACCAGTTGCACATTAGGCTCAGAACATATATATTAAGGGGAATTAATGATCACTCTTATGCTTCACGTGGTTACTTTGAAAGTTTCTTGTCTAACTGACTTGCAAATAGCAGTCCACATATATGCATGCAAATATCCACATATGTCTATCAAATGCTAATGTCTATATGTAAGTGATATAGTCAGTCAGGCGAAAGAAGTTAAGACAGTGAGCGCCATTTCTGAACGCACATGAATCCGCATTTAAGCCCCTTTGTACTATCTATCATACCTCATATAGCTTCTGTCTAACATGTCGAAGATCTTCTGTGGGTTAGAGTGGTAAATTTAGTAAAATAAATTGACGAACAAAATCTCTGTAATACTGACGGCTTTATAACCGGTGGGACGCGGAACATGGGAATCACATAACCTTGCACATTTGATCAATCACATCTCATATCATTAAAGATGTGATCAATTTGAGTAAATATCATAGTGAACAACACGCTGTCTCCAACAAATTTCATGTTTTCTACTACATCGAGACATATCTTCGACTTCCAAGCTTCCGTAGCTTACACATCACATATTATATCGTTTTTTGTTATTCGTTGAAACGCAAGTTTTTTATCAATGCTCAAATAGACGAAACTTTTCTGCAGCGTAATTGCGAATGCGTCACTGGCCTCGTGATTTACGATGTGCTTTTGTGGGGACTTAGTGAAGTGTTTAGTGAAGTGTTTCTCGAGTTTTTTTTGCATTTGAGTTTGCCATGTGTCGAGAGTTTCTAGTAGGAATTGGTAGCTCCGTTAATTAGTTTTGGTTCAAGCCCAAGTAGCAATAGTGTCTTTGAAGTTGTTGAAGTCGCTCAGTGTCTTGATTTAACCTAACTAGGGCCAGCCAATCTTCCCTTCATCTTATCATCTTGCATCAACTCTTTCCCACAAGTCCATGATACTGGCCACTTTCCATAATGTGAATTTTGGGAGTACCCTGACACGGTTTTCGTAGGATTTCAAAGTGAATTGGGTATTACCAAGCAACAACTGAACCCACTTGTAATTTAGAAGACCTTTGTGAATGACGGATGTGAGCAGTAACTTGAGCGAAAGACTGCTGAAATTCTCGCATCATATGATGTCATCTCGTGTATAGTAAAAAAAAAGCTTTCAATTTGCCTTTGTCGTGATTCAGTTCCTACCATATCTTTGAATGCTATCGCTACCCTTGTTATCTGCCATAATACTGCTGATAATTATTGTCTACATTATTCTTATTTCAATATTCTCTCATAAAGGTTATAAAGGACCTCCATTATTTTCGTCGTTTTTTTATCTTTACAACTGTTGTTGTTATTTAATGATTGAATTGTTATTTTTGAGAGCATGTAATAGACTGTTACATCTGTTCACTTTTTTGAGTTGTATCGAAATATAGGCAAAGTACAAAAAGTGTTCATATTTTTCTATCAACGCAGTCTCGTTGGAACTGTCCTCCCAACAATCTGATTCAAAAGTTCAAGAAATTAGTCGTACGAATTTAACAGGAATTGTTAGATTGGTTTCATCAGTGGTATTGAAGCAAAATCCTCTATCTTATAAAGATAAGATTAATAAAGATGTTACGAAATCCATAACGTTACAGATGAATTCAACACATACGTCACTGTTAAGCTTCAGAATGTCAAGTCTACAACGGCAGTCGTACGAGGCAACATTCCATGCTGGGAACAAGAGTTTATTTTGTAAGATCTGAAGAGATTATTTGTTTTCTTATTTTGTAAACTGAACTATATTTTCATGTTGATATTTTGAGTAATTTAAAACCATATAATGTTTCTAAGAAAAAAATGGTTTTCAAAAGTTATAGCACAGAGAGCAGCGTTGAACGTATCATTTCATTTGTACAATCTTCCATTAACTGGTACTATTTTCGATTTAAATGTCAGTGTTAATAATAGTTCTGAGAAACCGTGGTCTGTTGTGAAAGATAGATTCCTATTAAATTTGAATACATTGATATTCAGCATTTAGCTTTTAGTTTCTGATAATTGTTATAATTATTCGAGTTAAAGAATTAAATAGCACTGTCCAATGAAAGTTTTTTTTTGTATCAGAATTTACTAAAGTTACATTGAAAACCTATGAAATTAAAAAAAAATAATTCATCTTACTGACCTATAAATAATATCACATTAAACGGTTGAATTAAGTTGTCTAATAAAAGTTTCGTGGATTTATGGTGCTTTATTTGCTCTCTATAAGTGGTCGAATTGATAAATTCTCTACGGGTCGTCATAGGAGGCACATTAGAAAGGCTGACCGACAAAGACTTACGGAAAAACGGGAGCGACCTGGATACAATTTGTGAATACCCAAATCGATTTACAGTATTGATATTGGTCCATATGAATTTTTTATTTTTATTTTAGTTCATAACCTACAGCCTCCGATATGGGTGTAACGCTGGTCCATCTTCCTCCTAGGGTCGATTGTTTTTTCTATCACGCAATACTCATAGTGTTGATATTAGTCCAATCCATTCTCGTTCGCAAGGCGTTTCATTCATTTCAGCATTATTTTTCCTTTCCAGAAGCTTATGCGATTTCTGTATCGTTGCCGCACACGCGTTAATGGGTTATTCGTTTTATATACAATCGACAATTTCGATACTCTTTTTTTTGTTGCAAGGCTGTCAAGAAAGGCGGCATATTTGTACGTCAAAGATAAGCCAGTGCATAGTATTCTCAGAGCTCATCTGCATTGGCTGCCATTTTGCAAAAAAAAAATTATTTTCTTTCCTACAGCATATTTCTACAAATTTGACAATTGATATATTCCTGTTTCTTTGAAAGCATTCATGGCTCATAGGCTTCAACTGTTACTTGAACTTGCTCTTACTCTTTAGGAAGTGTTCGAAAGTTAAAAAGTCACCATATAGTGCTTCAAAAGTATTCTTGAAAGTAGCAAGATTGAAACGTTCATATTTTTCATAAGAATTGTCGGCAGAGGCGATTATCTCAATATAAGGGATAGTTTTTTTTCCTTTATCACTAAATCTTTGTTACTCTCGACTTTATTTCTTCGAAGTTAGACGAATGAATCTAATAAAATTTAGCGAAACAAATCGTCTTGACGAAGGTATGACCATAGAACTTTGGTCAAAAGGTGTACTATGGGATCGCCTTCTCGGTGTGCACTTTATGCCACTTACGGATGTCCGATATTGGTATGTTAAAAGAGCAAGTATTCAGAACTGAACTAGTTGTAATGGAAATTTGATATAGCTCAATTGGTGATTATGAATTGCTCAGGTTAAGTTTCACATTATGCCATCGTGCTGTGAGAAATAAATTGGCTTAAAAGGAGGATAAAACATTACATTCTAGAGTATCACCGAACGTTATCGAGAACGTGTCTACGCAAACATTGGAAGGCTTTTTTAAGAGTTACCAGAACAGCGAAAAATTTTCGTTGGTATGATTGGTAGTGTCCGAAAAATTAGCATCATTCATAACAGCCAGAGAATGTTATCTATCATGAGATATCTAAGAAATATCGTGGTTCATGTTGTGTTCTTAGCAGAGTCAACACTAAAAGTCAAGTGAGGGAAGGTTTACTTATTTTTATTTCGACGATCACGTAAGTACTGGAATGGAATGGTTCACCTACACTACAAGTTATGCTGGCCTCAGTACAATTTTCACTTGACTGGTGATTTACCGCTTGTGCATAGTTTTTCTTCCCTAACTTCTTCAAATAGTTCTATTAGGACTTTTAAAATCATCGACGCATATGGATCTGAGGCGGTTTACTGTCGCTAAATGTTCCGTCTACAGGACTTTATAATCTAATAGGTTCGGGTCCTTTTTTGTGTTTGTTACAGTAAACTATTACCAGTGAACAATACAAAATAAGATGTAAAATGCCTCACAATGAGGGTGCGGGGTTATTCAGGAACTTAGCAATTATGCACAAGATGTCATAACACATTATTATAAACTCCTAATTTTGGGATGGCAACATTAAGTCATTCTAGCAGATCTGTTATTTGTGTCCAAATAACAATTAGTAACAATGTTGACATAGATATAACCAACGAAAAACGTTTGAAATAACAGAACAGTATGTAATTTGCTATGTATAGTCATCGATTTCTGAGAATCTAACGTTAGGTCATTCCATAATTTCTGATACTAGAGCAATAAACAGCAAATTCAATAACGAGGAGTAGTTGAAATTGCATGTTTTGGGATCGTTCAATTACGTATTCTCCTGCGAGCATTTTGGTATACAACTTACTCATACTTGCTTTAAATTGGAGGTGTTTTTGGGAACAAATTCGCTTGCTACTCATGCACGAACGAATGAAAATGCTGGTGAAGCGCCGCGTACGATCAATGGAGCTTCTTTTGGACGGCCCGAGAGCGGATAATCCTCCAGACTATTTTTCCAACTCAGACCTTCGTGAAGTACTTTCTAACTGTCCTTTCTGCAACCTTTTCATCGTTCTAAGCTCCAACATTCTTGAACGCCATTTCACTAGCATTTGCTCCTACTCGCCATCTGTGCTTGAGTGGTAAGCGAGTCTGTTCAGTATAGGCAATTTGTATACGAAATTATTTGCAAGAAAATGCGCAATTGAACGGTACCAAAAATCACGCATTTCCAAACTTCTGGTTAATAAATGTGGTGTACTTTTCTGCTAAACGGCGACAAATGAATATTCGACCTCATTCGGTGAACAAGAATTTTCCTTAGAAGTGTTAATAACCATTCGCAAACTTAGATCTCTGCCTAAAGCCGTACGTGACCGTTTTTTCAAAACACCCTCCTATGACGCTGTAAAATACGAAATAGTACTATGTTTCACACGACCACGAGTTTTTTTCTTATCTCGCTTATGTTTGGCTAGACTAAGCTCCTTCTTCAGACTGCTAGTATCCTTTCAAGATCATAAGTCTTTAAAAACTCAAAAATGTGTTTGTTTATTGAAAAAACTCTCTTGACAGTGCTGTGGGAGAAAGCAAAGATTTGAGCTCTAAATCTCGCTGGACAGAGGTCTTTTTTCAAAAAATAGCAATCATTCGACAGTATAAGTGTCAGAGATTCCAAAGCCGTGCTTATTTTCTTGAAAAGACCGTTTCATTGCGAGGTAGCAGGGAGAATAAAGTCGAATCTCACATAATTGGTGGGCTTGTTTACCTGCTAATCTACGCGTTGGTTGGAGGGAAGGGCGGAGCGATAGATGGCCTAGTGTCAGATACGTGATGCAACTTGTTATTCAGTTGGGCATTTTTTCCCGCTTTGTGAGAAACTCTAGATAAAACGACTGACTCAGATACTACGGAATTTTCTCTACACGTTCATATGCTTTTCGTGCTTCCAGCGAATTGCACGCGATACGCGTGATAAAAATGAAAGCACGCGGCGGGTGTAAAACTCAATTTTATTTTGGATTTTACAACGTTATGAAAGAGTATTTTGAAGGCCCTGGGGCATGCGGCTCTAGTCAGAGATTTAGGTTTTTCAATAAATTCTAACGCTCCTATGAAACATCTTTTTCAGCAAATGGGTTCGATTATGCATTTGTCGCCATCTAAGAAAAAAGAACCAAATTTAGTGTTCATTGCGCTAGTTCCAGAACTTATGGAACGACCTAATATTATCATTATTTTTTCACTTTGACACATTGTTTGTAATCTTAATAGAACGATAGTGATTGGTGAATGTTGTGTAATATAATTCAGGTTGACTTGATTTTTGAAGATGAATGAACAAATCGTTGCTTTGTGCAGTTTGGTATGAGATTTTTCCAGTTAGTGCTTTTTCTACTTTTCAAAGTTTCAATAGTTATTCGATTGTTTAAATCTCGAAAATTTCAAGGCTTCATTTTTACGTGAAAATGCCTCTTTAGTGCGCTGTAAAGTGAAAACAGAATTATGTTTCACACTCGGCGCCTTTTCTCGCGTATTTCTGTGACACATTTGACGATTTTTTCACCGTTTCATAGAGAATCTTAGGTTTTTTTGTATCGTAGTTCAATCGTTCTGTGGGCTTAAACTTTCTGTTTTCATCTCATACTGCCAAATATACCGCTACTATTCCTAAGCCTAAGCAGTCAAAGCATGAATGTGTAGAGGAAAGCTCATAGGATTAGAGTCATATATTCTATCCATAGTTTTTTCAAAGCGGAGAAAAAACCCTAAGTTTATTAGCAGAAATCGCAAGCGAGATGTGAATCGCGCTGCACCATTAATCAACCGCGCGATCAATACATAGCGATTCACACAGCTTAGTTGGTAAGAGTTGCGCACCGAGTGCGAAACCTCAAATTCTTTTGGCTTCAACTCATTCGAGAGTCTGTTTCAAAAACTAGTTACATCATCGAAATTGTCGAGAGTTAAACTATCGAATGATTACGAAGAGTCTAGGAAAGAATCCTGTACAGTGAAAAACGCATCGAGTGTGAACGAAGGTTAATGTACTGCTGCAGCACACTTGAAGGGCTCTTTCAGAAATGAAGCTGAGCATTAGGAAATAGTCGAAATTCACGCTATCAATTTACCACTAAAGCCCTATGTCTGAGCAGAAAGCGCGTTGTTCCTAAGGGGTCGAAAATGCTCACAGATGACGGAAAAGTACAAATGGATGTCATTGGAGGTATTCAAAATCTATCATCCATGAGAAGTGTCTAGAAAGTGTCTAAAGATATCATAAGCATCTGTCGCAAGAAGGCTGTAAAAGAGTAATTTGAATCCTACCTTTTTGTTCTGCTGCATAATTACTGTATTGACCTAAGGATTATCTGATGTTTTTAGCTACAGAAATATTTTTTGAGCACAATTAAATTCGTGGAAATGCTATCAACTGAGTACATGTACTGCTTAATAACGTCTATGGATTGCATTGATAGTGCAATTATGTGAATTTGTGAAAGCAGCTGCACAGCCTTGGAATTTGTAAATGATGAAACATAGCCATTTTCATCAGTTAATTCATTTGAACCAAATATACTTTTTTGTGAGCATTAATGGAATTAGAAGTTTGAGATACTATTGTTGTAGCAAAATTCTGATGTGAACTCTTTTAGCTGATCAGTAGTTTTTTTTGTTGAGCAGTTCCGGAGTGTTAAAAATAGTATTTATCAAATATTAGTGATGCAATGCAACAATACATTGTAGTAGTGCAGCATGAATGATACAGTAATTGAAGTGGCCTGCGTTTTGGCGAGGCTCATCATTTTCAGAGCCTCAGAAGGTCAAATTGATCCGCTCAAATCCGCATAACCTTAAGAAGGTTTTTGAGTGAATGATTTGCGGATCAACTTGACCTTTTGACGCTCCGAAGACGAGCCTCGCCCAACGTAAGCAAGTTCGATTAATGCTTTATTTATGCTGCACCACTACATTGTATTGTTGTATTGCGTTATTAGTTCCAATGAATACTACTATTAACACCTCGGAACTGCTCAACAGAAAACCTACTAGTCTATGCCGACCATGCCGAGGTTAATCAATATCTGTCTTGAGAATAACTTCTTTTAGCTGAATTCTTCTTGACAGTGTAAAGAACAAGAATGATAAAGCAATCAGCGTTTATCCATCCTTCAGAAATTACGCTTTACATCCGGCATCAATGAATATAATGGAGATGACTGAATTTGAATGTCCCAGAATGACTCACAGGATCCTACAATTTGTACCATATCAACGTTTTCATCCTTACTGACAATTTTCACAGTAATTTTTCATCTTCGGAAAGATGATCGGTTTGGTTTGCTCAGTGCATCGGACTAAACCAATGACCACATGCAATGAATGTCACGGAGTGTCTATAATTGCAGAGCTACACATTACCCTAATGTCGATAAACCATTCATAATATTCAACTATATATGCGACTCTTCACCTATGACCATAGCCAAACAGATTGGATTGTTGACTGAGATTGTGAATTTTTCATATGTGTGAGTTTAGTGCGACACCAGGAGATGGCAAAGTGGCTGCAGATTGATCAGGAATTGGAGACGCGCAACGGTCAAACTGTCGGAACCAGTAAGCCCACTGGCCATAATGTACTTGTAGACGTCCGGTTTGAGCTGCCTTATGGTGAGTCTGTGCTGCTGTGCATCAGCTTTTTATTCATCTCCTGTTAAATATTATTCACATTGGTATAGTGAACTATTGGAAAACGAATTTTTGAAACAGTTCACTAATGTTGATTCTCTCTCCTTCTATCTCACATACGCGCTTATACATACGCACATGTATACATACAAATATATGCACAAACACACCTCGAATTATGTCTTTTGAACTATGTCACCTTCCTGTGCGTTTCACATTCCCCTTTTTCTTCTCACTTAATCCTCTGTGAGATTTGGGAAGTTTTTTGTGCGTTGGCTAAGATACTCTACATGCTTGAAATTTTCTTGAACAGTCAAACAAATGCATAGCAAACAAATCATAAGGCCAAACACTTTTTTTTGCTCAGCAATAATATTATTTGCCTAAGCTATGTTTTTTTCTGACGAAAATAAGACGTTCGTAAAGAACACGAAATTTTTGAGCATCACCCATAACCACGCGAGATAATCGAAAGTGCTGGGATTGACCGCTTTTGAAGCTTGGAAATTCCATAAGTTCTCTACAAATAAAGGTCTTTTTTTAGAAAGCATTTTTAAGATGTTAATCAGTCCTTATCATCATTAGTTTATGAGCAAATTTTTTGTTTGACATATCGGTGGGTGAGAAGTGAATGGAGGAAAGTGTGCGAAACAGCAGTTATTGTTCTCCGATCTCACAAGTGTTTTTCCCTCCTGATACTTGTCCTGCAAAAGTTTTCGGCAAGAACTGATAGTCTTCACTTAATGTCAGATTTAAATAGCCATAATGTTATTTTCTAAGTTTCTTTTTTCTTATCCAGCTATATTTTAGTTTATCAACTACTCTCCGGAGAAAAAATAGTTTGAGGTTTGTGATGTTGTCAGTGCGTTTTTGAGGAAACGATTTGAACCACACTTAAGAATTTCTTATCGTCGACTTTTTCTCGTTAGTAGGATTCCATTTGCTCGGACCACTTTGCTCTAATGACGATGTGTATTGTTTATGTTTTTGTCTCACTTCAAACTTTGCACTAAGATATTTGCCTATTATTTTATTATAACATCTAAAGATAAGTGTAGTTTATAGTGTATATTGTTTTCATGTTTTCTTAAATACTTCCTTTCCTGTCTCATTCATTCTATTAGCTTTCCTAGTGCTTTCGTTCATTTAGGTCAAACCTCATTTGGCGTGCTACGAGAACTATGAGAATTTATTAGAGTCGGTCACTAATTGCAATCGTCGTCAGTAGATGTTGCCATTTTCTATTGTTAAGCAGAAGGGAAGCGATCTATTCTTGAAGCATCCGATTTGGATTTTTCGACTTTATGAAACATATATAATCATCGAGAGTTTTTCCATCTCTCTCATTTTTCGTTTGAACTTTTAAAGAAGTGGTTGTGATATCAAAATCTTCCAGTGATGGTTGGGTATTGTGTTCTCTGGATTGAAACTCGGTTCTCTTGTGTTGATCCTTAGCAGTACCTTCAACTTCGGATTTGGATCCTTAGAAATTCTGTGGCATTTTGAGTATTGTCATAAGAAACGAAGTAACACTTCAATCCCGCTTTGACTCATGCGTTCAATTCATTTGTTACTATATACATTTGTTGCAATACGTATATAAAGCCGAAAAATCCCTACCTCTATTCCAAACGAATAAATCTCGGCTCAAACTGAACTTTATTAATTGAAATGAAAACTATCAGACTCTTTGCTGACAAGGTTTCAACCAAAACGTTTTTCCTTCAGTTTTATATGTCGAGACTCATATGTTGATTGCAAAAGCAACTGAAGAAGCGTGATTTTGCCCAATTGGACAGCGTTCTTCAATGCATATTCGGTTCTTGCTATTTTTAAGCTCTTTTTAGCACTTTATTCGATCCGTCATCACAGTGTTTTTTTTTTTCACCGTGAGGATCCCAGACTTCTAGCATTCAATTCGTTTTTCGTCTGCTTCTTGAACGGCGTAGAATACTGGTTGCGTGAGTGTCCTTGCAATCTCGACGATAGCCCTAATGTGGCGTTCCATAGGACTTCGTTGTTGACTGCCGGAGAGAAGTGTGAAGGGGGGGGGGGGGGTAGAGCCCGGCTCCACGCCCTCTGTGACCAACGTCACAACCACTTGGCCACGGCGCCCCCATTAAACTTCTAGGGGAAATTGTAATAGCTTGAGTTGCATTTCCACTTTTTTGAGATTTTCAATTCAAGATGAACACGGACTTGAAGCATGTTTTGTAGAATGTAGAATCGAAGGATGCTTTATAATCTATTCTATTAATTTATAGTTTCTTAATGAATATAAGCCATTCCATGACTATATGAAGTTCGAATTTTTTTCAAATATTTGACATTGGATTAATCGCGGATTTTTTTATTAACTATCTGCTTAATTTTGAAAGGTTTGTTAAATATTCCATCTTCCATATTCCAAATATGAGGAGTAAAATAACTAAAAAATAAGCCGATGCTTATGATCATTCAAGGCAAACCGAAACACAACGTTCTGTATCTGGTCACAGCCACGACCCTTCCAGAACTCTCAATGATGAAAGTGTTCGTTCCATTTGATAATGACTGTTCCAGCTGCCGTTTTATGAGAAACTTTTGAGTCGTTCGTTGATCTCTAAGATATAAATGATGTTGCTGTTGGTGTTGATGGCTGCCAATTTTTGCGCACATATTCAAATAAAAATGAGTAGGCGTATATATGCTGCTACTACTGATTTACAAGAATGATTAATGAAGCTCTAATGACGAATTTAGTCGTAGGTTTTAGTGGAAGCCTTAGCTCGATGTAACCATAGGAGACCATACCTGCGGCGTACGACAATTTTTTGAATTCAATGTCTTTCTTTATCGCGACCGAAACGTTGTCAGCGATAGTTCTGTGCAGAATTTGCACGATTGTCCAGTTCAGTCATATTAGAACAAGAAGTTGATATAAAATTGTTGAGAATGAATTAGAAATACATGGTATCACAATGAAACGTTTTACTGGATAGTAACATTTTTCTCATATTCTTCATGTTATGTGTTTTATTTAAATCAATCCCTTCATGCATATAAAAACTTTTGCAAAAGTAATGTTTGCCTAGTTTTCTTTTTTAAAGTCTTTGTTCTTATAGAAGTTTCATTTGACTAACGTTTCACCTAATCACTGGCGAAAGCGAAGGCGCCAAAGCTTCAGCCAAAAAAAAACCTCTTTTAACAATCTCGTATAATCTTAGTTGTTCAAAGAAGTGTTTTGTTCAGGGTTATTCTCAATCCTCTTCTGCAAGAAAAACTTCTTTCTTAACTTTTTCTTCAGATTACCCAATTTTGTTACAAAGTTGGAAATAATCTCTCAAATACATATTATATATATATATATATATATGTGCATGTACATACACACATCTACATATACGTACATATATATATACGTGTATGTGCATGAATATATATATATATATATATATATATATATATATATACCAGCTGTATCACTTGTAATCCCGTTCGAGTGACTCGAGCGGGCGCTAGTGATGCTTCCAATTACCCCTATGGCGTGCAAGAGTAGCCCAATGGGTCCTCCTCACTCTAGGGATTCGCTGAGCATCATATCTTTCTTCTAGGCTTTATGTGAAAAAGTCAGACCATCTTGGCCGGTGGTCTTTTGTGATGCGCTTGAATTCTCGAGGGATCCAATTGGTAACGGCTCTCGTCCGACAGTTGTCATTCAAGCGCATTACGTGTCCAGCCCACCTTATATTCGATAGTCTGGCATGTAGAGCGGCATCGTTGATTATCAATCGTTGACGTGAGTCAGGCCTCGGACTCTTTCTCTCATTTGCAAGTTACATGATACTCCCAGCATCGACTTTTCGAGTGCACTTTTGAACAAAAGGAAGTCAAATGATCAAATCGAATGTCAAAACTTGTAAATGCATACCTGGATATACAAATTCATATGCATATATACGCGTATATGTACATGTGGATGTGTATATTAGTACATAGATATGAATTTATATGCATACTTATTTATTTATTTGTTTGCATATATATGCGTATATCGGAAACGTCGTAGAACCCATAGTCATAATTGGTTTCGGTGGAAATTCACCTGTTCTTTCGCTAACGTGAAAGCCGATGTCGGTGTTGACGTTTTATTTTTCCTTCCTCAAAAAAAAAAAGAAAAAGCAGCATAGAGACCATTGCGAATGACTTTGCAACCCATAAGCTTACATATCTGAACAGACAATTACAAAAAAATCTACTAAGCAAAGAAATAATCTGAAAAGTACTGTATCTGCAACGATAAAAAAAAACTTTTAACAGAGTAGTGAAATGACGTTTTTTTATTGAGGTGTAACTCTTCGCCTCATTTCCGAACTAAGTAGATTTTTGCAAATATAAATGTAAAATTCTATGCAAAATCTTCCGAGTTTTCTCTTCTATTGAGTTTTCCTATGCACTTTTGCTAGCTGTTCAGTCGTAAGACTTAATTCAGTAGGTGTAGTTTGAATAATTTTTGTTGCAGAGGGAAGTTTTATACAAAAAACGAGTTTTATTTTGAATCGATTCTCTTTTGCTTCCATTTTGTTTTTCTCAATTTTTTTTACACACGAAAGTTAAAGCGAATTCCTCGATTGACGTGACATTGCTAACGTCGTATGTGACAGCTATCTGGTCATGGTTGCCACTGAGTTGGTTACTGGTCAATGTGCGATTCATAGCAAAGTGACGTAAGCCTGCATCCGTGGTTTTTTTTCATCTGTTGCTTCTCAGTACAGTCACTCTTTCCATGTCTCACTGTGATGGCTGATGTTGGCACTGTCGATATATCTAGGGTTTTTCTAAACAGCAAGCTACTGATATTGACAATTTGTATGCCTTTATAATTTGATAGCATTTACCAAGTTTTAAACCACTTAATTACCAGGGTTGACTGCCATGGAGTTCAGTTTTGGCTTATATTGGTTTTTTGGAGTTAGAGAATATTTTGGCTTTTGGGCACCTATTTGAAAACTTATAATTTCCACAAAATTTTATCAGAGGTGTATCGCGCACTTCGAATAAAACTCACTTAAATTACCAAAAAGTATAGGTGTGGAAAATCTCGCTAGTTTCAAGGCACACAGTTGCCATGTCTATTTCGCTATAAAACAAGGGTTGTCGGCAGTCTTGACAGCATATATTGCTTTTTTGCAGAATTTCTTTTTCTCAGATGGGCGTCTGAGGCGGAATAAATTGATTCAGCAAAAGAAATCTGTTCGTTGTATTTTTTGAATTCGTGAATTACCAAAATTACTATTATAGAGACTTTTTAGTGATGTACACCATTTTCGCCCTTACCCATTCAGAAAAGCTCCAAGTACCCTCTTATTGTCACCAGTTCATTCTTTGTATTCTGAGTATTTTTAGTAATTAGGGTCTATCAAGGTAATCAGTATTGTCAGCAACGATTTGTAAATTGGGGATGTGAACAATCATTTTTCTTTAACTTTTGTTACACTTCTGCAAAGCTACCATATCTATCTATAGTATCTGATGTTTGAAAAGGCCATTTTGGAAAGCTGTATGGATTAATCAACAATACGCACTCATTTCAGTACACGTGTGAAGTTATGGGATTTATTTTATGTTCCAAATGTCTAATTTTGGGAGACATATTATAGTTCAGTGGACTTCATTAAGTATTCATGCAAAGTCATAGAAATCTGCACATTTATTCCAGCAAGAAAAAGAAGCCTTCTTTTCCTCTATCACCATTAAATTCCGATCTCATATCGTTTTATCGTGTTGGCACTTTTATATTAATCACTGAGGTAATATAAAAGCAACGCTAGTCCAACTATACAGCATATAACAAAATTCGGTTTTTATTCCCATCTCTTTTTTCGTCAGGTCATCAGATTTCTGAGGACTCTAGTTTTCGAAGGATTATCGGTAGTTGTAGATAAACCTAATATCGTTACGATGTGCTATGATAGCTAGTGTAGATTTTACGATCGATCTCCTCTTTGAGTTATAACGTTTACCTCCCATATTCCGGTGAAGGAACAGTCTTCCACTCAAAAACGACGCAATCGAAGAAAAGAAAACTTACAATTTTCTTAGATTCACATTATTGTTTTCAAGTTTTTTGGAAGCAAAAAAGGGCAGTGTTGCCTTCTCATATTTAGTTGATGCAAAAGTAATGGCAATTTCACATCGTGAATTTCTGATACATCTAACTAGGCTCGGACACATCTCCATTGATCAGAGGGACCATTACAATCAACGAATATCTACCACGGAGAATTAAGTTTATCAACTCCTCTAGAATAAAAATCGCTGCCTCGGGACTCGACAGACTCTTGGAAAGCATTTTCTGCATCGTGTTGGTTATGAAAGCGTTTTCCCTGCAAGAAATTGTCGAGATGCTCAAAGAAGTGGAAGACGATTGGCCCGAGGTTTGGCAAATATGGAGGATGAGGTAAAACTTTGTAGCCAAATTCGTTCAACTTTGAAACGTTCGTTGCGACGCGTGGCTGTCGACTGGCCAGAAGTGAACCGCAAAACTTTTGCACCAACCCTTCTCACCTTTCCATTTTGCTTCAAATGACGAACGACCTTAGAATGGTTGACGTTGTTTTTCTGCGACATCTCGTGTAGTCTTGAAAGGATCAGCTCCAGTGTGCTCTCATTTGGTCGTTGTGAACTTCCCATGCTAGGCTACCACATTCTTCATCTTCAGGACTCTCGTCTTCATACGGAACTTCTTGGACCACCGCTGAACTATACTTCGTTAACGCGTTTTTTGAGCTAAATTGGTTATCAATGTTGCAAGTTATCTCTGCTACTTTATGACAACGTTGACTCACTGAGACCGCATTTACTTCTGCTGCAGCCAACATCCTTTCCGTGATATAAAATAAGTTCGTAATAGACACGAATCAAATGTCATTAGCAACAAAAACGTAGAACGAGGAATGTGCATTCAAATGATACATAACATTACCACATTAATTAAAAAATTTAATCCGATATCAAACGGCAAATTTCAATATTTCAAAACCCGTTAACACTTTTGCACCAACTTAATAGTTGGTGTTTTGCAATTTCTAATGCCATTTGCTTGTTTTAGAAGAATGTTCTCAATATCGTGTAAAGGCAATTGGCGACTTGTTTCAATCGCAAGGAGAACTAATATACAACCGCTAATCTTCGCGGAGTTTAGCGATTCTCTTCATTGATCTCTTAATCGGCTTTCAGTTTAGAAATATCAACGACGTTGTTGGCAACGCCAGATAAAGGATGTTCAGTTGCATTTCTAAATTAAAAGCCTTATAAAAATTTCGGAAAAAATAATGTGTGCATTTCCACCATTTAGCTACTATAACCCCATTGGTAACCGCTCGACATGGATTTTCATGATTTCTACAGTCTGACGGAGCAAATCTCGTCAGCTTTTGCGAATCCCTGCTTCTGTCCGCATAGAGTAGACATCCTCGAAGAAAATTTTGGGAGCTAGATTCCTCTACATCTACTCAACTAGTATAGAGTTTCAGTGATTCTCATAACTTGTTACGACATAAAGTGAAACTCCGCAGTTTGATATCACTCATTGTTGACCTAATACTTCATGTATTGATAGGCTCGTACAAAGTAAGTATCAAAAACTTCCTATTGTAGCTCTACTTCCGTTTCTTTTCTTTCTTTCAAGCATCAATTACTCCAATAAAAACCCCACATCACTTAATCATTACGAGAATTCACAGTCGCATTAGTTGAATTGAGTGTAATGGAGTACGGCTCGGACTAGTAACAAACTGTTAATAGAAACCGCAATGATAATTAAAGTCGATTTCTTTTGTTTTGATCCGGATATCGTTCTTTCTTACTCGTTAGCTTTCTAAGCTTTGTCATTTCCTCATCTGGCAATATGATTTCGTTTCCGCATTAGCGTTTTCCTTGGCGATTTCAAACATCAATTGGATGTGAAGAGAGCTTTACTACATTCTCATGGAGCACGTTCGCATTGAATTCATGCATCTCATGCTGAATAAGCAGAAAATTGATCTCGTACGGCTAGCTATTGCTGCGCTCTCTTAGTCGCTTCGGCGTTTTGTGCCTCCGCTCACGAGCGAAATCTCGTCCTTTTCAGCATCTCTGAGTTTCACACGTGACTCAATTGATATTTGACATGCTGACAATTTATGCATTTGCAATACGTGCACGTCTTTTTATTCTTCTCGGACACAAATAAATTTATAAGAATACATATACACTGTACTGCGCAAATGTGAGAAGTGTCCTGAGTTGCGTACAAGGTCTTTAGCTTGATCTCGCGCTAGGAGCAAGCTAGGTTCATCGGGTTCAACAACTTAGTACCAGACTTGTCTAAAACAGCACGTTGACACATTGCTAGACCCCGTAAGTCGTCCAATTAGCCAAATATACATAAGTCACCTCCATGTTAATAATGCTATGAATAGAATCGAATGCATGGAATAGCTCTAAGGGATTAGGCTGCGCAGAAGGCTTAGTTTTTATTCTTTACATACCTATTCATGCAGTAATTTTCTTAGGCTTAACACAGCAGATCACCACTTGATATTCTCTAGACATCGTTTATATGGACGCATATACTGATCAACTCCGTCCAATGATGGTGAATGTTATCCGAATAACAAAAAGAAAGACGTTCGAGAGTTTGACGGTGTTAACTATTTTTTTTTTGCTCCAAATAGGATCTCTGTTTCAATCCTACGGCTAACTGCGATAATAACTAATCAAACATAATAAGGTGGAGCGCAGACGTTGCTTGATGGCGAAAAAAAAGCAAAAATATGTTTGCAGAGTTAGAATTATCTTGTTGCAGTTAGGTTATAGCGGATCGTGTTCGAATGAGATTTAGTGTTTTAGAAGGATAACTGTTGGGAACATCTTGAACGTCGTCGTTGATGAACTTGTTCCTTAATGAATTTATGCTAGTCTGAGGAAGTGCAAAATTTTAATACCTCCTATATGTACTTGAGAAAAGTGAATTATTTTGCTCAACAATAATCATGATGTTGGATGTTTGCACATTTTCATTTTAACTGTAAAAATTTTTTCCTCACTAGAAATGGCAAAGCGGATATTTTTCTCTAAGCGCAAAAATTCTGTATCTTCTCTTCACTATCAAATGTCATTGTTCAGTATTTATTCTTGTTTATTGTTTTTTTTTTACTTTCGTCAGTTCTTTTCTCAATTATATCCTGGTTCATATGATATTCAATTTATGTTTCTAAATGTATTTTCGTCAATGTAAAGAAAGATATAGGATTTGGTGCCCCCGTTCATTTTTTTTCGATAAATCTACATGAAGACGTCATAGCTTGGCTATCCCCAAGATTGCAAGAAGAATCGTCCCAACAAGTATTTTACGGCATTCATGAAGACGAATTCCTCAAACAGCGTCGAAAGAACGCATGAAGTTTTTGCAGACATCTGTGAAAGGTGAGAACGAGAAAACGAATCAAGTGCAGGTGCTGGGATCCGTTCGACAGATGTGATGACAGATCATGCAGAAAAAATTGGTTGCCATCATTTACTATACAAGCAGTTGTTTCCACTCTAAAACTCTCTCACTTTCAAAACTTTGATTGCCATTTGACTTCATATCTATTCGGATTGCACATCTTCGTCGAAAATTTCTGTTTGTGATTATCATTAGTATTCATAGTAGATCGAGCTCGTATGGCGCAGTGTTAGAGGTCTCCGCGACACATGTGGTCGAACATTCGATGGTGATGGTTCGATTTGGCGCTCAAGACTCATCCAGCCTGCCCATCCCTTAGCGGTCGGGGAAGTGATGACGTGGGTGAGAGGATAGAAACACTGACTTGATGCATCGGTAGGGCATCTCGAGTCAATGTGAAAGGACCAATATAGAAGTCGAATGTATGGTGTATCCCTCAGGGACTAATTAAGCCGAGAGCTTTACCTTTCTAACTTTACATGATACAACATTATCTTCAACGTCTCATACTTATCTATTCGATAATTTGAATGGTGTAATTTGCTGTTTTATAACTTGTGAAGCGTAGATTACCTATGATGGCCTATTTAGACGGACGGCGTGGTCCTGCTCAGAGCTTTTAATGACTCATTTCTACATGTTAAGTCGTCTCCAGCAATTCGTTCATTCGTTTCGTTGTCTCGCAGTCGTCATTTGTCAATGGTGTGAGGTGTTGCGCTCGTGATTGGGTTCATTTTAGCTTGGCTTAACGATCTGAAATGTTTTCTCCTCATATTCGATGATATGTTAGGTGCTCCTCTAACTTGCCTCTAGAATCTAGAATCCCTAGTTGGCACTCCTACGTCTTTACCAGATTGCCTTGTCGCCAGCATTTATGGAGCAGAGGGAGTTTCGTGCTTTTTAAGTCACATTCCTTCAGTGATTCCTAAGTTTAGTAGATCAACTACTCGATGAGCATGTGCAAAACTGGATTTTTTTCTATATTTTCGTGTATCTCTAGTAATAATATCAATGTTACCATGAATTATTTGCAATCATTGTTGTGAATATTCATTTTATAACGTTGTTGTTTCTTTTTGCACGAGAACACACCTTTATGGAATTTTCTGAAAAGAAGCTTTGGATGACTTTTTGCTCATATCTCGGAATACAAAATATATGTATATATGTATATTTATAATGTACATAGCATATATGTATGTGTATACACATATGTATATATACACATACGCATGCATAAATGTATGAATATATGGGCACCTATACGTATATAATAGTATATATAATATAAAATATATAATAATATAATATATATATATATACTATATATAATAAGATATATATATATAAATATGGAAGGTTGTAATTAGCATATATCTCTTAATTGATATTCTTCATATCTCAAAAATCCACTTGAAACTGCAGTTGTCCATCTTGGGTTTATTGTATTAAAATCCTTTCACAATAGGTAAGCGATGGTTTGTATTGTCATATGTTCTATTGTTTTTGTCTTTTTTCCATAGAATCTTGTCATTCCATTCTGGCTGACAATTTTTTATCGGCAAGACAGATAGTGCATCCAGAAACAAAGTATCAGCTAAGTCAAGTGACAACTGAGTTCTATATGAATGGTGCCGTTAAGTCCAGCCAATACAAGCCGTTGTTATCAAGGAATCGAAAAGACCGCATATGAAGTGCTTGCATCTTCGATTACGTTTGTATTGATGAGCACAGACAATGTATTGCTTCAATATTGTCGGTTATAGAGAATAATTACATATGGAGCAGTAAATTATCGCCTATTCGGGGAGGTTCAATTTAGAATTGCGAACCTTTGAAGACCATAAATCAATCCAGCGATCCGTTACTATATAATTATTCATCTCTACATAGACCAACATTAAATTTATATGAATCTTCTTTTTGTACAACATATATTTTAGACGACGCCTTATTTCCTACTCTATTGATTTATTTTGGACCGGGGAATTTTTTGGGGGTAAAAATCCAGACAAATATAATCTAACCTGCTTTATTGAGTGAAAAAAAAATGATGAGCGGTACACTATGACGACGTTAATCATAAAAGCTTAAAAGATAAAGCGAGTTATGAATGAATCAAACCTTCCACGTCGATTAACCCGTTGAGGGATGTGCCCTGCATTATCCTCCATTCGCGGTATTTTAGAAATGACTGCATGTATATTTTTCCCATAGAATGCCTTACAATCTATGATGTCAGTGCTTTTGTAATGCCAGACAAACCTAGTACTAACTTCTCAACGCTAAAGGGATGGAAGGCTTAGCTGCGTCGAGGTGGTGGCGGATCTATCTAATAATATGGGTGTATGGCAGAGGACCTCTAAAACGCCATAATACCACCATTAAATACCGGTTTTTTAGTTTCTACTTCCAACAAGAGGCAAAATCGTTCAGGAAAGTTGTTCATACGATTTTGTGTACGTCTGCTTTTATACCTGATATAAATTGTAGTTTTCTTAACCTTTTCGTATCTCTCAACATGTGAAGTTATTCGTAAAGGAAGGATATTTTCCAACACATTACATCCGATTTTTTTCTTATTTGAGCCTGTGAGTATTTAAAATTGAAAAAGTTACAGATGCTCAAGAAGAAGACGCCGAGGAATTGCAAGCCAAGCTGCAGGCATTGAATCGTTTGATTGATAACGTATGTTTCCATTCTTTTCATTTTTTTCATTTCTTTTTGAAATCAGTTTCTCATGGGGAACAGTAAAGCCAGAAATATGAAAATGGCGATTTTAATTGATGTTGTCGATGAGTTGCAAAATCTCACTTCAACTACTTTGAATCCCAATGTGTTTTACTATCAGGAATGAATTTGCTGGATAATGTGGTCGAGTTGTTGTGAAGTGGGTTCGTTATAGGATCTTAAATCATTTCTCTTGTACTTAGTCTTTTTTGTGAATGATTTTTCCGGATCACTTCACATCTCCAAAGGTTGTTTTATTTTATTTTTTGTGAATTAAACTCAAGTCACCGAACGCTGATAACAAAAAATCTTCTACATATGTTTGATGTGCAAAAGAATGTTTAAATATTCATATTGCTCATCATAGCTTTTTACAAACACTTTTTTGATGGGATCTACTTTTTTGGCGTTATTTTTGAGTTTTCTGTTTGTAAATCAAGTTTTCACGGCAGAAGATCTCAGGAAATTCAATAAGGATTCATCACGTATTCCAGCGTGGCCAATGGAAGTCAAGTCATCAGTGGAAGCTCCAACAAAGAGAATAGGGAATAGAATAAGATTTACGACTTCAGTCAACTTTGTAATTATGTTCATCTGCTTTCGTGGTTTTCTTTTTCGAAAAGGCGTTTTTCGTTTGCGATGTTATTGTCTATTCAAAATCATCGGAATCTCCTTAAGTCCTCAGTTCTTTTCTGCTGTTATGTTAGGCTTTCGTGAGCAAACCTATAGAAAGCCCTCTTGATGCTGATTTCGTTCTTCGACGGATCGTAGGACGCATCAAATTCATCCTTTTCAACTGCACATCTTGATGACTAGTAGCTGATGAAACTGACATCAATCCAATTCTAGATAAGATTTCGATTTCCTTCCGACTTGAATTTATTGACTCTGCAGAAGTCGAAAACGTCCGTAACATTAGCTGAATAGTTTATTATCAGTTTCACGGTATTAGCTTAACTATAAAAGAAGTTGTTATTGAAATTATTATTAAATCAGCTGCTGTGAGGAGATTAGTATAAAACTTTTCGATAATTAAATATTTCAATAATTAAATAGTCAGCTAAGATCGCGATGAGATGGCATCCAACAAAATCGATGGTTTCCTTTGGATATTCAAATGCTTTGCTGACAAGTGCAGATCGTAGAAGATCTTCATTCTCATCTTATTTGTGAAAACATTGTTGCTGTCAAGAATCGTCCATAAATGGCTTGTTTCCTGCTGTGAATTAGAAGAATCTTTTCAATCCTACGAGTGGATTTTTGTGATGCTGACGGCAATTGTGTCATAGATTACGATGGATTTCTGTGATGCTGACGGCATTTGTGTCATAGATTATCTATTACAAGGGCTTCCAGATGAGCTGCACCGAATTCCTTCATGGCTTAGCTGATTTTATCTATTGAATGAGACCTAATTGGAGATCATAGCTCTATACTAAGGCCACGCTTCTTCATCGCTACGAAGTAGCAAGTGATAAGGAGTTGTCTAACAACGTGTTCACATTAATACTTAACGTAGTATTTAACTCGGTACTAATTGCTGATAAACTGCTATCGAATGCTACGAAATTAAATAGGCGGACTCTGCCAGATGTCTTTTGTCGGGTAATTTTGTTTTGAAAGGAGCACGTGCACAGAGTGGTTACAGGTGCTCTGCAAATCACCACCTTCCATCCTTCCGTATACGACAAATTAACACCAGACTTGTATTGGAAGAGGAAGGGATGTTATGCCGATAGATTTCCGAAAAATCATTGTATAGTTCAGAAATGCATTCACTCACCTTTAACTAGCTTGATGAATTCAAATCCTGTCGTATCCTCAAAATTTTATCGGCACCGAAAGCTCAATCATTTAGCCTTTATTTTGTTTGTCTAAAAATAAACGAACAATTAAGGAAATTGCAGGAACAACTCGTGCCGAATAACTATCAACGCGTGCCACTTACACATTGTGAGTTTCCTTTCTTACGTGTTCTTTTAATATTTCTTTTGCTTGTGATTGATAATATCTGTAGGATGTTTGTCATCTTACAGCTGCATAAATACACAATATCAGTGTTTCAATACTATTTCTGCTTATGTTTGCTATACTTACTATGATTTCATATATGAAAAAAACGCAAGTGGTCAATAATTCATTGTCAAAAAACATCAAGATTGAATCTGCTTTTGACCAAAGTAACACTTTCCTGGATTTTCGAGAACGGGCTCAATCCAAATATTTTCTCGTATTTGTTCTAAATAAGTGGCTCTTTTCCTCCAGCACCTTACTTTGTAGTTATGCTATGAGTTGATACTTCGTCTGCGCTACTCATAGAGTAATTCGTTGATTGATATATTCTCGAATACAACTGGCGTAGTAGGACTGTACAGCTCAAAAGAGAGAAATTTGTCAGTGTCTTCAAGAATGAATAAGAATACAGATGGGGGCGAAGCACAAATAAAGCGATTATGTAATGCAAAGAGTAAAAAAACATACTAACGAGAAGAATGTGGATCTCTCAATATTCCTGGGAATATGTCACTCAAATATCAAAGCATATAGTAGTTTAACAAAAACAGTAGTGGCCACTTTTTAAGCCCATTTTTGAAGTGGTAGTATTTAACTAAATTGCATTATCGCTAATCAAAACGAAACAGGTTGGAATTTTGAAGTTCTGGAAGCGGCGAATATCTTTCAAGAAAATCTCTGTCAGGGATCTGGTTCTTAATGATTTTCACAGCTAATAGTGGCATAGATACATTAGAAAAATGTTTATTGGTCAACAAAACATTTGTTGATTATGAATCCTCGATGTGGAAAAACCTAATTACCTAATTGTTCAACATCTGCACCGTTTTGTAGCTGTGCAATATCTGGTCGACCGCTGCCGTTCAACAGCATTGAACCTTTTTGTTGGCTAAATCCAAGTACACATGTTGAAATTCTCTATAAATTGTATCGACTTGTTATTAACATTTTTTACTACAAGAGTTGTAATACTTTAGCAGAGATTCATGAAGTCCTTCTGCGTAAAATGAAAAACCAGTTATAAACTTCTTATATCTAGATTTATCTTCTTAGATTGTTTACATGCTATATCTAAGCCTAAATACTACTTACGAAGTACTCAGTTCTTGTACAGGACCCACTTCTCTTCGTACATTACAAGAAATAGGATGTTTTGTTGGGTAAAAAGACCATAGCGGACTTCGTAATGATGATCTCTTTGCTCTTTGTTTAATTTACCTATTCATCTATCTTTTTGTCTGTTCCAATATCTTCCAATGATGAACGGTTAAATAATTATGTGATCGAACTCTACCATCCATCGAGCACTATTTAGACGGTTGTCTTCAAATATCGTTTTCGGATGGTTGACGTTAATTGCAGGGTGCACAGAGAACCTTCTTCATCATCAGGGCTCATATCCCCGATGCGAAGATTGTGCGCGTGTTTTCAGAAACGCTATCTCTGGTTTCATACCTTTATGCGAAGTTTATATCAAAAGTGTTTACGGGCAAATAGTAATATATGGAATCAGTTATCAAACAAAATGTTATTATAAGGTCAATTTCAGCAGCGAAGGCAATTGTTTTTGCATGAACATAAATCTAAGGTTCTGGTAAATTAGACCCCAAAGCAGATACTGCTATATTTCTGTGGGAGGATGACAGTCATAAAAAAAATATGTGAGCTCGTATAGGATTGAAAAATGGTCGATACTACAGGTGGTTCTTGTCCATTTTAGGGTGACAAATGAATATTTCGACCCCATTCGCTGGACAAGAACTTCTCATAAGAGTGTTAGTAACAATTCGAAAGCACAAATCTCTAGCTAGTGTGGCACGTGGCCGTTTTTTCAAAAGATCCTTTCATAGAGCTTAAAATTCCAAATTAAATTTATGTTTCACATCGACTGCACAAATGAAATCACAGTCATTCGTTTAATCCTGAGTTTCTTTTAAAGCGGAGATGCAATTCCTGATTGAATAACAAACATCGCACTTTCATGTGAGAAACTCGATCGGTTGATCGCACCAGCCCCCTTGCCGCCCCACCCCGCGGCCTGTGAATTGGCCAAAGAACACATGATCGTGTATATGAATCAATATTATTTTTCCTGGTACACTGCAGAAAAACGGTCTTTCCAGAAATAATTACAGCGTTGGAATTCCTCAAACTCTACGCTGTGGAAAGATTGTTAATAGTTCAAAGAAAGAGCTCTGTAATACGGGATTCGGTGTGTGAATTACAAAGGTTTTCCTTCTGTAAGGACGTCAACAAAAAGGATTTTCCTCAAGACCGGTCACGTACGTAAGGCGCTAGTTAGAGGTTCAACCTTTCGATTGGTTACTAAAACACTCTTATGGAAAATTCTTGTCCAGCGGAATGAGGTTGAATATTCATTTGTCACCTCATAATGGAGAAGTATCCTATATGTACCATCATGGTTCATTTTCTCACCTTCGTCAGCTATCGTTTTCTTTTCTCCTTGTCTGATATGTGCGCTAGCATTTAATTGTAAACGATATTCTCAATACCATTATTGTAATTATGTTAATTTTTATCATTATTAATTATTTCATAAGATTATTTTGTTCTTTGGACCATTTTTGTTTCCCATTATCTCCTTCGTCAGTGTTATTGTTCATTATGATTTGTTATTAATAAAAGTAAAAAATAACATATTGGTAATATAAAAATACAAATTGATGACATAAAATATATAGTAATAGCAATAATATGATAATAATGATAATAGATAATAAAATAATATAATTGATTAATAATAGTAATAATGTATGATTATTGATTTTCTTCTTTGAGCAGAACACGAGGTGTTACATTAAACTTTATTCGATAGCTGACGTTTCGGCAGTTCGCCTTCTTCAGAGCCTGGAAAGGTCAAAATGTTTGCAATACAATCAGTCAAACACCTCCATTACTCCTTTAGAAAAAAGCACCAGACCTAGATTTCAATCGCATCAAGCAAAAACCAACACTCAACATACTCATCGCTTTTTATATGTGTTCTTTTGAATGATCCAATGGAGATCACCGGAAGAAGAGACACATAGGCCCGTAATGCACCCTACCCATCAAAACAGCAGTCTTATATACTGGCTCATATCACGAGTGTTTACAAGGCATTCCTACCTGCGGTTTATGGTTGGATTGGTCGTATTAATCCAAAATGCTTCCAAGATCTTTCGCGCTGATGTTTTTTGCTCCTGCGCAAGGATGGTGACTTCGATTTCAAAATCAACTCCGTCGTGCTTCTGTGCTCTATGCGTCCCTAGCGGGGTGTTTTGTCTATTAAGACGCTTGTCAGCTAGGTGTTCTTCTATGCGTGCATAGAGCGGCCTACCCGTTTCGCCAACATATTTATCACTACACGCTTTGCAAGAGATTAGGTAGACTGTACCTACGCTCATGCAATCACCGTCTCTGCCGTTAGGACATATTTTACAATCATTCATCATACAGAGACGGTCATATAAGCGGTTGCGAACTAGTTGGCGTTTTAGAGTATTCGGTGGTATTTCAATAATGGCCACCGATTGCTCTAAGCCCGCTCTTTTCAAACATCGTTTTATAGCTGTACTAACCTCATTTGAATAGAACGGGATGATAAACGGGACTTTCCTTTCAACTAAGTTTTCGTTCGGAGGCATGCCGAGGTTAATAGGACAGTCGGTCTTGGGAACTAGTAATAATGTAATTTGAAATAATATAGAACCATGTTTAATGCTTATCAGATTATATCATTTTGAGAGGGTCTATAAAAGGCGTTCGATAGAAGAGGTATTAATAAAAATAGCCAGCAATATGTATCACCGCACTATGATAATCCCACTGCGTTTTACTTGATTCATCTCCTCGCATCTGCCGTCTATGAAGGTCTTCGAATATTGCATGTGTTATTTCGACTGCTGCTTGAGGATTCCTCCCTTTTTCTAACAAATCTTGTCGAATCCTAATCGAGATGATTGTTTGTGGAATTCTAGGACTGCCATGCTGGGACGTTTCGCGCACGTTTTAGAGAGAGAGGTCAACTTGTCATGGGAAAGTGTGATAGCATCTTTTATTTTTTCTGGTTTAGATCACACTTGTCCAGTTCATTGATCGAAAATCTACTCCATAAACGGAACTCCGACTTAAAACTTTGTACTATTTGAAAAATTGCTCTCAGATTTTCTAGGTTTATGTTTTCACAGTGGGGTATCAAGAACTGTTTGAATTAATCCTAGTAGGTAATCTTTTTTATGAATTGGTCAAATCTGGTTGTTTGTAATTTACCTGTGTTTGTTGCCTTACGAAGTAAATTTCTACTTTTACGAGCCACTGGTTACTCTTTTTCCATATAAGACATTCTCTATATACGTAAGAATGTGTCGATGTGTTCGAAAACAAAAGTTTCAGCAGTAATTGTCTTGTTATCGGGTACGCATGCTTCATTAACTGTCCTCTTTTTTTTTAGCAATTGCATTATTCTGTCTAGTGATGTTGACTGTTTTGAAAGTTCTCGTGGATGTGGTTTCGCCTAGAAGATCCTATTTTAGATGAAAATAGGTGGACAGGGAGAAATTTACAAGGCGCTATAAGGTTATAAATTGCTGTGACCGTTTGTTCTTTTCTTCGGTGTCAAAACTCCACATTACTCGGTAATTGACCGGCAATGAAGCCATTTTCTTCAGTTTCACGATTTCATATACGTCATCTTAACCGAAGAATCTCACAGTGATGTGGCAATGGTCTTTTTTTTTCAAATGAAACTTCGAAGATTTTCTGTAGTACTATGAAAATTTTGTGCTTCGCCATATGCAAAGCGACGATATGCGTTCATTTTTCAGTGTTCTTTCTAAATCTTAAACATTCCTCGTGATCATTTTGTTTGTCGAATCATGTTCTATTTTATAATTCATCTTTGAAAAGCGCAGTGAACAGATAGTCTTAGAAGTTCTATAACACTGCTACCCCGTCCAAGCACATTGCTTCCTTCGAAGAGCCAGATAGTATAAACCAAACCATTATAGGAGCATTCTTTTGCGCCGATCACCTGGAAAAGCGAATATTTATTGATTATCACTTCTCGAAAAACTTATGGAGCAGCTGCAATATTTTTTGACTTCTCAGTGTAAAGCTGCCGATCCTATGCTCAATTATACCTAAGAGAACTGAGTGGTGAGCAAAAAACACGGCCTCAGACGGGAATCGAACCCGCGTATCATCCATACAGGGGACGCGTGCTACTACCACTACACCACCGAGGCACATTTGCGTCACCACTCATTCTTCAACATCTCTATGTTAGTTATCAGCCACCCAGGTTTGATCGGGTATGCGATTTCGCTTAATAAACTTAGTTGAGCTGACAGTCACTGTTAGATATAATACTCCGCAATTCTAGTATTTTTACTGCTTTTTTCGCAGTGCTATAATGTTAGATATATACCCAAGAGAATGTGCCTTGGTGGTGTAGTGGTAGTAGCACGCGTCCCCGTTAGGGATGAAGGACGGGTTCGACTACCGCCTGAGGCCTGTTCTTTTGCCCACCACCCAGTTCTCTTAGGTATATATGTAACATCGTAACACTGCGAAAAAACAGTAAAATACTTGGATTTCGGAGTATTATACGTAAGCCCGATTGTTGCTGAATTTCTCCTTAAATTAGAGTTTTTAGGCATTGATTTTTTGTAAAATTAACTTTTATGTGGTGAACGGCAGCTTTAAAATCGTATTAGTTTTCCATAAAATCTAGGTTCCAGAATAAAATGCCATCGTCAAATTACTTTGTAATCTCATAAATTATCACACAGGAAGCGAGTTTTTATAAGAAAGATGAACAGTTAGGTAATTTCTAATGCGCTATGAATTATTAAATATAAATAGAATAAAGCTGCCTCCGACGTGTTTGTTTGTTTTTCACCTTATATTCATGCGATATATTAAAAGCTAACGTATATATGCTTACGAACTGTTAAAAGGCAAAATATAGATTGAATAAAGCGACCTCCGACCTACCGATATGGAAACTAATAATGCCAACATCCTCGAAGATTATTTGAAGTATTCGTGTAAGCAATTTGCTCCTCATTTATGCTAAGCATGATTTAATCTTCCGATAAATTCGCAGCTATTGCTTTTTCGCAGAATTCTTGGATCTTTGAACATATTCCTGTGCTGACAGTCGCCGTTTGGATAATTTAGAGATTTCGGGTTGTCGTTAAATAAGATAATCAATTCATTAGCTTTAGGTGTCCAAGTTTTAGCTTCTGGGTTTTCCAACAAGATCAGGATGCTTAGATTCTCTTTGTTGAGGGGTGAATTACCGATGAAATTTGCTTCAGTATATATGTCAAGTGGTGGGTAATGTAGCGCAATGGCTAAGGGTGTTAATGCCGATTGTACAATCCCACACTCCGATCGTATCAATTTGCATCTATGTCGAGCCGATAAATAGGCGTCAAACTTGTCCTTTACAAAAAATAATTTACTTAGTAGAAGGCTTTCTCATAACTCACTGTATTGTTCTAATATCCATTCAATCGTCTCTACGACGCTAACGAATGGAGTCGAATACATGGAGTACTCGTAGTTTTTTAGGTAATACTGAGCGCTCTGTCCTCTATCCTTTTATTATATCAAAGGAAGCAACAGCAGAATAGTAGGAATGATAAGATGATGGTACTATAGGAGACCATTAAAGTGTGAAATAGGATCAATAATGTTCATGAATTAAGCGTTGAATTTGTTATGTCTTTATGCCACACATTCTTCGATGTTTGAGTTTGCAATTTTTTTCCTATTCTGTACCAAATGAAGCTCTTTTTTTCATATTACAGCTGGCATTTCTGAAGACAGTGACTACACGTCGGACGTTGCGTTTCCCATTCATCATCAATTGAACAGCTCAGCCCATCAATGGGATTCTCATCTACACCCACATAGGTATCGTCATCATCATAAAGACATAGTAAGTATTGTGATTTTAATCGTGCGGAGTGTGAGTGTTAGTATGGAATTACTGCATTTCTTGCGCCTGGCAGATTATATATATATATATATATATATATTATATATGGCATATATATATATGTGCATATATATATATATATAATGCATGTGCTTGTGTACATACATGTGTATACATGCACATGCATATACATACACATGTATATATGCTTGGATATGTATACTTATATACATGTGTATATGTAAACAAGTATATATTTATGATGTACAAATAATACAACTTCATTCTTTTCACGCGTATGCCATTGAAAGTATGTCGCAACAAGTGTTGGGGAGATGAACCCGCGCAGCATGTCGTATTTCGGCATTGAGAAACATCCTACAGCGTTGAAGAAGTCTTAAATTATTATGATGCTTGTTTATAATGACTTCTCGTCCACCTCCAGGATAATGCTTTTCATACTTGGACGATCCGTCTTCACTAGTTGTGCGGACGCCAGCACATATTCCATTCGTCCCTTTGCTGCGCAACAGTCGTCCATGACGGTGGTCTAGTTTGAGCATGGCGGCTGCTGCGAGTGTCATACCGTGATCTGAAAGATATCAGAAGGTACTAGTATAGCTCTTTAATTCTGTTAACGAACATGTCCACCCGACGTGTAGGTGGTCTCTTCGAGGACGCGTACATTGTCGTGGAAACCACTCTCCACTTCTTCTCGTCCATCTGTCGTCTGTTCTTTTCGGAATTAGACCGGCCCATCCATGTTTCGTTGTAGATGTATAAGCCTCTGGGTCACGAAGATGGGATAGACCTCGAAGATCTGAGCTACGCAAGCCGGCCAAATGTTGTGTGCGCTGACTAAATTTGAGACATCGTTCAATCATTCTGTGAGTTGTTCGTAGCAGGCTTGACGTGGTCGAAGTATCAGCTACGTCTCAGCTGCAAAGTAGAGCGCCGGGGGGGCGTTGAATCGAAAGGATGAGCACGGAATTTTGGGTTCGTTAGTTGGTCGGTGGCTTCTTTGAGAGGCCCGAGTGCGGACTATGCTGCTCTCCTCCTTCTCTCTAGTTCCTCTTTTATGTTGTTTTCCATGTTCAATGATCGCCCAAAGTACACGCACGAGGTGGTTTTCTGCAATCAGAGAACTATCCATTTCGACTTGATCACCATTGCACCATGGGTTCTTCATGAACTGGGTCTTTATCCTATTGATACGTAATTCGATCTTCTTTTTCACTTCGTTTACCTCCTTCAACATCGTCTCTGCTTCATTGATACTTTTTAAAAAAATGACGATGTCGTCCGCAAAACGAAGATGTCACAGGAATTTTCCATCGACACGAATGCTCTTCTCGTCCCAATCGAGCGAATTCATTACCCACAGCATCGAGGCGGTGAACAGCTTTGGCGATATTGTATCGCCCTGTCGAACCGGTTTACCAATGGGTATGGTCAGAAATCGACGAACAAGCTGCGTTTTTGTAGTGCAGTTTCGATAGCAGTCTGACAAGATTCTTATATAGGACGGGTCCACTCCTTGATCGACAGGCCCTGATAGGACTGCATTCGTTTTGACGCTATCAAAAGCCTTTTCATATTCGACAAGTATTAGGATTAAGGGTATGTGATATCCCCGACAGTCTTCAATGACCCGCGATATGGTTTGGATGTGGTTCATACAGCGGAATCCTTAACGGAATCCTGCTTGTTCAATTGGCTGATCCTCATCCAAAGTTCTCGATATGCGTCAAAGTATAATCTTCGTAAAGAGCTTGTAGATCACACTCAGCAAGCAAACTGGACGATAATTACAAAGATCCCTTCGGTCACCCTTTTTATGGAGGATGGTTGTGCGCGACGTCCTCCACTGGTCTGGAATTTTTTCTTTCTGAAGTAGGATGTCATATGTGTAGCGAGTAATACGTGTAGATTATGACCTCCAGATCTTAGAAAGTCGACGGTGATGTTAGGAGGGAGTCCTGGAGCTGTGCCATTCCTCATGCTTTCTATCGCAACACGTACTTTAGAGGATAGAATTTTGGATGGTTTTTTCACAGTGGGGTTTTCGGTGTCCGGGACAAGGATTTTGGAACAGAAAAGGTTGGTGTAAAATTCTTCCGTTATCAATTCCATGTCATGGCAGGATGTTCTAGCATTTCCATCTTCATTTATCAGGGCTGCGAGCGGAACACTAAATTCAATTTTTTTCATAGCCGCTGGAAAATTTGGCTCGGTCATAATTTTCAAAGCATCAACATTACTGTCTACTTTTTCTAAATATTGATCTTTGCCACTTTATTCTGTTTACATCTGTTAATTGTTTTGATTAAGTAGTGAATAAAAACTGTTTACCATACTTCTCACTAATACACAGGTATGGCTTTTGTTCTGGTGGTGAGTGCATGAGAAAGATAGTGTTTACCTGGACATTAATGATGTATACTCTATTTTAAAACATAGATTTGATTCCTTGCAGACGTTTATTTGTTTTACTAAGCCGACACGATTTTATCGCAATACGACTTGGTGAAACCTGGACTATTGTCATTCTATTTTTCTTCCAAAACCAGTATCCCACCTAAGCATATTGCACGCCTTCCATCGCTTCTTTTCCTGTGATTAGTTGTTCGAGTTGTCATCCACAAAGGTTTTCAAGCTCGTGCTTGGAATTCAACTGCCACTTGACGATTTCGTTTTAACTCCTAAATATCCCGACTGGTCAAATTAATTGTCGCTCGAACTCTGGGGTTTCATTGAAGCGGGGTTCACCACAGCAGTCTTCGACCTACTTGGATCAGTAGGAATTTTTCAAGGCGAATCTTAAACTTTCTCAATTCTGAAAAGAAAGCGAGCCTATTACGCTGTCAGCGAGGTCGAATCAGCGATTATGCGTGAACTGCACAGCGTCTCTGAGTACGTGCTTGCCATCTCCCTTCTTCGTGGTTGATGTGTTTTACTCCTGTTACATCTTCTGAAGACACAGTTTGTAGATATAGTGAAAATCATGTTATTTAATCACAATGTAGTCTCTGCGATGAGAAGAAACAGATGAGGAAGGTAATAGTTTCTTATTTTCTTATTTATAGACTATATCTCATGAGTTTAGCTCGATTATTCTTTCGAATATCCTTTTTTACTCCTAAGCTTCGAAGTCTTCCCATGTAATTATCATTTTGTTTTTAGCTTTTCTAGCAGTCAGCGTCTATTCAATACCGGCAAATATGAATTCTATGGGCTGAGTTTTTGTTACTTCTTTGAGCAGACTTTCATTTTACTACAGTATGAACAATTGCTTCATTTTCAATGTGTACAGCTTGTACATGTTAGTGTAAGATTTTTCATTCGGCGAACATTTCGATGCCTTCGTCTCCAAAAGTCGCGATGATTCGTGCCGATTGTCGCCAGTCCCTCGTCCTTATAGATTTTCTCTTTTTTTGTCTTTTTTTGTAATTTGAGTAATTTTGTCTCCATAGTCTTATCAAGTCGAATCTCGCCAATCATCGTTTTGTTAACATCAGCGTAGCACATCTTTTTTTGAGTTTCGTTTGTAATCCCAAATATTGAATGAGTGACGGAAAATCTAACTTTAAACAAATCAGTTGCTTAGCACTGCTTCAATCTTCACCTTCATCTTGACAATTTTATTTGTATCACGCGTAACCCCATTGTTAACCTCGGTGGTCAATTTGCATTTGCTTCAGTGAACTCTATTTTTATCAGAAATTTTACCTGCATCTTGTAGTGGTTCTCAAGAGCGATTTCCTGTTACCCTCAGTATTCTTCAATTCGCTATTTCATGTTGAATGAACACGAGGTTTTTATCGTAGTTTTTATCCGCTTGAGCTAACCTTCTGGCGCTTTTCCCTTTTCCAGAGCCTGTAAAGGTCGAATTGACTGCAACCTAATCAGTTAAACACTTCGTTAACCTAAAAAAAAAGAAGGAAATCACGTTCAGTTGCACTGAAAACGAAATGGCTGTTCCGCCTACTCATTGTCAGTGGGTTTTCCCACGAACATCCATGTGAAGATCAATCGTATACACTTCATATGGATTGCGACACCTGTCTCATATAAAAATATCTTCATGAGATAATCTTGAGATTGCGCATATTAGCGAGGTACTTTCTGCTTTTCTTTTTGAAATATTGGAGTTTTACTAGAATCCTTCAACAGTTGACGTGCTGTTGTTAAGACTCAATATTTTTGTGTGATTATGGCTGCTTCTAGTGTAAAACCTTCTTCGTCATGCCTCTTCGTCCTACGCGCTTCCAGCGGAGTTTTGGGTTTAGCTTTCGATTCACCGACTAGGTGTTCCTTTAAGCGCATGCAGCCCTTTTCTACTGCTTTCGCCTATGTACTTGCTTCCCCGTGCAATCCTAAAAGATTAGACAAACCGTACTAGAACTTATGCAGTCACCGTGTTTTACCATGGAATTATCTTATGCAATTAAGCTCTAAGCATAGCTTTCTTCAAAAGGAGTCAGAGGTAATGAATATGTTGAATAATGAATAGGCAGTACGCTTTTGTCACTTGGCTTTCTGTACCAGTTGGTGGTGTAGTTGTTTTCGAATAGATTGACTTGAATGTCCAAGAAGGCTACTTTTCTTTCGGTTCCTATCGGATAAATCTAATGTTGTCTTACTCTTCGTTCAACAACTCAAAACATTTATTCATCTCCTCACGAGAAGCAAGTAACAGAATAGTCATGCATGCATCTGCACTAGAGTAATGGCCGGAGAACCTCTAATGGGGCTTTCATTCTAGATAGAATCATAACACAAGTTAAGAATTAGTACGTACTATGAAAAATTTCATATTCGCTCAACAGGAAAAACTGTGAATCTTTCCATATCGTTTCCGTCTGCACATTTGATTGATAATGTCTCTTTTGATCTTGTCGTCACCGCATATCCTATGATCGAGTTTAGAAGAGCTATTATCTAATACTTGATATCTACGTATAATTTTTTCTTTATATAAAAGGGTTTTTTTGTAAACGCAACTCCTTCTCTATCCATCTCGTCAATGAAATTTTTTTCAGTACTGCGTATTCGTTCAAAGTAAAGAAGAAGACGTGAAATGTCATGATTACCTAACAGATGACTATACTTTCTCTGGAGTTCCTGGCGAATTTGTATCATTACTATCGAGAAGTCGATCAGTAACTGATGTATGAGATACTATTCTTCTTCCGGTATTTATAAGTGACTAGAAAAACCTCGTGGAATTCTTCTACGCGTTATCGTCCTCTATGAAGCTGCCCAACTTTCGTATGCATCTTACATAACTGAGTTGTCAAGCGTTCTCCCTTTCTCTAGATTTGCAACCCCATCATCATATAAATTCTCAATTATGTCTTGCCTTAGTCTGCCGATGCGTCAAAACTTCTCTCATAAATGGTGTCTGACTTCCCTTGAAAAGTTCATATGTCGCAAAATAATTATTACCTAGCTACACCATGTAAAACATTCCTAGAAGTTTTATGTCTTTGCTGGTCTCATTTTTAACCCGTATTTTATAATGCCACCCTTCTTTGATCTCCTGTGGCCATTATCAGACTTACTTATCTTTGAAAGATCATGCTTCACCAGCGCTTCTCCTATGATACGACCACTTCATTTTCACGATGTTAGAGAGAACGGCTCTCATTACACATTTAATAGTGGCCTGTTAACAGGCTGTGTTGGTTTGCTTTTTTTGATTTTACCTGCTCTGATGTCACTTGCAGTTTTTCGAGTTTTGTCATAGGCACAGATCTTCATTGAAGATATTCCTCACTGTGAAACGTTAAGGGACCTGCCTGATATCATAAGAGTTGTTCGGCTTTTTCGAATGCGGAGCTACATGGTAGTTCTGCATCATGTAGTTTTCAGTTGTTGGTATCGTGAAACGTGTTCTTCAATAGCGTGTTCACAGGAACCAAATACCACTATTCTTTCCCAATCGACATTGTCATGATAGTTCCGATAGGGTTTCGAAACTGCTTTGGTTGAGGTGCACAGTTATGGAGTGAAGTTTCAAAGCTCAATATCGCCTCTGTAAATTGCCTCAACACGGCAATCTGGATATCTTTAGAAATAGTCATTCTATCGCTTCTTGTTTTGCCAACATTTACTTAGTTTCCAGATTGTCTAGAGTCGTTTATAACTCGCGTTTTGCGACTGAAAGTTTAGCTATTCTTGTATTTCTTAATTTTTTGCAGCACCAGTGTTGTTAATCTATCACAGAAAGCGGCGTTTTCGAAACAGTTAACCATCAAGTAGGGAAATCCAAGATGTAAGCTCACAACAGCAAATATTTTGGAAACGTCTGCTAGTTTGACAATGTTATTACCATCAATACCAAAAAGGTGATTTAATTCTAAGTATAGAGGCAAACAGATCTGCTTGGGTCACACTCGAAAATGTCCGTCGGTTCGGTTACTGTCAAGAATATGGGTGGATTAAATCTATATCTTAGTTCAGAATGTTTTGCTATGTAATTGTTATAAGAAGCGAATACATAAGCAATAGTATGATCTTTCAAATTGCTACTACTAACAATCTACGCCACTAAAATGGATCAAAACAAATACATAAACTGTCCGTGAACTGAAAATGTAAAATTTTTATCTTGAGCCTAATCACTACTGTGTGAAGATCTGAAAGTGGTCGAGTGATTTGTTCTTACTCATGTTATCAATCTTATCTAATCGATATCCAGACGCTGCAGGCTAGCTACGAAGACGAAGAAGACGCGTATCAAGCGCGACCAGACAACTATCATCAGTCCGTGCAGCATCATTACGACAACGATTACGGTATGTGTGCCATCTTTCTGCTTGTTAACATGACCCGTTCGGAACAGCGTGTGCCTTTTTAGGATTTCGATTATTTGAAGGCCTTTTTTGCTGGACAGCGTTAATCTCATAGACTTTCACTGATTATTCAAAGCTTAAATCTTGGAATTTCAGTACTTTGACTGTTTTATCAGAAGGCTTTCTTACTGCGTTGTAGCAGCGAAAATAAGCGTACATTTTACACTTAGCACACATTTTTTGTTTGGCTAGGATTTACGAATGGCTTTTTATCAAAAGTTTCCGATATTCGATAGCATAAATCCTGTTTTTTTTAAAGCTATGTTTGATTTTCAAAAAGGGTCTTTATATAATGCTGCAAGGGTGGAAAGAAGATTACGTTTAAACATGTGTAGAGGAGCCCATGGAGTATCAGATTAGCACCAAGAACCTAAGTTTTTCTCAAAGGGAGAAAATCTGTTCAAGCAAGGAAAATCACGCGCGCCGTCAGCGAATTGTTTCTGCGCGATCGATCAAGCACCGTCTCCACCAGGTTAACCAATGCTAACGTGGCCTTACGGGTACATGTAGTACAATAGTCAGAGATGCTGTGCAAAAAGTGTAAGATCGATCGTCACTTTGATCCCAGGCATCGAGATTACTACTCCACAATTGAGGTCGGTGAAGTGGTATCAATCTATGGGAAAAGATAGGCATTCATCACCTCTAACTGATACTTACTGAAGTCGAAAGTAGAAAATACCTTCGAGGATTGACCAACGTACAGCGCTTTATTATCTAGGCTTCTAGGGCCAGCTTGAGTGAAATAGAGTAGTAGTTGGTTCTAGGGTGCTTGTGGCGCAGTGGATATAAATGTTTTGCTATATACACGTGATCGGTGGTTTGAATCCGCTCCCAAGTCCATCCAACCTTCTTCTCTCCTGGCCTATGTTATCTCTATCTTACAGCGAAATGTACTGTAAAAAACGTCTCAGTAACACTGAAACGGATCAATCAGGGGAATTTGTTTTATCAGTGCAGTCGTTTCAACCAGAAAGTTGTTTTTTACACTCATGTAGGTGTATTTATAGATATGAAACACTCGTTCCATGGGATTAACAACGAAATGTTCTTTGTGAATTATGAACTAGTAGATACCACTAAGACCGTCGAACCACGCTTAGTTGTTGATTAGCAACCGTACACTTTCTCTTTTTGCTATTCCGATATAGAAAATCTAATTCAAATCGGCAGTCAGTGACGTTTAATGTTAAGAATACCTAGCAGGGACCCATTACTTCTCAGCTAACACGATTTTCCAAACTTTATCCTTATAGATGTAATTGAGATTTTGTCTAGCTGTGAAGCCGTACGATCGTGAAGTGCCATTGAGCAATTACGAGTGCACGGCCTATGATACGGAACCAACCACCTGCTGTTTGCCTTCAGGCAATCAGAAAATGTCTTTCCACAGCCAACATCCTGAAGATGAATGCGGTGGGTTTTATCAAGCTTTCTTCCAATATCACCTTCTTGGATTTTACTAGTCGCGAGTAGTGTTAAAGAGCGTGACTTTAACAGTTGTTTGCGCTAATCTATAGAGCTTTTATCATTCATTGTCGGATTTTGTTTCAAGGGTTTGATTTTAACGGCTGCAAACATGAAGAATGTCATCCACAACTCGAAGAAGATCACACGGATGACGTCCATTTCGACTTGCATAAATCGACTTATCCAGAGCAATACGAATCCATGGAAGGCACTTCCGGTTATCAAGACGACTATCGCCAACAATATCCAGGGCAAGGTTTCAATATCTATAAAAGCAGATACTTTTAGTTGTCCTGCAAGCTAATGCGAGCCTTAAAACTGGCCATTGTTTATTTTACACTTCAAACATAAAAGATTACACTTTGTTGGATGAAAGATATCCATTATTTTTTTTACAATCGAATTTAATTTTGTGTGATTTTTAATAACACTGTTTCGAAATGTGCATTTCCGCCATTTCCTATACTTACGATGTTTTCGACAAAATTCTGAAAGTCGCTTTGGTTCATAAGCAAATGTTGGACAGTCATCGAATGTGATTCACCTTTCTTTTCATGTCGTAATATGCACCTTCACATTTCAGCGATTACTGGAACGAACAGGAACCACTTTCGTATAACAGTCGACCACAACAGTCCGCTCAGTGAGTATTTTTTGCGAGTAATACAAATAAAAATTTTTGGAAACTATTTAGTTAATTACTAGCAAACATAGTTTTTTTCTCTGTAAGCCGAACACGAGAATGTTATAATGCAATCTATTGTGATGGCTGAGGTTTCGGTGTTTTCGCCTTCTTAAGAACCTGTGGTGATCAGATTGCCTGTACTTCAGTCAGCCGAACACCTCCATTGCCTAAGCAGAAAAATCATCAAAACTAGATTTCAGTTGCATCTAGAGCAAAACAACTTTTCAAATTCTCATCGCTTTTTATGAGTCTCCCTCTTGGTAATTATCACTAACAAACATTCTCTCGTAGTTGCGATAGTGGAATCGGTTCAAACTTGATAGTGTCTTTTTTATTGATCACCTGAGAAATTCGTGGCTTTGATGCAAACAGACGAATGATGAGGAAAGAGGTTACCTCTAGTAATGAACCATAGAGAGTACTGTGTCATGCAACTATTCATTCATTCAGAATAGGTTGGTTATTCGTTCGACGCCATTCATATAATGATACAGGTGGTCGAATGCATTTGTCTTATATGACTTATGGGGATTTACCCAAGTAATATGTCAGTGTTTCTGTTTTTATTTTTCGGAGAAGTGGGATGCCAATTTACTGATTCTGAGGGAAGTGAGCTTCGTTAGCCCTTGATGCGAGATCGAACCAACAACGCCTGTACTGAAAAGCATTTCTAACTATCACTTTATGCGCACTCCTATATCAATTCTACTGTAAATAAACGGCATAATATTGAGTCCTATGTCTTCAGAATCATTCAAAGTCGAGCCTATACTATAGATTCAATATGTGAGATTTTTAACCCTCAGGAGTCACGTTTATAACCCAAATGACAGACGTTTCACCCGTTCATTCACCGTCCTATTTGTTACCGAGAGAGTCGAGCGGGTGCCAATAAGCCTTCCATTTCTCGCCGTCGCGTGTAAGAAACCCACTTAACTTGCAGCTCAGCATTTGAGACCAACGTATAGCTCAGCTCACTAACTTCTAAACGTTAGGCTCAACACATCTGAAGTAACTTGCTAGTTTTTCGAAGTTAATAAGAAGTTTATCTGTTAGAAACGACTCCACTCCCGTGTACTTCCCACTCATTTTAGCAGCTTTTTGCCAATTTGATTCGTCAAATTCAGACCACGTAAATGAGAACATATTTATGCACGCAACTTGAATGTTCACGTAAATGCAGAAAGTTTATACCTTTTGTTTCGAGTGTTTCTTGAGACCAGACTTGAATCTCAATATGCCCGGTAGTTATTTTTTTAGCCGGATAGATTCTAATAAACTGAATGAACTAAAAGGTACCGTGCAACTGACGAGCTTGCGAGGCCGACACACGTGTAGTGCACTGTATAAGTGTCCAAAACAGACCACGTGCATGGCTCAGAAATAACTAAATAAATAACTTAATAGGTTTACAGGAGGTATGTGTAGAGTTAGTGCGGAAAACCGGAGAGTTCATTTTCTGGATCCACGTACCTCCTGGAAGTCACAATGTCGCTTTTCGTTCGCGTTTAATCCTTTATCCGCCACATCAAGACGCCCAACACTTTTTTCGAATCAGCAAGTAATCCCTCTGTGAGAGAGATCTGTTGCACATATCTGATGTACCAACTTAACATTGTTGTGTGGCATGTTAAAATTGGTTCTCATAAATATATTTTCTTTTCATTATGGAAATGTTTGCAGTGTTTCGCTTCGATGGAATGATTCGGTGGAAGGTACTGACGTAGCAACAGAAAGGTTTGAACTTTCTCACTTTTGAGTTCCTCAGCGAATTCTCTTCTCCTATAAATTCGGACTAAGAGAGTTTTGTGATCTTCTATCGTTCATAGTTTTTCGGTTCTTCTCTATTATCCGTGAAAAATTGAGGAACCGACCCCCGTAGCTGCACAAAGACTTTCTATTGCTTTAGCAATCATTCGACAGCTTAAATCTCTGAATACTGCGCTACATGGCCTATTTTTGAGAAGTCCTTTTTATAATACTGTAACAGAGAGAGAATATTTGTATTTCACACACACACATATTTCTCGGGACAGAAGTGTTCCGTGGAATTATGAGTAACCACTCGATAGACTTAGTTTCGACGATCCAACACTGCTCATTTTCTGTCCGTTTAAGTGCACTGCAGCAATGAAAATAATATTGAGCTCACATGCGCGAGCATTTGTTTCCATGCTAATCGGGGCTAGACGAAGGGAGCAGAGGAGGCTCTCCGTGGTTTTAACGCGGCGATTGAGAGGCTAAGCTGGTACGTTACCAGTGACGCGCAATTTTTGTTATTCAATTAGGAGTTTTTTCTCAACTTTGTAAAAAAAAAAACTTCATACAAAACGTATGACTGTGATGCTATAGGATTTCCTCTACACGTTTATATTCTTTTCGTGTCGTACTTCCAGCGAAGTTATAGTGAAAGCAAGCGGCAGGTCTAAAACGTAATTTGATTTCGCATGTTACAGCATTATAAGCTGGTTTTTTCAATAAAGGAACACGTTGCACAGTAGCCAGAGATTTAAACTTTGGAATGATTACTGACACTCTTATAAAAATTCTTGGGCAGTGAAGGAGGTCGTTTCTTCTTTGTTCCCGGATAACGGAAAAAAACCATTTTTCCTTCTTCATGACAAATTCTGTATATCTAACGTTTTCTGTTGTACTAAGGCTCTAGTTTTTTGTTCTTCAAATAGTTGCTAGGGTGAGAATCTAGCTTCAGCGGATATATAATATCTTCTATGGTAGAATCGCTGATATCTCAGTACTACAATTTATACAGGGACCTGTCTGACCATGAACGGAGTACTTTTGACGATGTCGAAGGAAGGCATTCGAAATGTGAGTCCGTCATGTCGTTAATTTAGTTCTAAGTCACTACACATGATCCTCAATGAATATCTACCTAGATATTCAAATGTTTGAGAAGCTTATCTATTGTGTTTATTGATGCACATTGTATAACTACTACTCTTCTTATCAAGGCCATTCTCTGACCTATTTCTGATTCATACGATTAAAAACGCATGAAGAGAATTTGGAACTTCACAGTGCTATACGTTAACAGGCTTGCATATTACAAGCTTTTGCCTTCCTATAGGTTACTCTGGCCTAGTGCATTCTTTTGAAGCCAAGAAGCATTAAGGCTGTTCTGTCGTGTACGATTTGTCTTATCGACTACTGCCCATGTTGACTGAGTTCTAATAGTGGCCAGTCCTGATGTTCTCCTTTTTGTACAGGTCTTCAATTATCAAATTAGGTGACGGCAATTTCATGACAAATCAAAAATTGGGGAGTAGTGTTTGAGTACAGTAAGGCCATTTACTTCAAGCAAACAATTGTACAATCTCTTTTAATACGACCTCGAAAATTTTTATTGATATTGTGACCGCTTACCTTACGTGATCGAATCGTTGTCTACATCTGAGTCGATCATTGTGATTTGATAGAATAGATTTTTTACGACATTAGATATTTTTTGGTGGTCAATCAATCAGTACTGTGAGGAGACCTTATCAGATTACGCTAGACTTTTGAAACTGTCGTTGCATTTTGGGGTTAGTGCAGTCAACATAATTCCATAAGAAGACATGGCTTTTATTAGGTCAAATCATATTCAATTCCTAACAAACAACGTAAAAGCGGCACTGGTGGAACGTAAACACATAAGCACTGGTGATTTCTTGTGTAAGGGTGGTTATGGGAATATTGTTCTTATTTTATATAGAAATGTCTTTCATCTAGCTATAATTATGATTCTCGTCCATGTTTTTTTTTGAATTAGGGTTTTTGTCGTATATATTGCCCTACTAAAAGTGAACCGACTGTCACTGTCTTGATGGAATGAGAGTTTTTTTTTTTGAGAACCATTCAACCGTTATGCTACTTGAATGAAACTATCAAGTTTTTGTGTCTTGCAGAAGTCAGTGTCAATCTCATCGAGCTCTGATGTTAGACTTCTCTTGTTATTGTGGGGTGGTCTGCACATCTCTATTTTGTTTTGGTTGTTTCTTCCTCATTAGTTCTTCTCTTCACATCCGCACTAATATGCTATCAAATTTTTAAAAAATGGTTTCAATGATAGCAAGTTGCCATGCATTCTTGGAACTTCAGTTATTGTCTTTGATGAAAAAGTACATGAATGACCATGAGTGATAATTTCAACTTATCAGCACAGGTGGAATAGCGGAGAATAAGCCAGCAAAAAAACCAAAATTTCAAATGCTTTCAGTGAATTTCCTCTTGAAGAGCACGTTTTTCTTGCCCTCGGCTTCTTGCGCACCTATTATCTTCATACGGTTGACGTTGCTAATATTATGTCGTTTCATGAGTTTTAGCACTAGAGCAGTAAGCACCAAATTTACTAACTGGAAGTGATTAAAATCGAATGATTTTGGTATCTTTCGATTGCGCATTTTCTTGCGAACATGTTGGTATACAACTTTCTTATACTTGCTCTAAGGTGGAGCTGTCTTATGAACAAATTCGCTTGTTATTCAAGCGCGAATGTCGCATAGAGAAAATATTAGTGAAGCCTCAAAGTTGGAGAGAACAGTCTGGAGGATCATTCGCGCTCGGGGCGTCTACAGGAAGCTCCATTAATCCTGCGCTCCTCTTCATCAGCATTTTCCCCTAAACGCCATCCCTGCATGAGCGGCAAGTGAATTTGTTCCCAAGACAGCTCCACCTTGAATCAAATGTAGGGAGGTTGTATGCCAAGATGTTCGCAAGAAAATGCGCTATTGAACGCACAAAAACCGCGCGATTTTTATTAGTGCTCAATAATTTCAATAAATTAATTCAATAAATTTGGTGTTTATTGTTCTAAAGCCGGAACTTATGGAACAATCTAATTAGCTGAGCACGATTTCAGTGGAATTCTCCCTGTAGACTTTTTTTGTTTAAAGTCCACTGCACTGCGGTAGATGTGTTTCTAGTTGTACTAAGTAACTCCTATATGACTAGGCTTAGTGATTTCGAAATTGCTTAGCATTTTTTTCCATAGCGTTTTAAAGTACATAAATTTCAGTTGTTTTTTTTATCAGGAGCTTTCTGCGAATGAGAGAAATGTTTGAATAGAGTGAAGTTGAAAGCTTTGTAGATCTTGAAGATACCTAATATTTACGAACTAAATGTCCTAATACCGGATGAAGCAGCATGGTATGTTGCAGATCAATGTTTGAGAATATCGTAAGCAAGCGTTTGTTTACGTTGTAGACCAGAATAGCTACTAATCAGAGATATGTTGATGATTCTCCTCTTTAAAATATATTTGATTGTAAATTGGGCTATACTCGGAGATTCGCCTTATTTAGTGAGTTGTCCCAGCTCGCTGGTGGATAAAAATGAGCGACGATACGATAGTGATTCCAGCCGTCGTGGAAGTTACTATGCAGATGAAAGTGATGATCGGTAACTAGGCTTTTATCAACTTTCAATTATTTACTTTAGTCTTATTCATGTTTTATTGTGGCACACTTTATGACACGTTCGCTCAGAAATGTTTTGAAAAATATAGAGTAAAATCCAGATATTTAATTTGAAGAAAAAATTACGAAGTAATAAACATGAGACCGCCTAATTTACTATGTATGTCCATGTACGAAATAGTTTAGCTGTATGCTTATTGAATAGTCTCACAAGTGCAGATGATTTACAGGCGAGCTGAGACCAAAGCATATAATTGGCGATATGGCAGTATACAGGAAGAAGACCATGTGAAAGAGAATTGGCGAGACGACACGTCGTTAGAACATTGGCGAATTGAACCGGAAAGAAAGCAGTTCTTATGGCAACGACAAATACAACATGACGAAGACGAGCAGTACGCCGGCGAAGGCTACCAGGCCGACCGTGAAGACTCATCCAGACAGAATAGTATTGAACGAGTCGAGGCAGTAACACATCACGGCATCGATATCGCACAGTGAGTTCAATGTTGAAATTCTTCATTTTGCTTTCGTGTAACGCCAACCAGGCTGATGGTTGGAAGTGACATTACTCTTGTGATTAGTTATATTAAGAAAAGCGTAGCTATCCATCTGTAATGTAAAAGTTAGCAGACCTACTTAGCATTGCATAGTGCTTGTTTACCTCAGTCGTTTATTATAAACATGACTTTCCTGTGTTTGAATGCGTGCGTGTGTGTGTTTCCAGTTATTCAATTTCAACAAATGTGGTGATTTTTATGTTATCTACGGATATGTTTTAGTGAAGGTTTCGTTTCATTCAATTTCGCGTACTAAAAAGGTGTCTGAAAAATCTAAACTCATAACATTAACATTCCTAAGAAGAAAATGTTTTCCATAGAAAGTCGAATGAATTTCAGCCAGACTATTCATGAAGAAGAAGAGAAGCGTACACCACACGAACTTTGGCATTGGGCCTACAAACAGGTTTGCAAGAGCCTTGGTTTGCAGGTGAGACTACTTTTGTCTTATTCTCTTGGGCAGGATTGGTAATCGTCGCTTCAAGCCAAGCATATGATTTGAATTATCAATCCGTCACGATTCCTATAAACTCAGGTGCATCGCCTCATAATGTGTTTGTTTCTTTTTCTTTTTGTTTTTATGATTAACGTTAAGATCGTTCGAGAGTTCTTTATCTTTGAGAGACATTTGCAGAAGACTAGGCTTCGAAGAAATACGCTATAAACAGCTATTGAACACATCCTCAGCAACTTTTTCTTCATCGAGTTCAAAAACTCTTATCTTTCATTTAATTATTCTCACTGCCGTTGTTTAGCTGTATGACTTCTATCACTTGCCTGTCAATTACCACATTTCTCACTGGACAACTAAATTGGCAACCAGTAATGTTTCCATTTATCTCATCTGGGTGCTCGAAGTGCCCGATAAGCTAGTACTTCATTTTTCAGCGGATAAAAGATTGTTGATAACAAGATTTGAGAATTAGTCAGAACTAGCTGACGTTTCACCGATTTCAACTTCTTGATGGCTTGGAAAGGTCAAGTTCTCACCAAACTACTCAGCTGAATACTCTCATAACCCGCACAGAAAAGGTTAGCGCGCAAATTCTATTTGCATAGTAAAGAACTTCGATTACATTTTCTGCTTGATTCACTTCTAATGGCAGTATACTATGTGAAATATAGTAACTAGAGTGCTGAGATTCGAGCAAAACTTAGAACTTCGGGTGGCTTCAAACATGCGATCATTCTTTCCGGGTAATTACTTTTGCGATTACAACTCACCATTTCGTCTTTTATAGGTCTTCTAGTTAATGTTCGAAATTAGCCACACAGATACACGGGTGAGGATTATGTCTGACTCAGGTCAAAAAATCAGCCTGAGGTGTGGATGGTGTGAGGACGCACGTGTCACAGCGCACTTTTCGTTGCGGTTCATTTTTGGACTTTTGTAATCAATCCAAATTGTATTCAAGAGTCTTACACTATCTTATTTCAGAACCTCTGCGACAATACTAACTTCTCCGTTAAGTCTTTGTACACTGTGCTTTTGATGCGTAATGTTTGACTTTGAACTTCACAACTATGTTCTCACTGGCAAAGTTTAATACTGTCATTGCCTTCTCATTTGTGCTCAATTTTTCCCAGAGCATATGAAGATTAGAAGTTTAACGCTCTTTCAAAAATGTCGTTCTCAGAATGTTCTCCGTTTACATCGACATTTATCTGTAGAAGAGTTGCTACAAGCTCTGCATCCTTACCACTAACAATGGGATCGTCTAATAGCTTTTATATTATTAGTTCTTGAGCATTCCACATGCCCCTTTTTCCGTCCGTTCGAGTTTAACCAAAAATCTTCACGCGATAGTTATTATGAATTTCAAGAGTTTTATCTGAAAATCTCGAAATTTGATGTTTATTTGGTTGTTGCTGTCTTACTATTTAAGTTTTAAGGAACGCTGGACGGATCGGCGGCAGCGGGAATATCCCCACACTTTGTTATTCATTCCTATGTAATGTTTCATGTTAAGCTTTGTTAGAGAGTATGTCTTCAAGCTCGTGCAGAGAGAATGCGATCTGACGCAAGGGATCTTCAGAAAAATTAATAGTTATCAGAAATTTGGATCCAGTTTTAATAGCGAGCGCGGTTCGTCACCGTTGAAATACGATCGTAATTTCCAGAATATCGATAATATAGAACTGTAAGTTCACTCTAATGGTAGAGTTGCGGCTGGAGGAGTTTTGGGGTACCTGATTCCTTATAGTGTGAAGACACACTTTGGCATAGTGGGTAGATCTTTCTGTGTAACAACATGTGGTTGGGAACTCATAGTCAAAAGGGCACTTCATCAAGTACGGGCAGAGCACAAAGACACGGCGGAGAAGATCACCAAGTAAGCATCAAGCAAATAAACTGTTGTCGACTTGCAGAAATTCAAAATATCATTGTAAAACTTTTAAGTCTTTCGATTCAGTCGCAAAACTCCAACAATGAACAGCAGGGAGGAGGAAGACGAGACATCATCTGTGACGTTGTGACATACATTGTACTAATTTTTTGGCCTGAGTTAGACATACTGCCCACCCATTTAAGATTGTGCGCCTTTGGTCCCAAAAATAACATTTATACAAGACAAAAAGATTAGGGTCCAACGTATTTCCGACCGTCGATTGGAGCGCGATATCAATGTTTACTGAGATCAGTATAAATTTTCCGTGTTACCCGGAAAAAATGAGGCTCACTGGGTTCCTTGAGATTATCGTGGCAATTGTTCAGTTTCGAGTAAGAAGGGAAGGGAGAAAAATTTTAGACCAAAGAAAGAGGCTAACTAATTCTCGATTTGGAGGACTGTCAATTGCGTACATAGAGTATGTAGCTCCCGTATGATCGCAAATATAATAGGACAAGCTGCTTACTATACTAATAAAGTGTATGAATTGAGTTCTTTTGTGCTTGGCTTATGAAAGTGTTTGGCTGAGTAGAATGCGTGTCAACTTGACCTTCGCAGACTCTCAAGATGGCGAAGCTGCTTTAACATTTATGAGTACAGAATAGATCGTACTATTGACATCCTCATATCTGCACACGAAAAGACTTGACCTAATGAACAATGTCAAGGTTGATGGAAAGTTGGTCCTGAGAATTTCCCGATAAGCTTCGCCGTCTGGAGAAACTTTGAAGCACCACGTTTTTTTTTATTCACAGACTTTCGTTTTATTTGAAGAGCACTTGTGGGTAGTTTGTTGGATTCTCGTGAGAGCTAAGTGAGCAGCTTGTCAAGCTCTTCCACATTAGGACTTCATTATCTATTACAGCTTTGCACCATTACTCTTACACTTTCATATTCACTAAGTTACAAGCTTTTCATTGAGCTCTAACATTCAATTCCAACGCTCATAGTCTCCCCTCTTCATGAGCTACGAAGCTTGACCATGGAACATTCCAAATAGTCGACTTCATACTCCCGCATGTGAGAGAACTCGTGATTATTATTGCTTTAGTTAATTACTTCTTCATGATACTTGAGCCTTCTATTTGCTTTAGTAGAGCATTCAGAGTCTATCAGTCGTTATTTGAATCACTCCAATTCTAAAAAAATCCTTAGGGTATAAAAACGACATATAGAGCTCAGTGAGCGGCAAGAAATTTCTAGCATAGATCTTCATTCTGCATTATTATTGATTGAAGGGCAAAGGATAAAGCTCTCGTTGATCAATTACTTATTGGTGTGCTGTACATTCGTTCAATTTCTATTTTCGTTCGAGGTGATTGAATGCATATCTAGCCTTAAAGCAACGCCTGGCGGTGGCCTACAGGTCAATCAAGTCAGTGCTGCTTTCCTCCCAGACAAGTCCAGTACCCATTCACCGATCCCGCAGAAACTAAAGGCTTGATCAGACTTAAGCACAGGTTCAAACTATCGACCATCGATTGATTGAGCTTTTGTGTCGAAAAGCACCTTTAACCACTACGCTCCAAGCGCTCTTTCATTGATGAATATGACGAAGTTTTCTTTGTTTATAGTTAAGATGAATAAACACCATGACAGGCCATTAAAGCAAGTAGATCAGTATTTCCTTTTTGACACATTCATACGGTCTTATGATTGGACTGACGAGAGAAACCACTTAGGAAAAAGGTCCTTCGTTCCTTCAATATCAATCAGCTCACAGACATGCTTTATTGAATATGTTGTAGACTAATCTAGATGGTGTTTTTCACAAAGAGCATAAAATAGCATAAGCTTATGAAAGGTAACAGAAAGGAGCAAAATATGTAAACATCAAATTTCCCTAATCATAGTGATCAGCTGTGGCAATGTACTAAATTTGCGACCAAAATTGAGAACCTGAGGTGGTTCAATATCGCTTAGTGGAAAAACCTATCTTGTTGAAATTAATTTGAAGGCTTGAGCAGGATGAAAATTGTGATTTGAATTTCACGCCAACATCGTACCTCAGTAGAACTACTATCACTGGGAACACAGAGTGAAAAATTTGCTAAAGTTCAGTTACTTAACATCTAACTGTTATTTTCTGTTTTTATTTTATTTTCTCATCTTCGCTATCTCCTCTTTTAATCTCTATGCTGAACTACCTTGGCTGTTCATCACCCTATCACACTGAAACATGTTATGGAAAATGCAGTCCTGCTAATACCTCTCCTTCCGACCGCTCTTTATAGACCCGCTCAAAATGATATTATCTAATAAGGACATAACATGTTTTAAGCTGTCAGGTCTAGTGCTCTGCAGGCTCCTATTTCGTCCTATTGGGACTCATCAATACCACCCTCTCCGTTCAGCCAATCCCCTGAGGCTAATTAATCCTCTATAAAGGAACGACACCGAGTAAAAAATGCCGTTCTAAAATGTTTTATAAAAATATTCTGCTAATGCTTGTTTAATATTTGAAAGTGATCACATTAACTGAACTATTTTTGTTATTATTATTTCGCTTATTGTCTTCATACTTTTTGGAAACGTTGGTCATTTTTTCTCATTTTACACGACTTACTTCCTACTACTGCGCATTTCAGCACTTCTTGTATTCGATTCGTTTGGATTTATTCTTCACAAAGACCAAACATTTCGTGCATAAACTTCAGTTCCGTCTGAGGTCTTCATTTTCTTTATGAATCTTGGTAAATACTGATCGAGTTGATTCTCTTTGCCATGTTTGAGATAACAGAGGTAAGGCACGTGGTTTGGATGAGTATGTTGGGATCAGGATCGGACTAGTACCGTGCTCGCGAAGAACAGAACGACAACATCACCACTACACTGATCGCCTCTTTTCAGCTGTTACTTATCGGTTGTATATCAAGGTCTAAAGTAACTGCATAATAATTACTTGATTACTTGGATGGATACCTGTATCACCTGTCTTCACTCGTACTGAAGACCCCATTTTGATTTCCATTCATTTCTCTCCGCAGTTGTCGTCCATGGTGGTCCGCTGTGAACATGGAGGCATACGCACGGTCCATTCTGTAATTCTGAACTCGTTGCTTCTGTAGATGAGATGGTTGACGCGAACCACAACCACCTTCCACGTACACCCATCGCTAGAGTGGTTGTCCAAGAGAACACAAGCACTCTCTTACTGTCCACTCCATTGTTTTTTTTTTGTCCATCTGCTGTCTGTTTTTCTTATTATGTGTGCGACCCATAAGCGTTTCGCCGTCAATGTGATAGGTTGTTCAAAAAGTTCATGCAGTTTCGGTTTTTATTATTATAGTTGCAATACTTTGTTCCGAGCAAGAGATGAAACTAATAGATAAAGTATTCTTCATCGACCTTGAGAACGTCCTCTTATCGTATTATCGCCCCACGCTTCATTAACTTACGCGCCGCTTCACTAGCATTTTTCCCTATGCGCTATTTGTGCATGAGTAGTAAGCGAATTGGTTCCCAAGACAGCTTCTCCTCAGAGCAAGTATAGGCAGGTTGTATAGCAAGATGTCCGCAAAAAAGCGCAAACTGAACCATGCCAAAGTCACGCATTTTCATTGCAAAAATCATATTAGAAAACTGAAACGGTGCAAACTTTCTGCACATCCTACGACATATCTAAATCTCGAAAATAGGGCAGTTTCTGAAGATCAGGTTGTGCAAACTGGGTCTTACGATGTGAGTGTGAATTAAATTTTAAAAGACTTTGTCCAAAGCCCTGTGAGTGGTACGCTTTGTTGAACGTCTCTGAAGTACTATACCACATCTATGCTGCGCAGCAGAGCACTGAGAGGACGTTGAATTGAAAAAGTGAGCACGGAGTTTAGGGTCTCTTGTTCGGTTGGTAACCTCTTGGAAGCTCGAATGCGACCAATGCTGTTTTTTTCTTCTATCTAATTTCTCCTTCACGTTGTTTTCCTTGTTAATTAATGTCACATGGACGAGGTGTTCTCCGTAATTACAGAACAATTAAGCTCGATTTGTTCACCTCGTGGGTTCTTCTTGACCTACGTCTGTCTTGTTTATGAGTGGTCCAGTCTTCTCGCTTCGTTGACTTCATTGCGTATTGTTTCAGTTTCACTCGTAGTCTTGGTAGAGTAATGATAATATTTGGACTAGGCTGTGATGACAATTTCCATCAGTATGTATGCCTTTTTTGTTTCAATCGATCAACTTCATTATGACCTTTCTTTTCGACTTTTTTATGATCTCGCTCAAAACAATATAATTCGAGAATATATTTTGAGCTCTTTGTGAGGTCTGTTGTGGCAGATATACAGTGCTAGACACGTATTTCGCATCAGGCTCATCAGTAGCACGGTGCCTTTCGCTTCAGCCAATCTCTGCAGGTTTATAAACCACTACATATAAGAGATCGACGGCTAATAAACAAATAATCGCATGTCAGATGGTAAATTCTCCGTGAATAGCTAATAGAGTGTACTCAATAAGCATATCGGACGGTAGTTGCGAAAAGCTTCTTTGTTATCCTCCTGGGTAAAATAACTTCGCTGCGTTTTTGTTCGAACTTACTATATGGTTTGTGAGAAGTACGTAGATCGTAGCCTCCAGTTTTGAAGAAATCGGCAGTGATGTTATCAGTCCTTGAAACTGTACCTGGTTCCATGTTTTCTAGCCTAACGCCAACTGCAAAGGCTGAAATCTGAGGCTTTTTTACTTAAGTGGGATTTGAGATCTGAGACGAGAGTTGCGAAATATAAAATTGGTGTTCAACTTTGGCACAATAAGAATGAAAAATTTTTCTGTATCCTTGCCACTAAGGACAAATATCAGAAACCTTTTTTCTATTACTCACTATTATTTTTTGTTCTGTCTATCTGTCGTTCTTGTCATTTCCAACCTTTTTCCTCCTCTTTACCTCTTTAGCTTGCGCTGTAACTCTTTCTCTTCTTATCTTTCTTCCTCTTTCTCTCTCCATCTCAAAACTACATCGATCGTATCGCACGACTTACTGGTTATTTTGCAGTAGTTGAGATGAATGCAATTTTTGATTTCATGATCAACACTGCTTGACTGCTGGGTATTCTCTGATATGTTGTAAATGTAGAGCATTGCTTTTCAAATAGTAAGATTCTTGTAAATGGGAGATCGCCTTTACAAAAACATAAATTGGGCTCATATGGTTCATTTGCTGCATTATATAGTCAACATTACACATATATAATGATGTTCATTTAATGTATTTTATCATGAGGGAATATATTCGAATGGGCATATTCATGGATTTATGAGATTCGCAAGATCTACAAACTGCATGTAGTCGTATAGATGTTGGTTGCACTTCGTTAATTTATTATCGTAAATTATTCATTTAGAGAGTTGAGGGACACGAGAAGTAATTGAGAATGTAGAGTATTGGTTCTTATAAAAGCGTGTTTAGTGAAAAAATTATTCGCACTACGCATCTTCTAGTGTCGGAGAGATTTCATCTCGACCTAATTCCGAATGAACCTGTTGATTCGGTCTATTCAGCTTCGAAATATACGTTAAGAATAAAGCTACAATCAAGCTTCTTAAGAGTGTTCTGGGAGCATCATCACAGCTGATTGCCTTTGTTCATGATGCGGATAATTACCGGTTCTTTTTGTTAGACGGCGACAAACGAAAACCGACCTCTTTTGCTGTACAAGAACTTTCCATGAGTGTCAACAATCATACGAAAACTTAAATCTCTAGATAGAGTCGTACACTAACTTTTTTTGGAAGGATCTTTCTATACCGTTGTGAATTTTAAAATGAAATTATCTTTTACATTGGCTTCACAATTCTACCATTACGACCCTGAAAGCACGAAAAGCTTATCACCGTGTAAAGGAAATCTGCTAGTATCAGATTATACATTTAATCTGGATTTTCTCTCGAGGCGAAGAAAAACTCCCTAATCGAATCACAAAAATCATACTCTGCATGTGACTTGCAGAGGGACCCTCAATTAATGACCGTATTGAAACCGCGGCATTCCTCTCCCCGTCGCCCCCTCCCCAACCCATGGATTGTCCAAAAAAAGACATGCCCACATATGTAAATCAACCTTATTTCCCCTGCTGCACTGCAGAGAAACAGTTTTTCCAGACAATAAGCACAGCGTTGGAATCATCGCATCTTACGTCATTGAATGATGACTAATAGTCTAAAGAAAGAGCTCTGTCTTGCGAGAAATATGCGCGTCTCAAACACGTTTTTTTTTTGCTGTAGCGTCGTAAAAAGACTTTTTCCAGAAAACGCTCGCTCAAGGCTCTAAACAAAGATTTAGGCTTCCGAATGACTATTAACACTCTCATGAAAAGTTTGTGTCCACCGAACAGGATCGGTTTTCCATTTGTCGCTTTCTAACGTAATAGAACCTAATTTCTCTGGTGTGGCTCACAAAGTGGGTAAGAAATGACTATATATATATATATACATAATAATACATGACTATGCATATATATGTATGTTTATACAGGGTGCGAAAAATGTTTGGATAATTTTTTTCAGATATTTCAACAGTAAAGAAATGCTGCATAAGCAAATAAATTCATGTTAAAGGAATAATTACATTTGCTAGTACAACAACTGGAACATTAAACATAAAGTTTACAACCATTTCTCAAATTTACCTATGCCCCTTTGGCCTCTATGCATTTACGAGGTCGCTTGCGAAAATTCCCGACGATGCTCATACATGTTTCCGTCGTAATTTCTTCTCAAGCACGTGTCAAAGACGCTTCAAGCACCTCTACGATAGTGTAGCGATTAGCCGAGACTTATTTCTCCAGTATGGACCACATGGAGTAATTCGTTGGGCTGACATCCGACGAGTTTGACGGGCAAACGTTTTTGCGCCAAAAGCCTAGAAATATCTTGACAGATGGCAATCTCTGATCTAGCCGAATGCGCAGGAACCCAATGCTGCTGAAGCGTACATCCGTTGTCGCCAAAGTTTTGAGTAGTCGAAAGCTCCAGTACGCCCCGTAAAACTTGCTTTTGATAGGTGGCAGTTTCGACTTTTCTGTTGATGGAGACCAATGGCGTTCTTCCATTCGCGCAGATGCCGGCCCAGACCATGACAGAGGCCGGAAAACGATTGCGGCCCATAGTTTTTGCTACTGCGAATTTCTGCTGACTTCTCTTGGAAAGTTGACGTCGATTCTGGCGATTGTGGAGTGGTTCGACCGTGAACATCATCTCATCCATAAAAATCACCTTCGACAGACGAGCACCAGCTATCAAACGGATCATTCGGCAAGCCTTTGAAAGCCCTCTTTCTTCCATCTTTTTGTACAGAATGTGAACACAAGCGATCCTGTAACTACCCAGCTTCAGCTTATTTTTGACAATGTTTCCGACGCTTCACCTGGTGATCTCGAGCTTCTCGAGCCATTTTACGCAGCGAAACACTCCGGCCTTCGTCGAACTTAGCCATTGGATCTTCTAAATGTTTTCCGGAGTAAACGAGGTGATTGAACGACCTTTTTGAAGACGGTCCTCAATCTCTTCAGTCTCTTTAGGACATTTCACGGCTCTGTAGATACTTGCTGGTTTGAAATCAGATATTTTAATAATGTCGGCCGTTTTCATTCCGCCTTATGCAATTCCCATAACCTGAACTCACTCGAAAATAGACAATTAAATAAAACACGCCTGAAATAAAAGTGAGCAAAGAATTCAGGAAAATTATCAGAATTGAGAAACATTATATCGGTGCTAAAATTAACATAATATAAAATCACCAAGAACTTCTCTCGCATCCTGTACACATGTATACGTATGTATATGTATGCAAATATACGTATACATGTATGCATTCATATACGTATAAACATATTTGCACATATGCATATATACATGAAAATGATAGAACTCTCGGTGTTGATCTATCCTTTGAGAGATGCCCCATCCATTCGTCTTCTATTTTTATCTTCGTTTGAGGTGACTGAATGCATATCTGGCCTTTACAATGACTCGCGGTGGCCCCTGCTGAACTGAGTCAGTGCTGCTTATCCTCCCAGACAAGTCTGAGACCATTTGGTACCAATTGATCAATTCCGGAGGGATGGACGACTTGGTGAGCCATAGGCCCGAGATCGAACCACTGACCTCGTGTACGACGCAGAGCACCTCTAACCACTGCGCCACATGCGCTCTTGCATACATACACAGATATGTATATGTATGTTTGTATATCTACATATGTATATGCATTAGTACACACTTATGTACACTTATATACACATGCGAATATGTGTATATCTCTGTATATATGTATATATATATTTATTTATAGATCGTCATTAGTCTTGGAATTTGGGCACCCTAGTACATGGCACTGCGATTATAGCTACACTTCCGTACCGCCATTTCCGACGCTGCCATATCTGTGGCTGCTCTTTGGCGCTCAAGGGGTATATTATATTACACATATATGTACACATGCACACGTACATACACTTAGGTGCATATATGAATCAGCTGTATCACGTCGTCCCGTTGATCGTCGAGTGACTCGAGCGGGTACCAGCAACTCTTCCATTTTTCCCTATTGCGTGCAAGAGTAGCCCAGTGGGTCCTCATCGCTCTAGGGATTCGCTGAGCTTCATATCTTTCTTCTATCGCTTTCGTGAAGAAATCGGACCAACGGGTCAGTGGTCTTCCTTTAGAGCGCTTGACGTCCCGAGTAACCAGTCGGTAACGGCTCTCGTCCATCGGTTGTCGTTGAAGCGCATCACGTGTCCGGCCCACCTTATTTTCGATATCCTGGCGTTTAGAACGGCGTCTCCGATTTTCAATCGTTGACGTAGGTCGGAACTTCGGATTTTTTCTCTCATTTGCGAGATACGGGATACTCCTAGCATCGACCTTTCATGACTACTATGGGGACGCGTTTTTTTTTCTCCACATTATGCACCAAAAATATATGAGGTTGTATGGGAGATCATGAAGCATGCTCAAAATGAAATAAACGCAGAAATTTTCGCAATTCAGGAAGAAAAGGCGATCTATAAAACGCAAATGTCAATGAAAGAAGGAAGAAAAATTGTATGATTTATAAATTTTTTGCGAAAAACGTCAAAGAACAAGTTCGGTTGAGAAAAAAATGAAAACATTCGACCTTCAAATACAATTTCTAATTAATAACACCTCAGGACTTACTTTCCACTAAGCTCGGTGTTAACAATTTTTTTTTAGTTTTTTAGCTAGCAAACACGAGGTAGCTAGCAGACAGACAGTAGACTTTTTGTTCACAATACCTGTCGTTTCGGTGGATTTGTCTTCTTCGGAGCTCGAAAAGACCATGAAACGTTTTTTGCTTATTCAAAGAGTTCCATAACCCTAACACGTAAAGCTTGTTACATAGTTTTTTAGGAATTTAGAAACATAATTTGAAAAATTAATTTAATCTAATGTTTGCTTGAAAATTACACTTTCTTGAAGGTTATGTAATGGGTTCTTTTGAAGTAATGATAGTGTTCAGTGAGTAGAGTTTATGGCAGTTTGACCTTGCCAGACTTTAGAGAAAATGAAGTCGCCGGAAATATCAGCTACTTGGAGTAAATAGTGTAATAACAACCTCGTGCCTGCTCAACAAAAAGCTATGGATTCTCAAATAACAACTGTGAATTTCAAGGGAAAGAATTTTTCGAAATGATGATGATTCATATGATTTAGATATTTCTCATTTAATATTTCAAACATTGATTTCTTGAATTTGTGAGCTCAAAATCGTTCGTTATTGAAAATCCAGTTCTACAAATATGTTCTTAACTTGAATACAGAGTTGTGAATTATACGTCTAAATGTGTTAAATACATGATTCAGCAGCAGAATAAAAACGCAAATGAGCTAAAAAGATATCTAATATTTAGTCATATTTCCAGATGTTCTTTCAACTTTGACAAGAACTCAATACTCTATGTGCTTTGCTCTTGCACAAAAGGCGAATCTTCCGGAACTCACTTGCACTTCTCGCAGTTTTTTTTTTAATGAAGTGTTCCCATTCAGATCTTGTTAGCCGTGTCTGTGTTTTACGCGTTCACTTCATGTTCATTACTATATCTGCCAAATAAATAGTAGTGTTTTCATTTGAGGCGATGATGTCTTGTAAGTCTTCAAGTTGTTCATTATCATCCCTTCATGTTCCTCCTGCCGATATATCTTGTTAGAGTCATTAAGCAACTCATGTAGTTTAGAAAATATGCATATATGTGTATACATATATATGTATATTTATACATATATATATCATATGTCCACTGTATATATTGACATATATGCATACATATATACATACATATTGAATGGGCGCAGTGCAAAACTGACTAATGATGCAGTAATTGAGGAGCGATTGATAAGTCACTCAACTGAACACCTAGGAAAGCCTCGGCTCAGCTATTCCGAGATTGCAAGGAGAATCGACTGTACCAGCATTCTACAACATTGATCTGGAAGGTAAAGTTCTTTTGTAGCAGTCGAAGCAACACTTAAAATCTTCAAAGATGTTCGTGAAAGCTGAATGCGAGGAAAGTATTTAATCATAAAATAAGTAAAAAAATATGATCGATAGAGGAGCGACCATCTTGGAAAATATATTCACTACGTTGAGCCGATTTAAGGCAGTGCAGTGGTGATTAGGGTAAAATCACATATAATCTCATAAACAAGCTGCCATCCATAGCAATCTTGTTGTGCGTTGATAATACATCTGAAAATAACTTTAAAAGGTGTAAGCTATGTTTTTATTGTCAAATCATGCAAGTTAATCCACTCTTCGAAAATATCAAAGGTCTTTCAAAACTTCAATTTTTTAGTCTTTTTTTTTTTTGTCTATCAAGTTTTTGATTTCTTAATGGAAATGAAGCTAGCGTAGTCCCAAAAGTAGCGGATATTTGTTTGGAAATAGCAACTTTTGATTATTGTATGCACTTTAATAGAGTACAGAATTTCTTAAGTGCTTCAAAACATTTTACAGTGAGTTGAAAACTTTATACTATTCTATATACTCATTCAACATTATCTTAGAAATAAGTTTAGTTTGTGCAATGTGTTTTTTTTTCTCATTTTCACATGTTGAGTCTCATATCCGAGTCGACTGTTTTTTTTCTTGAGTTCTTTGTATTTTTTCAACTTATATATAATTATGCTTTCAATTATGATCTCAACATTTCGAACGTATCATTTTTCTCAACCGAACATTTATCTGCCATGTACAGTCATTGGTCAACAAATAAAACAATTTCAAATGAGGGGAAATAATTTGTATAGTAATCCAAATATTTTTGTTTTCCGTGCCATCGTCTATTGAGAAGCTTCAGGGATGTGTTATCACCCAAGTCTCAGATGATTGAAGGGTATTGGCCGAAGTTGTATAGAATCAGCATAAACGCCACCGCATTCCGACATTCATCAATGAATACGATTATGTGTATCGAAAAGGTGTGTGGGCAGCACCAAAAGCTGCATTCCATCTGAATCCTGTATTCACACAGTTTCAAGTCTCACTACCAACTGACAAGGCATTTGTAACCTCTACTTCGGTCCGCTATTAACCGTGATTTTTCGGCTTAAATCAGGATGACTCTTCGTGTAATAATATATACATATATGTGTACATATAAATACATGTATCTGTACATATATACATACATATATATGTACATATAAGTGCACTTATAAGTGGAAGCGGAGTAGTGCAGTGATTAGTGATGCAGTGTACCAGGAAACAAGGTAATAAGGGAGGCGATGGTTCGCACTTCTCCCCTAACACTCTCTAACACTCAATCAACGAGCGCCTTAGGGAATGCCCTAGCTCGACTGCGTCCAGAAGTCAAAGGATAATCATCTCGACCAGCACTCTACGACATTCGAACAAGAAATCTTCAAACACCAACAGAAGCAATACGTTGAATATTCGAAGACCATTGTGGAGGACGAATGCGAGAAAACGAATCGTATGCAACTATTGGAATTCACATAATAAATTATGGACACGAGTCATCTAAATATCTACATAAAAAGGATAAAGCTCTCGGCGTTGATCAATCCCTGAGGGATGCGCCATGCATTCGACTTCAATTTTTAACTTCGTTTGAGGTAATTGAATGCATATCTGGCCTTTACAATGACTCGCTGTGGCCTTCCGCTGAACCGATTCAGTGCTGCTTATCCTCCCAGACAAGTCTGAGACCTGTCTGGTACCAATTGACCGACCCCGGAGGGATGGATGGCTTGGTGAGCCATGAGCGCGAGATCGAACCATTGACCTCGTGACGCAGAGAACCTCTAGCCACTGCGCCACATGCGCTCAAATATCTACATACATACATATATATGTACTTATACATGAATATATGTGTATATTTATGTGAAACACCACGTCTTTGTCACTATTGAGTACTCAAGAGGTGAAGATTTTCATACTTTTTCATCTTAGTGCAGCCAGTAGGACAGTTGCCTTTCAGCTTTTGTCCACTATCAACCTTGGTTTCCCCTCCCACTATTGCTTCATCGCCATCCTCGTCGTCATTGAGGCGACACATAATTAGGAGGGCGGAGATTCGTGTTCTACTCCGTGCTCACAACTTCACGTCATTTCAGTCACGTTAACGTTCGTCTATGTCGTCATTATCTGGCTTTGTTCTGCTCCTCTGTCTCTGGCTCAACTGTGTATGACACGTCGCACGTGATTGCGAACTTTCGTGCCTATTGCCTACGGCCAACCAATGTGTGTGTGTGTGTGTGTGTGTGTGTGTGTGTGTGTGTGTGTGTGTGTGTGTGTGTGTGTGTGTGTGTGTGTGTGTGTGTGTGTATGTATGTGTGTGTGTGTGTGTGTGTGTTTGTGTGTGTATGTGTATGTGTATGTGTGTATATAAATATGTTGATATTGCTTATGTTGCAAACAAATCGAATTTCTCTATTCTCAAACGAATAGTAATTTTCCAGCTTGGCTGGCTACACGATGTGATTTGTATGCCCATTTGTTATGAATTTTATGAGTTTTATGACTGTTTTAGCCTTCTGTTTCGCTTCAAATATTCTGTTCCCCTTGACTAAGAATGCATTTTGAATGTCTATATCCAAATCTTCATCTCAGCACAACGATTTCAAATATCTTGAATCAGTAATGAATCAGTCATGTGGTCACTGGCAAGCAATAACAACATCTAAAAACTCGTAACAATGCATTGTAGACAGTAATGTTGATCAAACCACATGTAAAATTCACTTGATCTCTCATTTTATTACAAGTCTGTCACAAAATTCTGGCATTTATCTCCTGCTTAGATTCCAAAAGCACAGTTCGTAATAGTTCACAATGTTAATCATTCCGCTGGAAAGTGTTTCTACAGTTGCCTTCGGTTTACGAGCAGTGCTAAGATGGTGAAACTTCATTTGTCACACACTGTTCTCGATTTGGCGGCAGAAAGATTGTTTAATTTTAGGTTCCACCAAAAGTGATATTTGAATTAAAATTATCAGAATGCAGATGTGTGAAGAGGTTTAGGTTCAGGAAATGTGGCAAACGCACCTAAATCTGTGCCAGTAGGATATTCAATTAATTCAGTGGTTAATTCATTATATTCCCGACGGATGAAGTGGCTTAAGTTGACCACGTAGGATACACGAATTTGGATCGATTACCTCAGAGATGTGCAGTTGCCAATTCATTAGATCTCGGGTTCAGACTAACCTCATATAGCGATCGGGCCCGAATATATTGCTCCTCGGCAGAATCAATTGTCACTTCATTTGAATGTACATATGAAGACGCTTAGGCTAATACGATATAGTGAACCATCCGAATATATTGCCTCACAGATGAATCAGTTGTTATATCATTAGAATCTGGAAATGGAAAGGCTATGGTTAAGCAGTTATAAGGATCGAATTTTAATTGTTCTTATATCATTTAAATTAATGGCCATTTCGTTAGCTTGAAAGGAATTAAAAGGCTATGGCTTGTCATTGACGGTGAGCGAATCTGCACTTTGTATCTGACAAATTAATTCGTCAGTTATTAGTTCATGAGATCTTAGACGAAGAAGATGCTTGGATTGACCTTATACAGCGCTGAAACCCTGATGTTTCGCCTCCCAGTAAAATCAACCACCAAATTCGTTAGATTCCAGACTGATGAAGAGGCTCCGGCTAATTATATGTGGTGAACGAATTCAAGTTTTTTCTTGCCTCACAGCTGCCACATTATTACGGGCGATGAGGGTTTGATTAACCATATACGGTGATCGAATTCGGAAATGTTTTCCTCCTATTCGTCTCATCGCACTTTCTTCAGTATCTACTACATCTTACTTTGCTCTTACTAATAACTGGACAGTAAGGACTTTTTCATAAATGAATTATAGTGTTTATGAATTGTAGTGCTACGTTCCCAATCTTCAAAATTTGTATGAAAATATGTTCTTGTGAGAGTTTATAAATCTGACGCTTGTATAACCCTATAAAATATGATATATCTAGGTGTAACTTAACTTGATTGTTCTCGGGCAGCAGGTGTCATTTTCTACCTCACCTTTTTTCGCTGTACAAAGCTTTTGAACTGGAATTTAAATGGAGATTTGGGAGATTAAATTTCCGGAACTTAACGCTGTGCTTAGTTTCTCAAGAAAGTCTTCTTAGTACGCTGTAGCTGCAGAAATAAAATTATATTTCGCACTCGGAGTGCTTTGTTTTCACTGCTAGGGTCTGTGGATGTCTTCGAATCAAATTATACTAATATTATTATGATAGTCCGGCGATTTCAAATCTGAATTTGATTTTTGAGGTTTATCTCCTCACTTTTTTACCCCAGAAGTGTATAAGCGTGTAGAGAGAATTGTGGAGTATCAGAATAATGTACAACAAACTCAATTTCTCTCCGAAACAAAGAAGAAAATGCTATTTAAATAATGAAAATTGCTCGCCGCATGCGAAAATTGACCAACAGCTGCGCAGAAAGTATCAACCAAGGCTGATATTGATGGTCTCTGCTTTGATCAATGGAAAAGCTCATAGAGCTACCACTACTCACCTGACTGATGTCTGTTCAGTACTGCTATATTTTGATTCAACTGAACTTAGATTTGTTTGCGTGAATAATTGGCTGAATTAACAAGATATAGAAATGTTAGCTACGCGCAGTATCATTTATGAGTGTTATTATCTCTTAGGAATAATAAAAACCATAAATAGTGTTCTAGCTGATGAACAGGCGCAGTTGTCAGTAGGAGTATATACTGAGTGCAATGCAGTAAAATAAAATATTGATTGAAGTCTTGGTAGTTTTGCCTTTTTCAGAGCATGCAAAGCTCAGGTTAATTCGCAATCTATTCACTCAAGCGCTTTCATAAGCTCTGTAAGAAAAGGTGATAAACGCATTTTGAACCTCCGCACAGTAAGCACCTTCTTTTCAAAACAAAATCCGTTTTAGGCGACAGTGTGTCCTTGTGAGAGGGTGCCGTAATTGGCAAGATTAGAGGCTAAATCAAATACCCAACTAGACTCGCAAAGGACACTGACACATAACGGGATGGATTTTGAAGTAGAGGTCATCATCTTCTCACGCGAATGAAAAATCTTAGCGCGTAAGACTATCGAAGCATTCTGACCGAACTTGATCAGTCCAAACATGAATCGCAGGAAGGAGTGCTTCACAGTAAATCAGTTTCTGCATAAGTGGTCTTAAACTGGACAGCTCAGTGGAAGACGCATAAAAAGCGTTGTGATATGAAAAGATGTTTTGCTCAATTGAAATTTGGATTTGGTGATTTTTTCTGTTGGAGTATTGGAGGTGTTTGGCTGACTAGGTTGTAGACAATCTTATTTTCCAGGCTTTGAACAAGATGAAACCATCGACAAGTCAGCTTCTGGAATTCATTGTATAATAAAAGTCCCATGTTTGGTTCACGAAGAAAAAGTTCTCCGCTCAAAAAAAAAACTCCGAATTGTTCTTGAGTCTTCAAATTAATCAATGTATTCGATAAATTCTATTTTTAACATTCTCGTATCTACTCATCACGAAAAACACTGAATTATTCAGTGAATGACGAGGTTAATAGATAGTCGCTCCTGGAAATAAGGTCCATAGTTCAGTCGTAACTAAATTAGCCAAGTTCTTTCGTCCATCATGGTTTTGTTAATTCCAGATCGTAAATTGTTCTGTAATTTACGGGTAGAGTAATTCCTATAATGATTGCTGAACGGAATGGATTATAAGGTCATTTATTCTGTCTGAATGAAACAATATAGGAGGCGAAGTAACGAGAGCGTGAAAAAATGATCGCTTATTGAATAACTAGATGTCGTTAAAAACATCTTTGAACGAATAATATGGATGTTTCTTTTAGATATTGACGATGCAGGTGACACCGTGATCTATATTGGCTTATTATCTCATATTTTTATTCACTTTTATTTCCGTCGCATTTTTTTTTTTTGTTATAAAGGGATAGATACCGAAGTGTTTGATGCCATTTATCACAAGTACGGTGTTGGTTCGACCTCTCTTCGACTAATGAAGCGTATCATCCCTTTGGGGTTGGAAGTAGGTTACCAACAGACTTGCATGAGACGAGGCCACTCTTAATCCAGGTGGAGCGCCCTATCAGGCCTATCTCAGGGTCCAAAAAAGAATCAACTAGACCAGCCTTAAACGACACTGGTGAGGAAGGCAAAAAATATTATCAAAAAACAACCGAATTCAATAGTGTCGAGTAATATGCAAAACGTTTGTGTCAGCCGCGACTTCGGCCCCCTTTTACGCTATCCGAGGACGCGTGCTGCAGTCAGTTGCACCACCGACCCCTGTTTTGTCACCACTCTTTCTACGCTACAACGCATCTATCTGTCAGAAATAAACTCTCAACGATATGACTTGGGTATTCGGTTTCGATATTGAACCCAGTCACGCTGTCAAATATCGGTTATCGAATGCTTTCAGTGGGGGTACGATGTTATTGATATACCCAATGATGTTGAGTGATGTGCAAAATTTCTGCGTCACGTAAGACTCGAACCCGTCTCGAATATCTGTCGGCGTGACTGGGTTAATGTCGATATCGACTACCTAGACCTAACCGTTGATGTTGATTGCTGGTAGATAGATTCTCTGTAGCGTAAAAAGAGTGATGGAAAAACTAGGCGTCGGTAATGAAACGGGTTGGAGCACTCGCCCCTGAATAGGGTGAAATGCGGTCTCGAGTTCCGCCTGAAACGAAAATTTTGCACACCACTTGACATCATTGGACATATCTCTAACTTCAGACCGCTGCTAAAAGCGATTAAATGAAAAGAATTTTGTTCAATCAACCGAATACACCTGCGAAAAAATCGAAGACCTCAGTGAAAAATGAAGAAGCGATTTGAATGCAAGAATGGCTAAGATCCGTGTATTACGTGTGAGGACGGGTCGTTCAAAAAACACAAATTTTCTACATTTTCTGGCTCAATTGCTTGTCATCTACGATACCACTTCTAATGATGATTTGTTTGTTGAAAGCAAATACTATGAACGCACAATCAACATCATCAGCAATCGTCCTAAGCGAAAGGTCATCGCCGAGTGAAATTTTTCATTTGAGTGGTGACCAGCGAAAAAACTTGACTCGAACGAAACGAGCACAGGGACCATAACGAGGACGAACGTTTGGGCATTCAATCGATCATTGGATCTAATGAAGCCGAAACGCGTTGAAACGTTAGCCAAATAAATATTCATATCAGCGTCGTGCCGTTGGCTTGATCAATAGAAAACATATGAGTCTATTTTTATGCTTTTCGCTTTCACTAAGTACTTTCAGTACTTATTATTCCTCGCGCAGTACTTAGCTGAAATGATTGTGTAACAGTGATGAGAAGAGTGTAAACGATGTACGGCAGCAACAATTATAAGAAATAATTTACGATAATAATCTGCTTAAGAGTACTGCATGTATGCCATAGTAGCACAGTTGTCATAAAGTATTTATAAATGCGTGTTTTCTTCACTTGGGTGCCATAACAAGTTTCTTCTTTTTTTTTTCTTATTGCCATGAGCAAATTATTCGTTGTCTCCGTTTTCTGAATCGCCATCGTTCGTGATGATTCGTTTTATTGAAACTATAAGCTACTGCATGATTTCTCGTGCGAGGGTGCTAAGCGTTACACACCTTCTAAGTCCTTCGTCCAGTATTTCAATTACTTTTGAAGTTAAATAAGTGTAACGCAATGGCGGAAATGTTATTCAATACGAGCAAAGTGCTGGTGTGACTACTTGAGCCAACCAAATCCACCATACTCGGAAGCTTGGTGCACCCTGTCTTTACACCGTTTCCTCCAGTTCGTGAAAGCTATCTGCGTGAGATGAAGACATAGCCTACCACAGCTATAGCAAAGTTTAAGGGGTAATCTATTTGACTATTGTTCAACGATATTTATACAACAGCTGAAACTTATCAAGCGTAACCATGCGGATTTGAAGAAGTGAACCGAACTCTGACTCTGAACTTACGTGGATTATGGACGCAAAGACGCGATTCAAACGAGAGAACTGGCACGACGTGCATAATGCTTGTGTAGACGAGTCATATAGAAAATATATAGAATATGTAAATGCTGAACACGACATCAAAGCAGACTTTCTGTTACTGCCATGCTGGATTATTGATTACTAGTGTGAAAGTGAATCGAGAGACCAAACTGGATTATATGCTACAATCTAAGACCATTTCTAATTTCTTCCGAAGGCGGAGTAAAGAGGATTAAATCAATTTCTGGGGTTTTCTAATGTTCTTGTTTTGTATTCCTTCCTATGAAACAAAGGTGTTGACTGAAGCGGACTTTTATGCTACCATACGCGACCTTTTATTTTTCCGAATAAAGTGTTTGCAAAGAACTTACAAAACTTGATTATTTCGTCATGCGAAACTTTTGGTGATTCTCCAACGTACTCTCAAACTCAACTAATTAAGCTTTTCTATAAACAGCATACTAACAGCATAGCATAATCGATAAAGTAAGGAGGTTATTGAGTACTGCGTAGAGACTAGCTTTCCCTAATGATACCTCTTTAGCGCGGCACGTTGAGAAATGAGACTAAGGAGCAAAGATTAAAGTCAAACGACAGCTTAGCACCACTGAATGGTTTTTTTCTGAGAAACAAGAAAAGACGAAGTATCAATTTTATGAGAAGATGACAGATCTGTATTCATGGTCGCTATCGTATTTGGAGTTTTACAGAGCTGATGTTTATCGTTGAAGTGTTCATTGTGTAGTTAAGCACGTTCTGAGCTTAAATGTTGGTTATATCACTTGGCACTCTCTGGATTTCTTCCTATTTTAAATCATATTCATAGATCTCGATCTCTGCTGAAAGCGACGTAAAGAGCTGCTACTGAGTATGTATTTATTGTACATAAATAGAAATTAAACTTGGAAATTGTGAGCAACATTAGGGCAGTATTGTATGGAGCATCCACAGGCTTAGCGAAATTCAATGAAGTTATACCGTTGTTTCTGTACTTTCTTGAGGTCACGCTCATTTTCAATATATTTAATGAATATTACTTGAGCCAACATGTCATGTGGTCTGTTTATGGGCTCTTAACGAGGCTGTCAAGGCCGCAACACGTGTATCGGGGTGTACTAGAGCCTATAAACAGATCAATGAAGTTACTTGTGAATCAAAATTTTGGCTACTATTCAGCGAGCTATGCAGCATTCTCCAATCTTTGATTGAACCGTCAGTGGTAGTGTGACCAGTGTTAACGTATTCTTTAATAATTACTTTCCAGAACTGCAGAGTGTCCTTTCATCATATCTAAATGTCCAACGATATCTTATGTTTTATTGGCGACTGTTCAGTTTTCGCTTTGAGCATCACCACTCTTTCTTGACGCAGTTATAGATGCTTTTTTCCCTACCATGGAATGATGGACATGTTCGACATTGCCAACTATTTTCATTCGAGAACGATCACCGGTAAACTCTAACATTCAAGGGTTTCAAAGCTTTATCATTAAATTCAAAAGTACTCTAGGTCGTTTACCTTCCATAAAATCGCAGTTTCTTGTGAAAATGTTTTTTAAGTTATTTTCAAGCTAAAGATGAATGTGATTCCAGTAACAATCTATCCAATAGTTTTAGGTGTTTACTTTATCAAATTCAGCAGTTATTATATATTTCAACGACTATATATTTCAACGACCCATCATCACATTTACCATGTCAATCCCAGCACTTTTTGCTCAATTCCTTTCGTTCCATTCATCATCGGAAAGCTTCGAACAATTTCGCGTCTGGCCTTTGCTGCTGCTCGAGGACTTTTTTTCTTATGAATGTCGTTGAACGTTGGCCGAGTCGATTCTCGCTGAAACCTTCAGATGACCGAGCTAAGGCGTTCCCACAAGGATCAGAGGAAATGATTTTGTTTTCTTCTATGCGCCCCATTAACACATCCTTACTATCGACATCCCAGTACTTCTGAGTCGATTCGTTTTCTTGCATTCTTAGCTCCAGAGCTCTTCAAACAGTCGCTTAATGTTTTTTTTGACTGATGCTCAAGAATTTTGCTCTCTTCATGAATGACGTGTAATAGTGATTGCGACGATCTTCCTTGCAATCTCGGAGGTAACATCGAGCTGGGAATTCGGTTAGGCGTTTGTTGACTGATCACAGGAAGTACTGCAAGGATCTGACCAGTACCATGCTCATGGTGGACGGCTTTGTTACCTCTGTAATACTCGCTCTCAGAGCAGTAGCTAGAGTAATTAACTAATACCAAGCTTTTTATCGCCCAGATTCCCCTAAAGAGTCACCTTGATTTCTCTCAGTTGACCGTTGCAATATGTTGCCAGCGACACTCTAGAGAGGTGAATTTGTTTGTGAACAACGGCGTTTGTCGAGATATTGCCCCATTCGAGCACGTATATGACGTCTTCAGGGAAGATAGTGAAATCCTGTGACACATGACATCATCTGATAGAACGCTTCTCTTTCCCCTTCTGAAGAGATTTTCTTCGGGCGATGTTAAAGCTGTTCTACCAGGTTACAATCACTCTTCCATGAATATAAATAATATTCTTATTATTCAGAACACCTCATTCGATTCGAAAGTATTCCTCAAAATGTTGGTAATCGGGTGAAAGGGTGGCGTCTACTTGTTGATAGTTATGAGTAGACTTTGAAAACCGACTATTACGTATCACATGTTTGCTTTCCTTTTCTGCAGTTATTGCTATTATTAACGAGGGTAAGGCAGGTAAGCAGCTGTAGATGTGAAAAAAAAAAATGCAAGAAGGCATATATCAGAGTAGTTGCCGATGCTGTAATTTGCCCTCTTCGTATGCCACAGGATTTTCTTCCGAAAGGAGTTTTTCGCGACCCCACTCTAATACTGTTTGAAAATAACTTTACTGTGATATAAGGACTTTGTTGTTATGTAGGTTGTATCTTATTTTGTACTTTGTATTTTACGATAATTTTTCCTATATCTCGTTTTCTTTTGTTCTATAGCAGTTGAATCTCTCTAGGTTTCCGTTACTTTTGCATTTCTATTGATGAATAAGTTCTGCGACAGTGTTTTATTGAAGTTGAAATATTACCTTTTTTGGTGTAATGGGCTAGAAATTAAAGCTCAGTTGTGCCCTTACTGGGCATGCGGTGATCAAATAATTTGGCGTTTATTTCTTCATAATTAGGAGTATATCCTCCTGAAAGGGATCGGTTGAAAGGAAAGGCACCGTACTACTGATGAGCCTACAAGGGTGAAACAGCAGCTGCCTAGTACTGCATAAGTGCCGTACCAGGCCTCATAAACTGCTCAAAACATGGGTACTTCTCTATTATGGCGGTGCCACTTGAGGCGTTCGGTGAAAGAGCATTCTTTTCTGTTATTTGACGAATGTATGATTATCAGATAGCTTAAACTGAGTGAATTTCAAAGGTATATCTTATTTCTCATGTTGCTTGTTTCTAACGCCGTCACAGTCAAAATGAGTTTTTGTTCCACATTCAAAGATTTCCCGCCTGATAGAAGTTTTTTATAGCAAAACTTTAACCATTAAATAGAGCAAATCTATCTGATTAATAAAATGTGTTTATCTTATAAAAGAAACTTCTTAGGGCTCTGTAATTCACACGAGAAGAATGAGTTTCACACATTTGAAATATCGTTATTCTCCGCACCCCTTCAGAAACAAGTTTGTTTTTCAATTTTTCAAATTGCTTTTTAGCTCATTCAATAGCTCAAATCCAGACAATTCCAGCGATATCTTAGTTATTGAAAGAAATCTTTTGATTCGCTGTAACAGCCAAAATAAAAGTATGTTTCACACTTGAGACATTTCAACGCGTCTTTCGTTGGGAGAGCATCTCCCTCAGATTTTTTGAAACCATTCCATAGTCTGAATTCTGCTGATACTAGTGCTATATCCAGTTGTATTCTCCATTTTCGACTCAGGTAACGTGTTTTTAGATCGCTCTTGGATGCGATCAGAGTTTTCTGGCCCCCTGAACAGTGTTCTATAATTTATTGTGAATTTGTCGATCTTTGAAACACGAAATTCATTCTCAATAAATCCTTTTTTTTTAAAAAGCACATGGACAAGTAAAAACATTCTGAAGCGTTGGAGAGATCTCTGATTTTCACAAAAAAAAAGTCCACATGTGATTTATGCAGCGAATTGGTATTACAGCTGTACACACACCCTGGCCGACTAGTAGTGCCCACTGAGAGTGAAAGCCAATATTTTTTCGGTCGTTACAAAGCTCGAAGAAGTCCTTACCGAAAGCCAAATATACCATTATAATTGGAAATATTTTTTCTATCTAACGATTAAAAGTTCATTACAACAAAACTTTCATTCTGTGAGAAATCTTCGAATGAGAATCAAAATGTTAGCTTGACTCATACAGCTCCAAAAATAAGCTATTTGAGAAATCAAAGATGCCATTGAATTTCACTTGATTTGAGCCATCGATAAACTTTGGAAACGTTTTGCAAAAGCAAAAATACGTTTTTACCGATGGCCTCAAGTGACATCGCCATAATAGAACAGTACCAAAATATGTTATCACGTTATCAGATGCTCAGTCGTGCTTTGGAAATTCATTACACACTATACTTTAATGAGTCTCCCAGAATTTTTGTTTTACCTTTTTAATCAATGACTATCAGGTGACTAAGTTACAATTTAGATAGAAAAGTAAGTTAAAGTTCATGAAGTGTGACCTTTATTATTTATACTGTGTGGTGGTTATTAATTGAACACTGGCGGCGATGCTGGTTTTTTGCCAACAACCGGTAATTTCTCGATCACTAGAGTGTCTCAGGGGGATATATTATAGACAAATGACTTCACTCTGTCGCAGCTGATTGAACAGTAAATAACTATGATTGGACTTTGAACCCTTAAAAATATAACGAATAGCTATTAAAAACAAGCAATACATCGGTAAATAAACTCTTTTTGGACAAATTCCCGTTTCTTCATTTGCATTCGTGTTCTAAATTCAAACCTTGGAGCAATGGAATGGAAAGAATATATGTTGTATACCTTAAAAACTTGGTATTTGATAATGGCACAATAAGAGGATTTTCAACCTGCAACCAAGTAAGCTGTAAATCATTAGGTTTTGTCGTAATATACTGAATTAACTATGAGGTATGACAATGTTAGTTTGAATTTGATAAAAAGAATAAAGGATAAAGCTCTTGGCGTTGATCAATTTTTGGGGGCTGCGCCATGTCTTTGTCTTCAATCAAATTCGTTTGAGATGATTGAATGCATACCTGGCCTTTACAATGGACTGGCAGTGGCTGTAGCGAGTTAGTGCTGCTTATCGTCCTAGACAGGTCTGAGACCAGTCTGGTACCAATTTACCGACCCCGGTGGGATGGATGGCTTGGTGAGCCATGAGCGCGAGATCGAACCATTGACCTCGTGTATGACGCAGTGCACTTCTAACCACGGTGTCACATGCGCTCTTTTTTGAATTTGATAGCAGCCAATAGTTTTGCATCTATGGTGGTCTTGTTGTGAAGAAAGTCACGGCTCTACACCAAGGCTTATTTATAGAAGTCAAACTGTTTTGAATGTTGCTAATGAATCAACTCAAATCTTATATCTTCATTAGTAATAGTATTGATGCAAAGGCTATATTTCACTTTATAATTTCTTGCTGCTTTCAGTTCAAAACTTCAACGTATTTTTGATGAACCTAAACATCTTAGAAGTGCGATATCATTTTCTTCTCTTTTTTGGTTACTTTTTCCAATATCACATTGCTCTATGTGAATGTCTTCTCTCATCCGTATACGTCTCTTATTTCTAGTCGATATATAACAATCAATGAAAAAGACATACAGAAGAAAGATTGCGACATGATCTGCATTCGTGCTTATCAGAGGCTCCAACTACGAGCTAATAGACTCCTTTGTTGTGAAGCAGAGATTAGGCTTTTTTCTAAACTACATGGAACTGTACATCATTAAGAGAACAAGACGATCTGGCCAAGTGGTTAGTGATGCGGGCTATCAAAATAAAAGGTTTCAGCTTGATGCCCTACTCCGAATATTCTCTCGCAATCACTGAACTGATCAACTGAGAACGATGACTTCAGCCTGGTTATCTGCATACTGCAAGAAGCAACTCGAATACTATTCTACTACATACCTTTTTCTTCGAGTATTTTTAGAATCTCGCTCAAACCGATATAATCTGATAACATATTTTGAGCTTTTCATAAAGTCTTTTATGGGGCTTACACAGTCCAAGACACGTGTTTTGGCATTACAGCCACATCAGTTGCAGAGTACCTTTCCGTTCAGTTTTCCCATCCACAAGCAGTCAAGTGTACAGCACTGCCCGTTGGGTGATTTTTCAACTATCGGCGAGTGTAAATATTCCGGCGTCGATTCCTTTATATAGGAGATATATCCCCGCAGAACTGATTCAACCCAAGGGCGCCGTGCGATTGACGAGGCTGCAACGCCGAAACACGTGCCTTGCACAGTGTAAGTGTCATAAAAGACTTCATGAAGGGATTAGAATATATTACCAGATTATTCCACGACATCTATGAAAGAGACGAAATAGTGAAGGAGCAGTTCAAGCAACACCTGATTTGTTTGAGGACGCTTGGAGCGATGAATGCGCGGAAGTGATTTCAATTTTAGAAGTACAATCTTAGCAGTAGAGCTCTGATAACAGATTGTATAAAAAACGTGAATTTAACTCTAGAAACAATATACATTACGAGGATTCCTGTTATTTTCAACTTGTTATCTAGTTTCGCAGATTTTTTGTCGACTAATCATCACGTGTCTTGCTGCCGTCAGCGGATCGTTTCATGATCTGTCGTTTTACAAGAGGTCCCTTGTTGGCTAAGGAATCTTTAGCTTGTTAATTTTCATGGCCTCTGCCATCTTTACACAAAAGTGCTCCAGATTTCGGGTTATTGTGATAATTTCTTACGAAAATCTCATTTCCGTTGAAATAAGAGCAGCAACTGAGCGAAATATATTAATAATATCAACGATTGCTCCGTATACTACTTACGTCTTCTTCTACTCTTCCGATCTAAAGTGATGGAAAAATTTTTCTGCTTGGGTCTTCCGGAGTGGAGGATGTGGTGAAGAAAGGGGAGGGGGGAGAGACAGGGAAGCGCAGTGGTTAGTGATACGGTATTTCAAAAACAAAGTGCTGGTTCGATTCACTTCCCCGCTCTTGCAGTCATTCAGCGGACCCCTTAGCTTGGCTACCTCGGAAACTGTAAGAAGAAGCGTCTATCAGCATTCTACTGCATCATGAAAGAGACAAAATTCTCAATCAGCAGTCGAGGCAAGACGTGAAAAATTGGAAGATCGACCTAGAGGATGAATGCAAGAATTACTGGGAACTGCACAGTAACTTATGATGACAGTTTCTACAAAAAGAAAATTTAGTTAATTTATCGTTAAAAGTAATCTTGTTGCTTGAATGGAGGAGGATGATTGGCTTTATTCACTTGAAAAACTAAATGATGTGCCATTCTGCCTGCTTGATCATAAAGAGTTTTCATGTCGTATAGACGTGTATAAAATAAATCTACTAAATCAACTTTTCTCTTCATGAATTTCGTGCAGTATTTTGTCGTGTGTTATAATCTTTAATACGCTTTCTGCAAAATGTCTTAAATTTTTAATTATTTGATAAATTTCACATATACATGTATATATATATAGTACAAATATACGAACATATACATTTGTATATATGCGTATATATACCATATGTGTATGCTTGGTACTTGGGTACTTGGACGGTCCATCTTCACGAATTAAGGGTACCTCAGCACACCCCTACATCAGAATAGTCGCCGGCCCTTGTGATTAGAGGAAGGTTACCACCTTGCAACTAGTAGCTACCAAGACGGCTGTCATTCATGCTACGGTTTACTCTTAGCTGGACTTTCCGAGCGGAAACGTCGGACTACTTCTCATCTTGGGTGGCCCTCTCGGGGTCAACCCTCCTCCCTTCCTGTTAACACTTACCAGCCATAACGTGAAATATTTGGGGGGACATGTATATACATCTATGTTTAGATTCATATATATGTGTATATCTATATCTATATACATGTGAGTAAGTATACGTATATTTATGAACATAAATATAGGCACTTTATTATCCGTCTTCACAGTTTATTTCTTTCCACTGTGCGGATCTAAGTACATCTAGAATTCAGTCTCTTTTCCGTCTCCTTATTAAACGTGGTTGAATACTGGTTGAGCGCGTCTCTATGCATTCTCGAAGTAGTCCGGTTTTGGCGTTCCACAGGGCGTTCGTTGTTGACTGCCGGAGTGTTGGGGCTGGGGTTGGACCCCATGCGCGCTGCGACCAACATCACAATCACGGTCACGACACCCTATATATATATATATATATATATATATATATGTATACATATATATATTATATATCCATGTGCGCATATATACATGTGAATATATATCGTGTATATATATGTATATATAAATACATATATAAATATACTTATAGATGCTGGAAATTCTTTGAAGATGTAGCGAAGTAGAAAAACTTAGTGGCGAAACTTCACAAAAAAATTGTTAATTCCTATTGTGCAAAAAAGGTAAATTCATTCAATACCGAGTATAATGATATATGAGAATAGCTCAATCATGAATAACACAAAGCATTCTTGATATGTCTTAAACACACGTTTCATGAATCTCAACTCTTCCTTTTTTCGTTCATTCCTCACTTCCATCATTGATTAAGGCCTTTGGAATCGCGTGCGTTGCTATCTGTTGGAGATTTTTGGCCTGCCCCATGAATATTCTTGAGTGCAGATTGTCATTCTCACTGAAGTAGCATTTACACTACTGTTGTAAATTGTTTTCAAAAGGCATTTTTACTGATTTGCACTGAATTAAGTATTTTCTCTTTTTCCGCTTAGAAATTTATCAGAACTGAGATTGGTCAGCGTTCTAAATAAATATATGTTATGGATATTATGCTGAAAATAAAAACGCTAGTAAAACTTGTGATGAGAATGGATTACATTTCTTCTTCTCTCTCCCATATTCCACCGTCCTGTTAGAATATCGATTTAAATTTTCTTCTGATGAGAAGAAACGAGGTTCTTATCAGTAAAATTTATTAAATACGATTCAGTGCAAAATTTTTTGGTTGTATTGAATGCGAGGTCACACGTGACGAGACACTTCTCTTTGTTGTTAATCTGGATTTTTTGCAGTTTATCAAGAAGCTTTGAGAGTTTTTCACACATATGTTCTGGATTTCTGTGCGAGGATACTGATTTTCACATCTAAATCTTTTCCGTTATGTTTTTTCCTGTGAGTGCCTGAAGAAAAGTTTTTTGGCTTCAAGTTTGCGATAAACGTAGTAGACTATTTTTGCAGACGCAGGATGGTCTATCCGTTTCGCCTATGTAATCATTTCCGCATGAATTACAAGATATTATACCATATCATACCATACAACCGTCGTCTCTTCGTCTTCATGGGTGCGCCAAATTTCGTTTCTCAAAGACAGCCGTGCAATCGGTTACGGACCACGTGGCGCTTGTGAGTGGCTAGTGTGTTTCAATCACTACTACCGATTTGTCCATTCCTGTCCTCAAGCAGTGTTCGATAGCTCTTCTTACATAGGTGGAAACATATGGCAGAATGAACGTCACCTTATTTGCACCAGCCCTGTCGTGAGAGAATGCAGCTTTTCCTTCAAGTCCAACCCATGGAGTTCCTTCCGTTTCGTAGTCTTTGAAAAAAACTACCTTTCACGCTACGTTCAAAGATTCCTCCATATGCTCTTTTCCTGTGCACACATGTGCGTTCTATGTGTACTGGATGAGGGGAGAGACAATGAACCAGTGTGTTTTTGTTAGTTACTTTTGATACCACTACGATTGTTGGCGCTTTCGGATAGGATGACTTGAACGTTGAAAAATTTTAGCTAATTTGTTTTCGATTTCTCCCGCGTAAATTTTATGTGATTTTTACTTGAACAACCAAGGTCAGTTTTAACGATGTAAACGATGGGAATGAATAAATGTATTTGAGCTCTACGTATTACATTGTCCTCTCATAGAGATTTTAGGTAATTTCTTTTTCTTTTCTAATTTCCTAAGCTAAGATCGTGTTGTTTTCTTATCGTCTTCGTGCTTCACTCAGTTTTTACCTTTTGGTAGAATCCCTTATCATTACTCAATTCACTCGTAGTATTTCGGCTAGCGTTTCCGAAATAATAGATGTTTTATGGCCTTCTTAGCTGACTTCAGCGGATCACCGAATCTCGACAGCACACGTCCCTTTTTCGACTTTGTTTGAAACATTTGTTCTCAAATTACATTCTCTTTTTCATCGAAATGTGATGTTTATTCTTCAAATCATTCTAGCCGTTGTTGATTTTGTAGTTTTCATAACGAACACTGTTCTTCTGAAGTTTACTGTGGACTGGCAACTAGACGAAGTGGTCTATGTTGATAAATTTGATGCTAAAATGCTTAAGATACATGTAAATAATGAGATTGTACTTTTGGGAGCTCTCATAGCATTTTTTAACTCGTCCCAAACGGCGTGTATCTTCAGAGATACAGGAATATTAAAAGTTTTTTTCACTGGACAGGGATTTTTACCCAATTCAGTAGTCGTTTGAGAGTTGAGCGATTTGAACAGTCTACTTAGTTTCTTAAAAGGTCTTCTTGCGTTGTAACAGCAAGAGTAGAATTACGTTTCAATCTCGACGCTCTTTTTTGCTGGGCTAGGGTCTATAGATGGACGAGCATTTTTTGTTTGACTATATGCCTACGGATGGCTTCCTACCAAATTTTCAATTAAGACTTGCTAGCACAAATTTTTGCAATTCTGACACCAGATTACGTTTTAAAAACATCACCCTTAGAGCGAAGGGAAGAAAACATCTCGCGTTCGCAGTTCAGCCCATTGCTTAGACTTCATAGTGGGTTCATCTGGCAGTGTAAACTGTCTGTAATATTTCATGATTATAATGCAAAAGATTAAAGTTTTTTCTACATTTCTTTTGCGTGACGCCTCTAAACGTTTTGGAACAGACAAAAAATTTCCAGTTAAATAACGAGAATCGCGTTCTCGCGAATTGTGCTTACTCTAATTAGCGATTTCAACTGCCTCCTTGAAAGGGTGCAATTTTCGTTCTTTATCTGAGAATTTCAACTTTTTTATCCGTGAGAGAATTAAGGGCCTTTTTAATATTCTATTCAGTCTTCTCATAAGTTTTGGCACTACCCCAATGAACACAAAATATGCGCCATCAGCCAACACATTCACAGTATAGTTTCTTCGGTGGCGTCCTCTCAATCAACTTCGCGTAGATGTCCGAAGCGTAGCTAGTCCCTCAAGTTCGGGTTTCCGGCACGAAACTCAGCAAAGAATTAAAACGCTGTTCGCCTGGACATAAATACTTATGCCTTTGCACGGTTGATGTTTTGAAGGTGATCTCTGCATCGCGTCGCAATTCTCACTCGTGTAGCAGCAAATTCCGATGAAGACTTCGTTCAGCGGCCATGATGCGGCAAACATGAACAAATTTTGTGTCAAAAGAAAGCTTAGAATAACTTCATTTCTGATCTGCACCTTAGCACCTTGGTGTATGAGATAGCGCCCTTCATTTTCGTTAGGTCACGTAACTTGATTGAATTTTTCATGAGTTTTCTTCACCTCTGTTTGATGTTAAAGAATGGAAATAGTGTAGCAGTTGGCCGTCGACTTACACTCAAATGCTATCATATTCCAGTTCTCGCATGACATTCAGTAAAGCTGTTGTGAATAATTCCTGCGAAATGGCTGACGCCTTGTGGATTCTTTTTTTGCTCTAATGACGATGTTGGTGTACAATTTTGGATTTCTAGCTGTGAAGTTTGTGTAGCCCATTTACAGGACTTTTACGTATTGAATAGAGATTTACCCCCATAGTTCATCATATCATCCTTGTTGAAATAACTACTAGGACTCCAAATGCAAATAGCAACAAATGAAAAATAGTAAGTATCTTTTCGCCGACAGAGTTACCTTTACTGCGTTCTTGAAGTCAGCTAAAAGCCGAACTATAACAAGGCTTTGCTACAAAGAATCTAGCGAGCCATCCTTTGACATTTTATTGCCAAAATCAGTAAAAAAGGCTATTTTGCGGAAGTGTGGTGTATTTAAGGCTCTTATGTGAGGAGAACTCTAACTGCACGATTGGAAACGGATAGTGAGTTTGCCACGGAGGTTACCACAATATTCATGGCTTCTTCGATCATTTGACTCTTCGTAAGAGTGGTGTACCTCAATTCAATCGAAGTAAGACGTAACGACTTTTTGTCCTCCCGCGGAACTAAACGATTTTATATGTTGATACCCTACGGCGCCCGTGGCCGACTGGATGTATGCTGATCACGGCGCGGGGCGGGGTTGATTTCCACTCTCTGGTAGTCAATGCCTCATGAAACGCCATAACAAGACTCATCCTCGAGATGGTACACTTAATCGGCATTCTCAACAATGATTTGAATGTTAGAAGTACTGAGATCCGCACAGTAAAAGACTGTGTGACGGATCACTTAAGTGATAAAGTGAAGTGAAGCAATATGCTACAGTCTTTGCTTCCAATTTTTCGCATAATTATTGATCTCGAATTCTTCAGCCTAATGTGCTCTACAACTGAGACTGAATGATTAGAAGAAGCCGTATAAAAAAGTAAACAATAATAATAAAAATAATAAGATTAAAAAGTTGCCTAATGCATTCCGCCCTAACAAATCACTGCATGGTGGTCCTTCATTAGGGTGCGTGATTTGAACACGAATCCAGTTGCATCAGAATCAACATTTGTTTGACAGTCAGAAATCAGTGAAAGCGTGGCGATTTGGTTTTTGAAGTCATCTTCCTATTGTTGACTCACTTTTTTATTCTGTTCGAAGAGAAAGAAATTCAGATCAAAGCTCCAGACGTTAAAAGACGAGTTTAAAATCATTCGATTGAGGCATGCAACGAAATGTGTACACGTAGTCGTGAAAAGTTCGGACGTTTTATTGAGACATCCAATATTAAAGTAACTACTTTACTTTGCTATCCAAACAATAGGCAAACGTAAAAGTCTATGATGTTACCTCTGCCTCTGTGTCACTTCGTCTGTCTGACTACCATGCTGTCTCTCTCTCTCTCTTTCCTTATTTTGTTGTTTTTGTACTTATAACTCCTATTCGGATCTGTCGGATATTTTACTCTTGTAAATTATCTCGATCATGCACAGATGAACTAGTCTTAAATGGCACGCGATGCCGATCGCGCGCGTGCGCTGCTTGCCTTCTCGAAAAGCTTCAAGAAGGTACATCGAACACGGACTGCGGCAGCGCGCCGTCGTCGTCGACGACACGCCAAAATCACTCGCGCACAGTCATGTCCGGATCTACAATACTCGATCCAGTCTCCGTTTCTCTGTCGACGTAGGACCTCTTTGCGAGATATTGAGAAGGAATCCATCTTGTCGATACCACGTCCGAAAGCTCTGCTCACGGATGTGTACAGAAACCGTCGATTCCTAGTGAGCGTTCTACAATCATTACCATAATTCAAGGTTTTAAGCAACGTGAACACAGTGCTGACGATTTTAACCCATTGGGTACGGCAGAACACGCCGCAAACCCCGGCTCGTTACACGTGGCACTACTAACCACTTGGCACTATGGACTACTCGCTGCGCGCGGCGAGCCGGAGTTGGCGGCGTCTCCGCGTCTTGCCCTGTGGGTTAGAAAATTCAAAGAGTAAATGAAAATGTACTAGTGACTAGTGAGTGCTAATACTCCCGTCAGATATTTCGAGTTCGTTACCAAGACTTGTAAATTGTCGAAAATTAGCTTTTTTTAACAATATAAGATAATCACAAGATAGCAAATGATTTTTTTTTTTTCGTTTTCTGTCAGTAAGCGATGCTATTTTCTTTATACCCCGTCGTATTCCAAAAAACAACCGGAGCTTGGGTAAGTTAAGATTTATTTTTTTGTGAGTACTACTGCAGTCAAAGTCGTTTACAATTTATTAAATGTCATTGAATTTCTATTGTTACTGATAAACTAGCACAAGTTACACTAGAAGAGCTTTGCGACAGTTACGAATCCTGGTTTCAACAGTTTTTCAGTACCATTTTTCTGTATTTGTAACTAAACATTGCATTTCAGTCGACGGTATTAGACGGAAATGGATCGCCAGCTATGAATGCGTTCTACAAAAGTATCGATGCGGCTCCAAACATGAACGTCGCCCGCACAAAGACGAGCATTCCACTCGTTTCAGAGCTGGTAAGATGATGGTGCTGATGATAATGAATGATTATTGGACTCCTCAAAAGAATTTAAGAACTTAGCGCGATCTAATGAACGAAATCGCGGTGACAGATTGTCACAAATGTACACATCTGTTTTTAGGATGGGAATGTGGCTTTATTGTAGCCATTTCAGCGACCTTCAACAAATAGAAACATAAGTGCAAGGCGAATTTTCTTTCCTTAACCCATCACGTCTAGTGCGTACATTATAGTGTACGTGGGTACGATAACTAAAACCATTTGAAACCATTATTAAAACTCCTAAAGCCCTTTCAATTCTTTTTCCATTTTGTCAACTGAAGACTATAATGATTATCTCAAAAAAGAACACTCAGCCAAGTTTCGACTATGTTGAAATTTGAGCGTGGTGTCAACAAACACTCGAAACGGGTATGATATTCACGATTACTGCCAAGAGCATTGAGTGTACAACACTGCTCGTTCGGTGATTTTACCACTTATCGGTGCGTGTAAAATGTTCGTTGTCGACTCCTTAATGTAATGAGTAGGATCCCCGAGTCACTGAACGAAAAGGCACCGTGCAAGTGACGAGGCTGCAGGTCGAAACTCATGTTTTGAACTGTAAGAATGCCCATAACAGAACACATGAATGGCTCAAAAATAACTTTCGGTCCTCATAGACTTTTTTATTTGAGGTTCCAGCCAAATTTATTTCAGTGAATTTAAGAAGTACTTCAAATTAGTGGGTTGTGTTAATATAGAAATCAATTGAGTTACTGATATCTATTCGATCTCATTTGCCTTTTCAGGTTCTCAAGGTAAGAAAATTTCTCACAGTCTTATACACGGTAAAGCATGATTATTGATCGAATTCTGTGATCTATGGCTTGATTAGTTGACATTGTAATGTCTACATAATCTTGTTTTGCGGGATGGTTCACTTTGATACCCACCGTCCTCGATTTCGAGAAGAGTGGGTAATTATTTTTGTACTCGAAGCGATTTCAATTGTCGAAATGATCTTTCCATTATCAAGCTGTTTTTCATGGAATATGTCGTTAGTTTTGGGCTTTTGTAGCATCGAATAGTAGCATGGCCCGAATATTGTCAGATAGTGGTAACATGAGTATTGCTTTTTGTTTCCTTGATTTTTGTTTCTAATATTGTTGCTAATCCCGCATGAATAAATTGCTTTTGGGTTTTTCTGCTGCTAACTCCCCATAATCCCCATAGATGTTTTGTTCCTTTCAGTTTTTTTTTCCATTATCTACACCTATTATTATCTTTTTGTTTACTTTAGACAATGGCAACGAAACGAGCTCAAGCTGGGTTGGCGAATGCTGCAAAAACAACATTCGGTGACGAAGAACTGGTCGGTATTGTTCAATTTTTAGTGACTCAACTGGTTGACCTTTCGAACTCACTCGCAACCACATGAGCACTGTAATGTCCATATTAGGTTTAGTAGGCTCTGGAGTTTTTTTTTCCACTGAACATATGTCTAACTGACCGCTTGTCGAAAGAAGATGGAAATAAGTGTGAGAGCAAACATGACATGTTCTATGATTAAAATTTACAAGAAATATCCTGTCGGACGTCGGACGTGTTCATTTTGCGGCAACAACCTGAAAGAATCAAGCTTACTGCTCTAAGGAATAAGCCGGCGGGAGGACTTTACACGTACTGTTTAGTAAGAAATATATTTCTGACGTCAGCAAAATCGTAAATAGTGTTATGGAAGCATCGGGCATCAGCAAAGCACTCGGTCGCCAATGTGATTTGTCGCGTTGCGTATTTGAAAACAATCCTCATCCTTGCTCTCATAGTTTTCAGTGATATTGTGAAATTAGTACTCGGAGTCACTTTTTCATCATCTAAAATCTTCACATTTTTCTAAACTCACGCGGATTGGGGGGTTGGTAGGGCTGAGCGAGGTTTAATTGAACACCATGCCACTGATATCGGAAGGAACCTCATATCCATCGAATACAACCAGGTGTTCGTTGTGTTGTGTGAGCACTACATAGTTCGGTCATCTGCTTTATCCATGAAATGAGCGAGTGATATTGAGATACTGGCTGCAGTAATCTCTTATCAAAAGATTTGTGAAACTGTTCTCATTTGTTACTTTATTTTTCAACCACAGAAATTGTTCAATCACTGAAAAAACTTGTCTTTGAGCACATGGAGTGCTCTATTCTCGCTGACATATTAGAGCAGTTTCTTATCGAATGCAATTTTCCCTAGAATTACGACACAACAAAAAGTAGTACGGCGTTTAAGGTGGCTATCGCATATAGTGGCTGACTTTTCCAATTTCCTTCGGAATTCCACGGACGGGATTTCATCTATCAGCCACATTATGAATTTCTTACGCACTTGAATATGAGAGAAGTTCGAAATAAGGCTGAACACAACGAAACGCTTGTAAGAAAATTCATTTCGTAGACTTCAGCTTTCAAAATGCCATCAATAATGGACAAGGTGCAATCAGAAAGCAACAATAATAATGCTTGTGTCATGAAGTCGTCGACCAAGATTGGATGCAGGCAGCCGCAGCAAATCCCCATGCATTCTAGAAAACATTGGGTGACTATGAGAGAGGGAGTCATATGCCTAAGCTATTCGGAAAAAATATTGAAGGAAAACATTCAATTTTTTGATAGTTCCCTTGACAACAACATGATCCATTAACCTCCGCAGCTCCACCATTTTCATAACCGTTTTGGAAAGCTAAATAATTGCATGCCAATCGCAGCTCTAGAGACTTCAAGCATTGAACTGGAAGGTTAGCATGAAAAGCAGAGAAAAGAAAAACTGCAATAAAGGTATTGATCGAAAAATCAGATGACGAAGTCTTAGCAAGGGTGTTTACCATAAACTCGGCAGATGACCTTTGCTTGACTCATGACATGCCTCCGCTTCAATCTCTTCAGAAGTTCAACACCACTAACCAGTCAGAGTTAATGGGGGGAACTATCGAATTCTTCAGTTACCGCCTTATTTGGAAACTATAAAAAATGATCGATCATTATTTCATAATGATAATTGGGAACCTCGCAATTTCACAAACAAGTGACGTGGCATTGTCAGGGCACGCAGCTCATTGGAAACATATGCGGAAGCGTACTTAATTTCATTACTCATATCTGCAATTCAATACCACTCTAATGTTGATGTTATTCATGTATTTGCGGGCGAAGTAGTGCGGTAGTTAGTGATGCGGTATAACGCGAAGCAAGGTGAGAAGTGATGCGCTGGTTTCGATCTCCTCCCCAGCACTCTCTTGCAATCAGTCAATTGAACAACTAAGAATGTCTTAGCTCGGTTGCTCCTCTTATTGAGAGATGAATCGTTTTGATCAGCTTCTGCTCCATTCATAAAAAAAGTGTAATCTTCAAGCAGCAAGCGAAGCAACATAGTGACATGTTTGAAGACCTTTAGGGAGGATGAATGAGAGGATGCGAATGTAAGTGTTAGGATTCGCTCAGAAAATTGTGATGACAGACATGTGAAATAGACTAAATATGTATATGCATTACAAATTGTTGAACATTGAATACTTTCTAGCATAGCTTTTTGAAAAATTGTTTTTGACTGTAGTAAAAGTATTTAACAGCACCTACAAAAAAATGTGACATCTTCAGTCGCTTTACTTTTTTTCCAGTAGTTCATTTTGGTTTCCACAAGTACTTTCCTAGGCCTTTAATTGATTGATATCCTATTAAGTGCAGATTCAAAACAAGGTATCATTTCAATAATTTCTGACCTAATTATTATCAAGCCTCTATGAAAAGAGCGTGATAAACTGCCATTAACCGCCTTGATAATGGACACTTCGCGATATTTCACTCTTAATAAGTCTCCTCAATGATCAATTATGTTATCATAGCGATAAACTCTTCTCAAGTGTTGAATTAATTGCTCCAGTAGGGACATTTTACACCTCTTCACTATGTGAACACTCTATACTGCACACTCATTTCAACATCAGTGAAAGTCCAGATAATTTTTATGCTTCAAAACAGACCTCTGGGAGAAGTGTGCCGTCATTGGACGCCACGTCGTCGTTTATGTGTTAATGGAAGAGCATGCATGACTTATCCGTTTTGAGATTTAATGAAAAGCCAGTATTGAGATAAACTTAACTCTGAACTCTTCCCAGATTCTATATTATTTTAATTTAAGCATCGGTAGGTAAGCAGTTCCCGATAGTCCGATATCTTCGTTATCATTTCTTGTACCTCTTTGTTACATGTAACCGTTATTTAGAAGCAACACGTATACCGCAAATGTCTACAAGCGTTAATCTATCCGATCAGCTGCACAACACCGCACAATTTTCAAACGACGAACTTTCAGACCCCTACCTGGTGTCATGAATGTGAGGGATTGTTATGGGGTTTAGCTAGACAAGGTAAGCTAATCTTTTATCATCTGCTTCATATCATTGCAGCTGCTATCCGAATGGAGAGAAATCGAAAATACAAGACTGACTTTTGCGGAGATTTCCATAACTTGATATTTTCACTGGTAAAACTAACTGTTCGAATAACCTTAGCCTTCCGTTTCAGTGTTCAATAGTGTAAGAGACTCGTCATAGCTTTGTGTATATTATTTTGATACGGTATATAATCACAGGTTTACGGTGCAGCGAATGCGGTGTGAAGGTTCACGAAAAGTGCCGAGAACTGCTGAGTGCCGATTGTTTACAAAGTAAGTAAGCTTAACACTCTTCCTGCGCTATACAGCTCCTATATAATTTTGTTTTCCATATTTGATTCAAAACTCTATTGTTCCATCTAATGGCCAATTATGAGTTACTATTTATGACGACGGAATGTCAGTACTGTAAACGATGGCCATCAGCTTATTGATTGATTTCTACACTAAGACCCTCAGCTATCAAATATGGAATTTCTCGGAGAAGTCGATTTAATTAAGAGATACTGTGCTTCTTCTCATTTTTTTGATATGGTGAAGTAGACAGGTTTTGACATCATATTTTGAGCCTTTCATGAGGCCTATTATGGCATTTGTAAACTCTCAAAAACTATTGAGTTTTAGAAGTAGAGTTTACTGTCTTAAAAAACAGTCAAGTATAGAGGTATACGGACTCTGATTGTGAATTGAAATTCAGCTCAGGAGTGTTTTGAGTGACTTTAAAACTATCATAACAGTCTCTGTTTTTTTTTTCTGAGGTTTTTTCAGCCCAATTCCTTGTTGAGGTAACATCGTAATTTGTTGAATGTCTATTTTACTCTATTTAATATCCTCTATCAGTTTCGACATTTACTTATAGGAGCCGCTGAAAAAAGCTCAAAACATGGTGAAGGAGAGCGTATTCAGTCGCTGGTAGCTGTGGTACGTGATCGCATGAAGATTCAAGAGAAAAACAAGCCAGAGATCTTCGAAACCATACGGTTTGAATTTGTTGTTATTATGCGGCTCTTTTCAAGAGCGCATGTGGCACAGTGGTTAGAAGTACTCTGCGTCACACACAAGGTCGATGGCTCGATCTCGCGCTCATGGCTCACTAAGCAATTCATCCCTCAGAGGTTGATAAATTGGTACCGGACTGGTCATAGACTTGTCTGGGAGGATAAGAAGCACTGACTCGGTTTAGCGGGAGGCCACCGCGCGTCATTTCAAAGGCCAGATATGCATTCAGTCATCTCAAACGAAGTTAAAAATTGAAGTCGAGTGCATGGCGCATCCCTCAGAGATTGATCAACTCCGAGAGCTTTATCCATTATCCTTTTATGCGGCTTTTTCACGAAACCAATAAGTTGTGTTTCTTTCTAGGAATGTCTTCAACGTTGACGAACGAACACAACAAGAGACACTGAAGCAGATCAAAACGAGCATACTCGAGGGTAGTAGTAAATGGAGCGCGAAAATTACGCTCACAGGTGAATTCATGTAGACGTGGTAGATGGTTCACGGAGGCTAATCTCCCGTGTGTTATTGATCATTGATTCTTCTCTTGGTAATTGGAAATATGTGGTTAGCCAATGAGAGGGTCTGGTGGCCAAATAACAGGAAGATTGGCTATGGCTAATTAACTAAACTATTATCAACTGCAGGTTAATTTAACATGGCTAATTTAGTAAACCGTCATCAATTGTATCGTCTCCAACTAACCATTCTTTTTGCAGTGATTTGTGCTCAAGGACTCATTGCCAAAGATAAAACCGGCAAAAGTGATCCGTATGTCACTGCTCAGGTATTTTTATTGATCTCATATAGTTTTTCTGTAGTAACTTTTTCTCTTCTGCATTCTCATTGTCCTTTGCTGCGGTAACGCAGTCCTCATTAACCATCTATAACGGTAATTTGCACTTATAATTTTTTTTTTACTTTGTTCGACTTCGACTTCAGGCACTTGTATTTGATTCGTTTCCTCACATTCATCCTTCACAAAGTTCTTCGAACGTTTGATGTGTCAGTTCGAATGCTGCTTGAGGATCTCGTCTTCTTCACGAATGTTGTAGAATGTTGGTAGAGACGATTTGCTTTACAATCTAGGAAATAACCGAGCTAAGGCGTTCTTAGACGTTCATTTGAGTGATTAGAAGAGAGTGATGGAAAGGGAACCAAACCAGTGTCTTTCTTCTTGATAAATTGCACCACTGAACACTGCGCTACACACCTCACGCATACCTGATTTTTCAATTTCAAACGAAACGAGCAACACAGTGGTGGCGATTCTTTTCGTAACGCGAGCAGCCCAATCTACACAGTGTTAATTCAGTTTCACCTCAAACCCATTAATCCTCTTATTTCCCTAGCGTTAGGGAATTTTACTGATGCGAGACTAGACTGGGCAAGGTGACCCTCTCTAATTTACTTGGGAGCAATCCAACACGGCTATTTCAAGATTTCAGGAAGTATGAACTTCGTCAGCATTCAACGGCATTTGTGGCGAAAGTAAAAAAATCCTTGAGACAGCATCGGAAGCCACAGACGAAAAGTTTGAAGACCTTTATAAATGGTAGATGCGAGATAAGATTTTAGTATCCACACGATTGACACATGTGTGTCGAATTATTTAACTGCAGAAGTAATAGTACCCGCATGGTCAGTTTTTCTCACGAGTCCTGTATAGGTTCTAGAAAATCTTCCATTAACCTTTTTTTTTCACGCTATCGCTGTCTTCCCCGTTCTGTTTCTGTGTCCTGTGCAAACCCAATGAGGTGTTCAGATAATTTTCAAATTTACTGATCAGGTGTTTTTTTATATGCACCCGGAGTAGTCTACATATTTTCCAGATGTATTCATGTCCAAACGCTTCACCAAGTGATTCAGTGTTCATTCAAATATATTATACTTGACAAATAATCACCACAACTTATTATTATATCTATTGTTATCACTGCTTAATTGATTGAGTTTCATGCTACTTATCATTATGATTCAAACTATAAAGAGTTGCTATTTAAGGTTGGTAAAGTAAAGAGGCGTACTCGTACAATCCATCAAGAACTGAACCCTGTGTGGAACGAGAAATTCTTCTTGTAAGTATAAAGCTGATGTTGTTTTGTAGTGGAATCATATTAACAGAGTTCAAAAGTTGTGCGTTTTTACTCTTAATAATCCCGTTGTATTATGTGCTTGCAGTTCCCGTTATCATTATTGATTTGGTACTAAATACTACTCATATAGAGTTAGCGCATACCTTAATCTATACTTGCAAATAAGGCCGAATCAAGTGATATAGTCACACAAAGACTACTGCGTGAGGCATATACTTCTAATATTTAGTTTCAACATTCAATAGAACTCCAACTTCGAGTACAAATTGATTGTTAGATAGAATGTTTCAAGCCTTTCATGAGGTCTGGTATAGCACTTCCAGTGCTAGGCGTATGTTTCGGCTTCCTCGTAAGCCTCGTCAGTAGCAGGTGCCATTCGGCTGATCTTCTTTACTATCATGAGGAATCTTCTTTACTATCTGGAGGTGTACCACGTACGTCAAGTGAAAAGATCACTTTGTATGGTGTTCTTTCAGTGATTGATTGTCGACTGCGTGGCCTACTGCTGTTACGAAGTAATATTTTAACTTGACGTCATTTTCCTAATAATGGACGATCGGCCGAAGGGCATGTGCTGCTGAGGAGGTTTGCAAGAAAGCCATACTTACATCATCACTAGAGGTGTTATGCCAGACCTCATGAAAGGTTTAGAGCAATCTATCAGACCATATTGAGTTTCTAAGCAAGTGTCAAAAAAGTTTATTAGAAGATATTGTTGGAATATTTCCTTGCTTGTAGGATTTCTTAATACGTTTGTTGTTCCTAAAAAGAAATGAAAAAAGAGGTGACACATTTGTATTTTAGCGAATGTCATAACTCAACCGATCGTATAAAAGTCCGTGTCTGGGACGAAGATAACGATTTGAGATCGAAATTGAGACAAAAGCTGACAAGAGAAAGTGACGACTTTTTGGGACAGACCGTGATTGATGTGCGAACGCTCTCGGGAGAGATGGATTTGTGGTATAACCTTGGTCAGTCATGTCAACCTATCTTACTGGTACAGTCTTATGACATGACCCACACTAATATGCTAGAAGTTAGGGATGAATTATCCTATTCAAAAATTTACAAGAACGAGGAAATCTGAACTCGAAAACATCTGTGAAACTGGTCTTAGCTGGGACGGAACGGCCCTAGATAATCTGATTTTGATAGAGGATGAGAAGTTGTACGGTTACAGGGATGCTGGGATATGAGCACAACTCGGGATCTCAACTGTTCCTCGAACTCGTAATCATTTTTTTGTTTGGGCTTACGTGCTGAAACATAATTCTGAATAACTTCACCACTAGCTTACTTTTTTATTACAGAAAAACGAACAGACAAATCTGCAGTGTCGGGAGCTATTCGACTTCACATCTCCGTTGAAATCAAAGGAGAGGAAAAGCTTGCCTCATATCACGTGCAGTACACTTGCTTACATGAACATCTTTTCCAAGTAACATTTTTTGGCGTTCTCATTTATCCTTATCAAAGATAACATTTAGATATTGCTATCACTGATTGCTATTGAAATTACTTTTGAAGATGAATTATCTAAGTATGCAGTTATTTGAATATGCAGAAATCTACGATGTATTTAAAATCACGTGGATGGTCAAGGAAGTTAAAATAATTTGCCCACTGCATTTTGAGTTTTGTAGTAGTTTTTCTAGGCAATGTGTGTCGACAATGATGAACTACGACTGCCAGATGCAAAAGGTGAAGACAGTTGGAAGATCTATTTTGATGATGTCGGGCAAGAAATTGTTGAGGAGTTTGCTATGCGTTATGGTATCGAAAGTATTTATCAGGTAATATTGCTTTTCAGTGCCATCAATGAAAAATAGCCATTATGTAGGATTATTTCGTAGTTTTCACAGGAGTTATTCAGTATTCAAAAATTATTTTAAGGCTATGACACATTTTGCTTGTCTCTGCACAAGATATATGTGTGTTGGAGTACCAGCCGTACTGTCCACGTTACTTGCCAACATCAATGCGTAAGTTCGCTTTCCATTTTCTTTTTTGTCCTTCTTCTTTTTGTCCTTTGTCCGTCTTCTTTCTTCTCCTTCTATCGTTTCTGTGTGTTGTTCTGAAACGTAAGATGCTTGACTGACAAGGACCACAATGGGAAACGATCATAGGGTTACGTGGGCGGTAGTCATAGGTGCCTTGATATGCTTACAATATCGTTGGTTTGACCCCGAGCCATGAGAAAACAAGGTTATCCATTCCTTTATGATTGGGGAATCTGTACCAGGTTTGCTCACGTGGAGAAAGCACTTAGTTCATCGGTGGATCCAAAAAGTCTTGACAACGCTTAATGGAGAATCCACTGAGTATCGCAAAAGAGAGTTCCTCAACGCTGATAGATCGATGGATCACCACCTTTTTATAATGACCTGAGAGGTTACCATTTGCTGATAATCTCTCTGTCATTTCACACAAAACACGAAATAATTAACTGCTTTGTAATAATGGTGGTTGGAAGGATCACTGATGCTCGTCATGTCACACTGAGTGCTGGAATCAACCTATCTACCTTTGTTCTTCTTCCAGTGTAGTCATCTTATTTAGTTGGAGATTGAAAGATCCAGTCTCCAAACTCCCCATGCTGCTGTCCTAAGACCTCGAAGGATGAAGAAATGGCATTAAATGTGGATGGAGAAAGTAGAAATTACATATCTCATAATTATCAGTTGTGCCAACATGTCATGTGGTCTGTTAAGGGGCTTTTGTGCAACCCGATACACGTGTTTCGGCCTTGAGCAGCCTCATTAGTCGGGCAGAGCCCTTTGTCTTTAGCCATTCCTCTCGGGACGCTCCAGTCCCCCCCGCCCCACACTAAGAGTAGGCGACGACGAACGATTTACACAAGTGCCGTCAAGTGAGAAATCTCTAGATGGACAGTACTGTACACTCAAATGTTCGTGACTATTGAATTTTTTTGAAACTTTGGATTTTTTTGATTTTTGGCGAATTTTGAAATCTTACACTGTTCGTTTCGAGTATTTTCTCAAGACCACGCTCAATTAATAACATATCTCATAATTATTATTTGAGCCATCACCATGTTTGTGATTTTTCACTTCACGGCAATTCTGTAGATCGTTCGTATTCGCCTACTCTTAGTATGGGGGACTGAAGCACCCCGAGAGGATTGGCTAAAGACGAAGGCTTTTGCCCGACTGACTAGGCTACTCAAGGCCGAAACACTTGTATTGGGCTTTACTAGAGCCCATTAACAGACTACATGCCATGCTGGCTCAAATAATATTTATGAGATATGTTGATATTTGCGCGTAGTCTTAAGGAAAAAAAAATTAGAAACAAACGGTACAAATTACAGTTTCTACGCTCACACAACTGCCACCTCAGCAGTATCGGCATCGGATCGATTCGCTGCCTCGAATTTCAGTAAGGATCGCTTTGTGAGACTACTTGATCAGCTTCATAACAGCCTCAGGATTGATCTCAGCATGTATAGGGTATGTCCCTACATCTTTCTCAATTATTTTCAGCTTTAATCAAACAGATTTCTCTTTAGTACCCAATTTTATTCAACTCCACACTTCTTTTCTGTTAGACGGAAGTAAATGAAGAAACGATCCCTTTCACTGGACAGAGATTTCTTATGAAAAAGTTGGTAATCATTGGAAAGTGATAATCTCGGGGGATCCTGAACAGCTCGTTTTTTGAGAAGGTTTTTTCATATAGCACTGTAGCATTTGAAATTAGACCATGTTTCACACCCGCCACGCACTTTTGTTATTACTTCACTGTGAGCACGAAAAGCATACTGAGGCGCAGGGAAAATCTTGTAGTATCAGACCTATACGTTCTGTCTAGAGTTTTTTTTTCGGCGTAAAGATATTTTAGATTTAATAACAAAATTTCTCACGAACCGTGCTTTTCTCTAATCGAAACCAAGAAAAATAAGTCAATAAAATAAATCGCACCAAGGATACGGTCGCGTTAGCGCAACAGAATGGCCGCTTATCGACCCACGGCCACGCACACACACTAGCCGACAAGCAAATGTGCGACGCATGTGAAACTCACTTTTATTTCCACTGCTACACTCCAGACAAATATTATTTTCAGAGATTAAGTACAGCGTTGGAAACGTCGAACCTTGCGTTATCGAATGGTTACATATAATTTGAGGGAAGAACCCTGTCCTGCGAGAAATACGCGTGTGTGAATCAAAGAATTTTCCTTTTATCTGCAGCAACGTAAGAAAGACTTTTCAAAGTACGAGTACGTACAGCTCCTATATCACCTTTCACCTGTCGTCCCATTGGCCGTGGAGTGACTCGAGGTGGTACCAGAAACACTTCCCTTTTCCCTATCACGTGCAAGAGTAGCCCAGTGGGTCCTCCTCGCTCTAGTGATTCTCTGAGCATCATATCTTTCTTTTATAGCTTTCGTAAAGAAATCGTACCAACGAGTCGGTGGTCTTCCTGTAGAGCGTTTGATGTCCCGATGAATCCAGTCGCTAACGGCTCTCGTCCATCGGTTGTCGTTGAAGCACATCACGTGTCCAGCCCACCTTATTTCCGATATCCTGGCGTGTAGCACGGCGTCTCTAATCCTCGATCGTTGACGTAGGTCGGAACTTCCTATCCTTTCTCGCAATTGCGAGATACGGGATACTCCTGGCATCAACCTTTGGACTGTGCGTTCGATAACGCTAAGTGATCTTTCATGTTGCTTACGTAACGACCAGGTTTTTGCTGCATAGGTTAGAGCAGGGAAAATCGTCGAGTCGAAAAGGTGGGCTTGGACTAGTATGTTCTTTGTTCTCTTCACTACATCTTCGATGCTCTTGAACGTTCCCCAAGCTGCTCGTTTCCTCCTGCTCAGCAGTGGATCTAGGTTGTTCTTCATCTTGATCTCACGACCTAGATAGACGTAATTGGAGCATTCGGAGATTGTTATTTCGCTGAGCCTGAATGGGGCATTCAAACCCCATCCGTTCCTCATGAACATCGTTTTCGTTAGATTCAGTTGAAGACCAATTTTTTTTCACAGGCGTAGTCAAAATTGGTCAACATTCGTTCCGCTTGGCTGATGTTTGTGTTATGAGGACGATATAATCAGCAAAACGAAGATGGTTTAATTGTCGACAGCCACCTTTCACTCCCATGTCGTCCCATTCTAATGTCCGCATGGCGTTTTGGAAGGTGGTTGTGAATAATTATGGCGAAATCGTATCGCCTTGTCAAACCCCCCTTCTTACGTTGATGGTGATATTGTTGTAGAATGGAGATATTTTGGTCGTGAAATCTCTATAAAGCTTACGATGGATCATTGTGCAGCGCGTAGGGACGCCTTGGTTATCCTAAGCTGCCATAACCACTTCTGTTTTCACTGAATCAAAGGCTTTCTTCAAATTGATGAAAGTGAGACAGAGTGGTTGTTTGTACTCTCGTAAAACTTCAGTAATCTTGTAATCGTGTGGATGTGGTCTACGGTACTAAATCCTCTTCGGAACCCTGCTTGTTCGCATGGCTGTCCTTTGTCCAATGTTCTGTCAATTCTGTTTAGGATGATTCGAACGAAGAGTTTATAGACAACGGACAAGCAATTAGGCGATAGTTGCCTATGTCGTGAAGGTCTTCCTTTTTGAGCAACAATACGGTCTTGTTGGTTTTCCATTGAATGAGGTTACACGCTGACAGGCAGCGAGTGAAGAGCCGAGCCAGGGTGTTGATGAAAACTGGCGGCAGATTCTTCAGATGTTCTGGTCTAATTCTGTCTGGACCGGGTGTTGTTCTGTTCTTCACCGACGATATAGCATGTCGGATTTTGGAAGGAAGGACCGATGGAACAACATATTTATCCTCTTTCAATTTATATGACGGTAAGAGGATATGGCTAGCGAAGAGATCCGAGTAGTATTGGTGGATGATTTTCTCCATAGCCCTTCTGGAAGCTGTAAGTGTCCCGTCAGAGTATCGGAGTGCAATCATCTTGGTCTTATAGTTGGCGAAGCCTCGCTGGGCTTTGCGAATGCTCTTCCCAGCTTCTGCAGCTTCTGCCATAACTGCTGCTCTTCTCTCTTTGAGGTCTTCTTATCGCTTCTCTGCATTGATTCGCAAGTTCGGACGTAAGGTTTCGGTTGCCTGTAGCTCGTGCGATTCCACGTTGACGTATCAGTTCGAGTGTCTGTGGAGACAAGCGCCTTTTCGTGACTTCAGTACTCTCGGCTTTCATGGCGTTAACGTGAAGATATTCAACGAGCCGATCGTATTCTTCGTCGATGTTGTCGACAACATTATCTTCCCAAGAGACGACTAATGATTTGAGTAGATCCCAGTTTATGATAGTTCTGGGATTCGTTATTTGAATTTAGCGGGTTTCTCTCCTTTCTGCGAAAAACGGGACGTTGCGCAAAGGAGTCGATGGTCTGATCCCGTGTAGAACTTAGGAGCAACAGCGACGTCGTTAGGCAAAACTTTCGATTTACTAAGATGTAGTCTGTTTCGTTATGGTACTCTTCATCGGGAGATTCCCACATCCATCGCTGAGAGTGAGGCTTTTGGAATTGTGAGTTACCACGGATGGTTTGGGTCGTCATGATGAACTCAAATAGCCTCTCACCCTGTTCATTTCATTCTAGTCCGTAGGTTTAATGTGACTTTCCTCAGATGTTCTTCTAAGTCTTTTTTTGAATCTCCGACAATGACCTTGAAAAATCTATGATCTTCTATGAAGAATTTTTCGAGGTCCATACAGAACGTTTCGACTTCGTCTCCATCATAGCTTGATGTTGGTGCATAAGCAACGAAGATGGTCAAAGCCGGCATAGAACCACATCGTTTCAACCGTAATCGTCCGATACGGGTTATTAGTTGTTCAACCGAATCGATGTTCACGGTCAAATTTGATTTGACGAGGACGCCAACGTCGCCGACACCTCTGTATCGCATTTTCCAGAAAACAGTTCTTCTGCGGTGTCATAAGCAGCGTAAAAAGGATGGCGTCTTTTCGTCTCAGCCAGGCCAATGACGTCGTACCTTATCCTTCTTGCTTGAATCAGTAGATCAGCGGATTCATATGCAAGGGTTCTTGCATTATAGGTGCAGATAGTCATTTTAGTCTGTTTTGATCTTGGCAGCCCAGTTTCCCCTGAGATTTTAGAAGCCTCTCCGTACTCGTCCTACCATTGGCTCTTTCAGGTCATGGGAATGAGGCCCATATTTGTTGCTATTTTTAGCATTTTATGCCCAAAGTATAGCTTGCGAGGCTCTAAATGTGGGGACTGGGTAGTCACGAGTAGCTTGCCAGTCTCTCGTAGGAGCAAGAGGAGCTTATTCGTTGGTGGCAACTCCTATGTACTTCCTAGCCGCTTGATTGCAGGCTTTTGGCCGACTTGAGTCGTAGAAATAGTGTTATGTCAAGTCGGAGCTGCAGAATCGGGCAGCTCATCCCCTGAATCCACCTGCGTCTTTGGGAAGCACACGGTCTTTTTGGTTCGCGTCTATTCCCCTATCCTGAGGACGCGCCACGTGACCTGGCGACTACCCGGGCGGGATCCCTCCAAAATGGAAGTTCGTGGACATACTCAAAATTTAAGCTTTTTATAGGTTACTAACACTCTTACGAAAATTTCTTGTGCAGCAAAAAGAGTCTTTTCTTCATTTGTTCCTGTCTAGCAGAAAAGAACTCCGAAGAAATCTGCATCTTTCAAGAAGATTTTGCTGAGATGATAACTTTTCAAAAAGATTCCGAAGATGAATCAAATAATATCCGTTAATGTTGTCATCTGTCAGCGTAACTGGGTTCAATACCGTTATGTGCTTACCAGTTGAAACCGTTGACGCCTGGTTGCTAAGAGATTGGTATTTTGTGTCGCGGAGAGACCTAAAGTAGCAGAATAGGTGCTTAGATAATGCAACTGGTCAGCACATGCCTTTGGAGAAGGGCGAAATCCGTGTATAATACCCGTCTATTTGATATATCACTCAACAATGTGGAATATATATTTGTTATCACACAAATACCAAAAGTGTTAAATATAAAGAGTTTCAGTCAAGCAATAGCACGAAGCTAATTTTTTGAAGAGGAATTCCCGCCCATGAAGTCCGTTGTACATTATATGAAATGCATTTGATGTGTAACTATAATCATTTTTAACTTTAATCAATATATTCCAGCTTATGTTGAGATTTACCTATTGAAATATTGAAAAGTTGAGATCTACCAAAAATTGTCTACAAGGTGCAAATTTTTCTTTACTACGATAAATTCTGGTTTTCTAGAATTCATATCGTATGCTTTTTCGACTTTATAGTGTGAAGACATGTAATCCGAGCATAAAAGCACTTGAGCAGGCGGTAGTTCGCCCAGCAGAATACGATAATGTTTGCTAATGTACTGCCGCTCTTCCATTAACCAAAAATTCGTCTTGTTGGTAGTCTTTTGGATTTTCTGAAAACCTGTATAATCCCCAAAAGAATGATCATGTATGCTATTAATGCGATAGAACGATGTTTCTTGTATAGCCCTGTTAAGCTGCGATTTTCTGAAATAATCTAGTAATCCAGAAATCGTCCTCAATTGAAAAATCGGCTACAGCAATATGTGTTGAAAGACATCTCCGAAAACCTCTATAAAATTGTTGTTTCAGAAATTTGTTTACGCAATTTGTCAGCATATTTGTTTTGATATATCTGAGCTTATATAATATTTTGGTGAACTACTGACTGGAACTGATTTTTACGATTTCTATAATTAATCGCAATAACACTTTGCTCCACCGTGGCCGAGTGATTGTGATATCGTCGCGGCGCGCGCGGCTACACCCAGCCCAGCAGCACTTTACGCCAGTCAACAACGAAAGCCCTATGAAACGCCATGACTAGGCTATCCTCGAGATTAAAAGGAGTCTTTCTCATCCAGTGTTGACACGTTCAACTGGGGTCCGCATAGTGAAAAACACCGTGAAGACGGCTCAATAAAGCTGCCAATACTTCGCTGCAACACCGGCCCCGTAACCTTGGTTGTCTAAACAATCTAAGTTTGAATTTCGGCATCTCGAAGGTCAATCATATTCAGGACATCCATTAACATTTGACTACAAAGCACTGCAGAAATTCATCAACACGAAAGTAAATGCCAGCACTCGCTAATCGATGACTAAACTGGATTGGTCTATTAGAGCAGGCTCTACCATTTGAATATCCTTGTCTATCAAAAGATTTACTCAGCATAGTCAACTTTCTGGTCAACCTTGTTACTATATTTGAACAGGTCAAGTCAAACAGGTGCGAGTCTACTTTTTTTTTCGCGCCTAATCGGTTCACGTTGACCAGTTTTCCGCAATATTCTTGCCTACGACTGATGGTCTGGTATGGAAGAGATACTGTGAAAACGAATTGTTCGATATTGATATTGTGAGGATAGGCTTTTCTATGCTTCTGAATTTTCTAACTTGGTGAGATTTACTCAGACTGAGCGTCTAGGATGCAGTATAATGGCAACGGTATTAGTCATGTATAGCCTAGTGGTTCGAGGTGCCATCTACGTTTCGGGCTCAGCAATCCCTTCATACCTTCAGGGTTGGCAAATTGGCCATAATTTGTCCACGAAAGTCAAACCTGGTGACTTGGTTTTGTGGTAAGTCCGGAAGTCATTGTGTAGAACAGTTATACACTTACTTACTTCAACAACGCTAAGAATGGAGTTGAATACATGAAGTAAACTTAAGGGATTGATCAGCGTTAAGCCCTTTTTTCTGTACGTTTCATGAGAGCACTTATCCTTCTTTTCAACAGCATAGTTAGTAAGACATGTTTTGGTTCAATGGCGAGTTTCTATGTCATCCACTGCGTAAACTGTCACAGACCTCTTTTTTTTCGACCGTACTTCATCTAAATCTCTGGAGCTGCCCTCATATTAGTTGCTAGGATACCTCATTTACGATGTTTCTTGGATGTGAACGATACATTACTTGCACTCTATCGCATAATCTCTGTAATGCAAGTTGTTGTAGGAGTGATAGCTAGTAAAGAAAGGTTTTTCAGATAGTAATTTGTTTATTCTCTCATTTGAGAAAATCAGACCACGATTGAACAATGCTGGTCATTTTTTTTGTTTGAAAACGTCAATATTAACATTGCATGGTAGTAACACCTCTGTTGTTGCTTCAACAATGTGAAACCTTTATTTTGTTTTATTATTGTGTTACTCTTTAACTCTCCGCTTTATTTCACTATTTATTAGAAAAAAAGCATTTAGAAAACTAATAAGGCTGTCAATAGGTTTTGAAGATGTTCCTGTTTACAATCAAAGTATGAAATCTCGATTATGAAATCAAATTCGGACACGGTTTTCTATTTGTTGAATACAAGAAACAAGAATTTTTGTCCCTTTGTGAAACTCAATTTGTTGTCGAGTAAAAACTTGTAACTATTGTTTGCATTCTATTTTAACAAAATCATTTGTACCGAGCTAAGTTCTTCCTGAAAATCTGCTCCTTCCTTATTGACTTTCCTCAGTGCTTTAACCAGAACATTTACTTTGCGTTTCCCTTATTTATGTTATCAAATCAAGCATAGTTGCTTATATAACGACATATTCTATACTCGAAGGAAGGCTTCCTTTACGCATTCTATCGCTTTCTATACCTCTGGGAGAAGTGGCAAAATTCATTGAATTGGTGAGTGAGAAAATAAAGACGTCATTCGATTTTCTAAGATGAAGATTTTGCGGTTTTGTAAACAAATTCAAAGTTTGAATTGCGAAAGATGAAGAGAGATTGAGCCTTAGGTTGAAAGACCAGTTATAAAAAAGGGATACTAAGTGAATACTATGGTTTTCTGATACTTTAGTCTAAGTATAGATTTGGCTTATCAATTGGCCGTCTAATGGACGCTAGTCAGTCGCAGGATTCGTCACAGTCATTGTAATAGGAGTCGCCATCGTAGTGGGGAAATATGAGTGTACCTCTGTGCGATACACAAAGTCTGACAACTGATAGCTGCGGTGAAGACGTCAGAAGACCATATCATCTTAATCCACCACCGCTATGGATGACGGTTTCATGACAAGCAAACGAATGAAAAAGTTCTAACATTTATTGGAAATTTAATTATCATTCAAGTTTCTGGATATGTAGTTAATGAACACTTATGGATGCGATGATATTCTAATGCAGAATTTCCGTAGTCCATAGCTTTCTTCGTGGGTTTCATGTCTATAGAACTCCGATCGATGTTTACTAACATCTTTAACATCTGTGTGAGTTTATGAAATCTTTTTCCCTCATTGTTAAGTATGGTGTAATACATATACTATTATTTCTTCCCGACTAATTGATGTAATCCTGAATTTTTCACTTTGTTTTTCTAGAAAATCAGTGCTGCGCTTGTTTAACTGAGCTATGATAATTTCAGAAGTATTTTCCTGCTTCATCACCGGCTAAGCTTCAGGACCTCAAGTCAACAGTCGACTTGCTCACATCCATTACCTTTTTTCGTATGAAAGTATGTTATTTTTCTACAACATAAATTTAACACTTTGGTGCTCGCAATTCTAAATAATGGAAACTTCTTCCATATGTGCAGTGGGCATTGAGATTTATGCATAGGGGCCAAAAATATTGAGATAGTGCAAAAAATTTTACAATGCGAGTTTTGTTTTTTACGGCTTTTCTAATGTCAAAGCGGCAAATTTTCACAATGCAAAAACCGTAATTACTTTCGCACCATCCTAGTATTTTGCGCTTTTGAGCTTTCAAACGACCTTTAGCTTATAAAAGACTTCATTAACCGAGATGGAAATAAGTGGCATCTACATTTATTATCTAACATTTTATGACGTCCCTTAATCTACTGAAATAATTTTCTGGTTTTTTCTTGAAGCTCACAAAAATCTTCCGACTACTTCTTCCCATTAGGGCTTGTACTGCGAGCAACGAAGCGAATGAATAATCTGGTTTCTATGCAACAGCATGTTAGAAACTTCCACGGAGCAAAATGATATTGCCATCTTTCGAAATTTTACAACGTTTTCAACCCTCCAAATGATTGATGAGCTATTAAGAAAAAACTGTCGGCAGATGTTGTTAGAAAACAGCACTGCCACGAATTTCTACAAAGTTAGAGGTGTTTAGGTTTTGGAACTGGCCAGTCCTCCACGAGCATCAAACGTTGTGTCGGAATGCGCAAAGGCATGCATGCAGGTTCGTTTCCATTTGTGTTTGTGTACTTGTTTTCTAGTCAAATTTCTGAAGGATTGATCATTTAGAAGTAAATGAAATGAATAATTTTCAAATGAACGTCATTCACCGCTACTGTAACAGTAGACATTCCGTAAGACGATTAGTAAAAAAAAAAAGCAGAATTGAGCATTTCTTTGCACTTTGGTTGAGTTTTCTACGGATTGTTAATATGTCAAATGGCTAAAGATTTTTGACAGATATTCAAAAGGCTTCCGTATGAAACACTCTTGATATGTTATGTTCTCTTTTCGCATTCAAGGAAAAGTTTAAAGGCGATTAACGTATTCCACTTATGACGCTTCATCGAAATCGGATTAGAAACACCAGTCTTCTGAAGGTTGACGTCTATGATCGACCTACATTAACGTTTTCTCTTATGCAGATGACACTTTTTTCAGTAAGAAAAGTTCTTTTAGACCAAAACGTCCTTTGTTTTGTGTATTTAATCATGAAGATAACATTCTATATATATATATATATATGTATATGTTTATGTTTATACATGCATATGTATGTATATACATTTTTGTGTAAATAGTTATGTTTGCACCTACGTGTGCATGTGTATGTAATAGGTTGGGGAAAAAGTTTTGAGAAAATGCTTGTAAAGTTTTTAGCTGTCGGTCATTTTTGTGTTTCTGTTTGTGGGCCCAGTTCAATTTGGCTTGGGACGAAGACACTGAACAACCTGGACGCGGCTGATCTTTCACTTTCTTCACCTTCGTCAAAGATTTTGAACCACCTAAACATCGTACTTTTGCCAGCTGTGTCTTATTCCCAAGCCAGATTGATGCGTTCACTTGCCACCGTTGCATTCGAACCCAACAGCCATTCATGCATCATCAACAACTTAATTTACTCGATTACTAACTCCATCTTGAAAAGAGTAAATAAAATATATACCAATCAACGCGGCAGAAGACGGGCTTCCAACTGAGCCCACAAACAAGAACACAAAAATGACCGACAGCTAAAAACGTTACAAGCATTTTCTCAGAACGTTTTCTCCAATCCATTGCATAGACATGCTTGTACGTATATATATTATATATATATATATATATATATATATATATATATGTATATACATATATACGTATATATACATATATATGTATGTATACGTATATGTACATATATATGTATATATGTGTGTATATATAGACATATGTACATACATGTATGTATGCATTTAGCCTACACGAATGCGTATGATTGACGTTGTAATAAAGTTACACTTACCTTAGGAAGAAGTCCCACAAACTGCAATAAAATTACATTATAAGTATTTTGAGTAAGGGGAAGTGATTGAAATGAATAAGATGGGATAATCGCCAAATTCGTCATCTTTTGAAATACCATTGTTCTGTTTGGAGTTGTAAATTTCCCATAACATGCAGGATCATGCCTACAAATGTTTTTTTTTTTATGAAAGAATTTGAATTTTCTCGAGAATATCAAGTATTTATGAAACTTTTTTGCTCTGGAGAAAATATAAATTTTCTTCAAACATGCACAAAATGTGTAATTATCAAAGGTAACAATGCAACGATTAATCAAGTCAATATTCGATTTGTATAGAACCGATATGATTTGAATGTTTTTAGTCGACCTATCAACTACTATTTGATTCCTGTTGCGAGCAGGGTGCTCCGTCATCGGATTCTGTACGATTTTGGTGGGTACCTTAATTAAGTGAAAGTTATGAACCCTTTTCAAATATTCAAATTGTAATATTTGGCTTGTTTTGTGAAATAATTTGTATTTAAAAAGTATTGTAGTTCCTGAAGTTCTGATTGTTCCTTTGACTTCCCCCTTCAATTTCTTCCATAAAATCTTGAGACATATTGTTCTCTCCTTTATATTGGGTTATTGGTCAAAGCTGTCTTAGAAGGCCATGCTGATCCAAGAGCAGCTTGTTGTCTGTTAACTATCGTCCATAGAGATGATCGGCTTAGGATGCGGAAGAACGCGCCAACTGATTCTCTTGGTGTTCATTTTAATCTTCTAACAGTCAACTCTGAAGTTTTTCTTATTTACCAGTCGTCTGATTTTCCCGTCAGTTATCTATTTGTTTTTGTTTCATGAGTAGAGTCCTCCTGAATATCTGAGGCGGGACATTTCTGAAGATCTTGATGATAGAAATTGGCTTTGTGTTGAGTACGCCGATTTATATTTTCAAACCGTTTGAGAGCTCCATGAATGAGCACACAATGTTTTCCAAACGGCCAAAGTGTTAGTTCATGTTCCTGCTCTACTGCGCACAACTAGAAGCGGCGTGGTGTAGAATAGGTGGAGATATGGGTCGGGGTCTTCAAGTTGATCAGTGCTGGTCTATGTTGCCCTTTTGACCAAGTCATTATCCATTTATTGAACTTTCCCAAATACTCATTCACTCAGGGCGTTTTTTTATGATTTCAGTTTGTTTATCGTCTAGTGTTAGGTCTCCAACTAGGTTTCCGAACTTAATCCAAATATTTGAAAAATCATTTTCTAAGTAATCGAAGCTATCAAATAACATTAATTAAAGTATTCTCCGTTTGCCTAGATGCAATTCTGCCAATGCTTCGGATTTTCTTCAAACATCGCCCAACAGTGGTCATCACCAGGACGGCGAAGAACACCGTTACCGAGATCGGTATGAGATCGATCTACGCCAAAAGCAATGATGATCATTTTCTGGGACCGAAGTGGACCGATACATTGGGACTGTTTGAAAGCCGGTCAGACCTTGCAACCTGAGCGATATTGTCAGCAAGTGGACCGTTGTAATCAAGCAATTCCACGTCGCCGCCGTTGCCAAGCCATTTTGCCTAAAAATAATGCGAAGCCACCGTTGCCAAGAAAACAAGGAAGAAGCTGACGGATTTGGACTGTAAGCACTTGGATCATTCGCCGTATCCGCCAGACGTCTGTCAACGTCCGATATCCATCTCTTCAGATCATTGGAGCACTGACTGGACAAAAAAGTTTCAAGACATCAATAATTTACGTCAAAAATTGACTGGTTGATTTAACTTGAAGAATAATGAGATTTATGAGCACGGAAACGATTTGTTGCGGGAGTGTTGGCAGAATTACATCCAGGCAGACGGAGAATACTTCATTTGATGTTATTTGATACTTTCGATTTCTTAGAGAAACAAATTTTTGAATTTTTGGATTAAGTTCGGAAGCTTAGTTGGAGACATAATAGAAAAGAACGCGTGTGGCGCAGTGTTCAAGAAGGGTCGGGGCACACGTTCTCGACGGCCCGATCGAACGTTTATGACTCACTATGCATTCCACCTTTCTGAGGTAGTTAAATTGGCATAGGAGTTGTCTGCGAGGACGGCGTCACTGAGTTGAACGATAGGCCATCGCGAGTCATCCTGAAGACCAGATGTCCATTCAATCACTTTAAACGATGACTGATGAGTTCGAATGCCGTGTGCATCTCTCAAGGATTGATCAACACTGAAGGCTTAACTTTTGTCCTCTTATCTATCTAACCTGTAGTTGTATTCTTACTGTGCTTTACTCAGCTCTGTATGTACTGTTTTTGGCTCTCCAGTACTATATGAGAAATCGAACATGTTGTCGATAATAAGTAGTTGAAGGGAAGCTTGAACCCGTACGTTGCCCTTTTTGTACCAGTTAAGTATCATTCGTTGCCGTTTTCCTACCAATTAAGTATTATCACCTTGATGAGCAACTTTGATCGCTGTAGTGTTCTTTTACCAAATGGAGTAGTATGTGATTGGTCAAAGAGCCGTATCGGCACTGTACAGTGAATACGTACTGTAGTCAGCTCAACATTTATAATTAGATCTTGTCTCTTTCCTAGTGAACTGACAGTGACAATAATGGCACAGATTTCCGCTTTGCTGGATGCTTTCATATAGTCAGCAAAATTCAAAGGTATGGTGTAGGCAGTATTCCGCTGGGCCCCCATGATCCTTGATAGTTTAGTGGTCAAAGCAAAGCTAGAATAATAGTAACATCAAATGGATGAGCACATAATTCTGGATGTGTATGCAGTTGTACAACGATTTCCATTAGAAGATCGAAGGGAACACACGTGGCTCTTTGTCCCGTAATGAGTTCTCTTCTGACTTCACCTCTTTTTGCTTAGCTGAGTTAAGGCATTCACCGCTGTAGTGCGAAGCAGCTCTGCGTAGAACGTCTCGTCTTTGTGATTTTTCATGTATGATAAGATTTATAGGGTATACTAATTTGTGGTCTGGTTTGCGTACTAAATTCAGTCAAAGAAGTAACAACTCGAAAAATACTTGCGTGATTTTCCATAAATACATCTCGTGTAAATACTTGCGTAATATTTCAAAGTACAAATCAATGATGTAGAGCAAAAACATTTGCGTCGGGCCTGGATTCGAACCCAGATCTCACTCTTTTCGGGAGAGTATGCTAACCGTTGCACCACCCATGCTGGTTTTGCACAGCACTCTTTTTACATTACAACACGTTATTTGTCAACAGCTAACCGTCTGCGGTGTGGCGGGGCAGTCAATATCGACATTGAACCCACTATTTGTTGACAGATATTGGGTCCAATAATCAATCGGAAAAAGTAAGATCTGGGTTCAAATCCGAGCTGACGCAAACGTTTTTGCACACCACTCTACATCATTGTGTTCATTTGAACATCATAACACCGCAATCAGCGGTCAAATAAAGATGAACTCCAAAGTATATCTTGGAAATGTATGTTTTATTTGTTGAATAGTTCAAACTTAGGTTTGATTTTCTCGACTATATGATGCGTGTAATCGAAGACGATCGAACTGTCTACGGTCCAAGTCTTAACCAATTCCCTCAAGAATTGAATATCGGTCATCTATCAGCTGGTACACTTTGGACGTTGTACAAAATGGATTTGAAGATGGCTCTCGAAGGTTTGTGATGAATCAATATCCGATGAACGAATCCCGAGCGACTTACATGGATGCTGCAACTTTTATTTATGTTCATGTTTGTTTAGAGCATGCTACAACGAAAAAATGTCCAACACCGGAATACATGAACTTGTACTTCAAAGTGAAAGGATTTTACTTCAAGTATGTCTCTGATCTTCCACAGTACAAGCACTCTATACCGGAATTTCCAGCGTGAGTTCGTCTTCTGTTTTTTGTAATCGTAGGATTACAGTACGCTCATGTTTGATTTGAATGTCAACGTGGACAGACAATATATTTGTGCCCTATGCCTTTCAGGAAACCTTTTTGAATCGCTGTGCTGTTACGATATTATTCTTTACCCTACTTCCACTGTTACCTTTTTTCTTTTTCTTCTTTGTTATCTTGTCTGAAGCGTTTTCGAATTTTCTTCGTTTTTGTTTGTGAAGAAGTAGGGGCAAAAACCATATTGAATAGACTTCAAAAAACTGAAGTTTAATAACTGGCAGAACATCTTTTTTATTTAGTTGGTTTATTCCTTTCGTCATGGATTGGTTGAATGAGAATGATGAACACTCAATGGACATTCTGCGAAATGCGTACAATAGGTAAGTAAAGACGATGTTGTTCATTATCAGAGTTTAGCTTACTGTGGCAACGTATCAGAATAAGTTAACTGGGTCAGGATCTTCGTATTGCTGATATTGTCATTGTCACTTGACGGCAGTGCACTGTAAGTCGTTCGTCGTCACCTACCTCTCTATAGGGAGAGTAGGGGCTCCCGAGAAGATTGGTTGAAGAAGACGGGTTCTGCCCGACTGACGAGACTGTGAGGTCGAAATACGTGTATCGGGTTCAACATGTGGTCTGTTGATGAGCTTTCGCACAGCCGCGTCATACATTCTGTGGATATCTCTACAGCTCTAATTTATAAGGCAACGTTAAATATAATTAGCATCGGACATAGTTAGCATGGGAATGAATCACTCAAGCTCTCGTGGTTGGTTAATAGCCGAACTATGCGCTCTGTATTTGACCTTGTAAAACACCATTTGAGGTGACTGAACGCATATCTGGTCTATAGAATGACTTGCGGTAATTAGCAATGTAACAGTTCAGTGGCCCAACGACTCAAGTATCAATTTGCTGTCCGAGAAGGGATAGAGGGCTTGATGAGCATGTGACGAGCGGCTGAGCCAACAATCACAGATCTACTGCACAGCACTTTTAGCCGTTGCCCAACAAAACGCCCGTGTTAGCATGGGAAAATGTGCGATAATTGGGACATCTGGAAGTTTTAGGGTAAATAATTAGTTTCAAAACCACTTTCTGTTTGAGAACTGTTGAAGTTTGCTTGCAGTTTCTCGTAGCTATAAACTTTCTGTATACCGTCCTTGTAACCACTATTTTTTTGAACCTTCTCTCTTATTTTCAAAAGTTGGGCTTTGAACACCTTCCTGAAGTTGTTAAACATGATCGGTTTTTTTACGTCGCGTGTGATTTTGAGAATTCAGTGTTGGAGAAAGAAATTTGTAAATTTTCGTGGATTTTCTAACTTAGCCTGCTTTAGGGATAAAGCGGACAACTTTCCACAGACATCTGATCATACTCGATTCTCAAACAGTGTTGTCGATGTCTTCACGCAGTTGAATGAAGCATTGAAATTGCTTAAGCAGGTAAGAATGAAATGTACATATTCATCCATATTTGAGCTGCATCCGAGACTGAATGAGATACGGAGTGATAGGAACAATGTTATAGTTATGGTTTTACACATGAAGTTTTACCTAATCTTTTTATATCATTGAATTACAGAGAACCCTTTGAAACGCGCACGATAGACAGCGCTTAAATTGGCAATGATAGAAAATATCATCAAAGTTTTATAGGGTTAGCAGCATCTAAGGTCGCATCTGGCGCTAAGGATTGACATAAATACTAATTTTGAATGGCGTCAATGACAGCTCAGCATTCTAAGCTTGTGATTCACAAGTGGTAGTTAAAGTTCGGTACATTGATGGTAACTATCTTAGAGTCGTAGCGAATTGACCAAAGCGATGTCAGGAGAATTTCAGACCTATAGAGATATTTTATTTCAATGTTCCATCTTAATCTTTTCGTAAATATTCCAGATGGACTGTCCAAATCCTGTTGTTTATGCTGATATGATGAAGAGATTCAGTAAAACCTTGAATAAGGTGAGGATTTCATTCCTCATTGTTAGGATTTTTGATGTTCTTTATGTTATTCCAGAGTTAGGGATCTTATTACGCTTCATTCAGACAATGTTATAACCATATTTCATTTGTAAGGTCTAAAAAATATTATAAAAAATTCTTCGGATCCTTACTTGACAGGTTTCATGCATTTGAAGTAACAGCAAAGTTTACAACTTTTTGGCACTTTATTTAATCCGTCATCACGGTGTTTTCTTTTTTTCTCTCTCACTGTGCGCATCGCAGTACTTCTAGCATTCAAGTCGTTTATCGTCTTCTTCTTGAGCAGTGTATATTACTGGTTAAGCGAGTCTTATTGGAATCTATTGCCTTACTACGGGATTCCACAGGGCGTTGTTGTTGACCGCCGGAAAGAGGCGGGGGTGGAGCTCGGCTTCACGCGCGCCGCGAAGAGCATCACAACCAGTGGGCCACGGGACCCCCAAGTTAACAATTACCATGCTTAAATCACGGCATTGATCGTCTGGTAATAAGCAAGGATGTTTAGACGCCTAAAAAACGTTCTTTGAAATGATCAGGCATAAGAATTAGGTTCAATAAATTTGCGCAAGTCAAATCTACTTTTTAGTGACTTAGCTTAACTGTCAAACTGATTGATAGGATACGATAACGATCTCAGCTCTACCTGACTGTCTGATTTGGTCTTTGTTGTTCCTCACTTCACCTATCTAGACTACTTTCCTTACTGCTGTCTTTCCTATTAGCGGATCACAAAGTTTTATATCAAGGATACTTGCCAACAAGTCAACTAACATAATCAAATCAAAACATTTTCCCTTTTCTGTTGGCGTTCTCATCTCTTCATTGTTGTTTTAAGGTCCTTCTTGCCTATGCAGACATGGTTCATAAAGACTTTCCGAAATTTTCTTCGAACGAGAAACTTGCTTGCATACTTATGAATAACGTACAACAGCTAAGGTATGTCGACTGACAGAAATCTTCGAAAAACTAATACTTGTAGATATTTAGCTTTGTCCTATAATGAGAAAAAATCAAAGGCGTAGCTATCTGATTTCAAAGTGTTTATTTCTGTAGAGTACAACTCGAGAAAATCTACGAGACAATGGGTGGCGAGGAATTGGATCCGGCATGTAGTCAGGTGCTCACAAATCTCCAAAAGAAGCTGAACAACGTGTTAGATAAGCTGTCTGGCCAGGTCTGTTTGTTTATTGGAATGTGTTTTCCGCCGTGTAGCAGAACATTTATGAAGATTTGATATTATTTTCCACCTTTTTTTTTAGTTCGTCATCACACTCGAACCAATGATACAAGAACAAACAAATAGGCTAGGCATACTACTGTCAAAAATCAAGGGGCCTCAACTCCAAAAGACACAAGTCGCAGCAGTAAGAATTTCGCTGTTTTCAAAAGAGTTGTAAATTTACTCTAGTTCACTTCAATCATGCCTTTACATTCGAGTGCTTTATAGACCTCTCGCAAAGCAATATACAATTTGATAACAAATCTTGAGCCTATCATGAGGTCTGTTATGGCGTTTATATAGTGCTAAACACGTGTTTTGACATTACAGCCTCATCATTAGTGTGGAGCTTTTCGGTTCAGCCAACCCCTTAAGGGGAATAAATTCGTACATTAAAGGAATCAGCACCAAGTTAACAAATTACTGCATGTCAGGTGATAACATCACCGCCATTGCAGTGACGAGCAGTTGATCGCTTATGACTGGTGATGACGGGGCATGCGGTGATTTATTTACTCGGCTTCGATTCCACTATATGTAGGGGGTCTATCTCCCGCAAGAGATTGGCTTAACCGAAAGGCACTGTGCTACTGATGAAACTGCAATGCCGAAACACGTGTTTACACTGTATAAGTGCCGTAAAAGACGTCATGGTAGGCTCAAAATACGTCATCACTTCAGTTACTCAAACATCTGTGTGTTATGGTGAATCGCAGATTTTTATGCAGTAATTGAGAAAATAACATCAAGACATGTGCAGTAGAATACAATAAATATCTCTCTCTTTTAAATTTCAGGAGGTAGATACTGTGTTAGAGCCACTTATGGATTTATTAGAAGGTTCACTTCAACGATACTTCCAACAATGTGAGAAGACTGTTCTCAAGTACATTTTAAAAGTAAGTGATGTTAGGTAACGATAGGGAGCTCTTTGATTTGAGCACATTTTTCTCAAACAATGTTCAGGAACTATGGAGAATTACGATAGTGTGCATGGAAAAGACGGTGGTATTACCTCCACTAGCGGACAAGACGGTTGGTTTGCCTCTTCTTTGTTTCGTATAACATTTATATTATCACCAAGGGGGTGATCTTTTATTTCTTTGATGAGAATTTTTTCTAGTTATTAAAACAGCTGCCGAATGCCAAAATCCAGGATGTAACAAAGCTCATGTCTACTAACATCCAAAGTATCAAAGGAATGAGTTCTGTGAAGGAGATGATGGTAAGATCGCGTTATTAACTCATCTATTCAGTATCATGAAATTTTGATGAAAATAACGTCAACATCCGGCACTTGTTATCAAATGTTGATAAGTCAGAAAGTCCTTGAGGCTGAACTGTTCGACATTATCACCGATGTGTTCAAATAAGTTCTCCAATTTTTCTTAGGTATATTAGTCTTCAAAATTATACTCATTTCTCTTCTGAAACTAAAATTTCCTTTTTTTTTCCTTACTTTTTCTCAGTGTTATGGTGCTAAATATACACTGAAGAGAATCGTGTGGTGAGCAAAAATTCGACCTCAGACGAGGAGTGAACCCACGTCTCACTCATATGGGGGGCGCATGCTGCCAATGCGTAATTTTTGCTTACCACTCATTACTCTTAGAGAAGGTTTTATTTCCAAATACGGCTTTCATTGAACCTTGGCGTAAATAATCAGTACCCCTGGGCTATTGAGCAAATATGAAGTTGGTGAGAAAATTCTTTTCCACATCTAACGCATCGGCCCTTTCGCCTTCCTCAGAACCTCGTCTTTCCGTGTCGGTGATCCACATCTGGTAGTTTGTCGCGATGTGGGCGCTGGTAGTCGTATTTGTCAAATCCACTTGAGGAGAGCACCTTTTTCTACAAATATACTCGTTTGACAATGCTATTTTATACAAATAATGCAATCAATTTGGTCTATTGTCGTGATGGCAATACTTCCAGCAGCAGGCGATACTTCATTGATTGACATGTAGTGTGGCAGTATGTTCAAAAATCGACCAAATGCATACGTGGTCGCTGGTCCGAGCACGCGCTTCGGAGCCTATTAAGTCTCTCATCACTCCGAGATCGGCAGTGTGTCACCATATTTGTCTTAAAGGATGGCTGCGCTCACTTGGCACATCGGCAGGTCCCCGCAAGTCGTTCTACGGACCAAATTTGCATTCAATGAGCTCTAACGATGCTTAAGAGTCACATCTCTCAACAGCTTTATTCCTTTATCGTTTGGAATATCTAAATCGATTTCGTGTAACTAACACTTTGACCACAGTGGAGAAAAAATTTTTAGTGAGAGCCTTTACAACGGCTTTAGGTACACTCGAGGAAAACTTGGAGCCTATTATTGCTCACAGCGTATTTTTGAATGTGATAACTTTTTTGTTGAAATCCATTTGAATTTGCATTTTTCGAGTTTTTCAAGGGTGTTAGACTTGAGACTGGTCAGCTGTCAGTTAGTAAGTCCTAGTAAGCTTTTCAAAATTCAGGTCAGTAGTGTTTTCTGAGTGATAATGGCGAGAGGAAGTAGAGTTACATTTTGCGAACACAAAAAAATTGTTGTCGCTTTAAGTGAAATCCAGTGGAAGAACCACTTGAAGGAAATTTCTGCACTTGGCTTTTTTAACAAGTTGGAATTTGATCGATCGCGTATATAATGTGATAAACTTTTCTGTCGTGCGATTCATCCTGTGGCGGTCTTTCAGCGCTGCTCCACGATAGGCGGGAAATGCTGGAACGTTACACGTATAATTTGTTTCTACTAACATCGTGTTCACGTAATAATTTAGAAAGGTATTAATGCATAAAGCGTATTTAGGCACCTCTTCACTGGTATTAAAGTGTGTCATCGCGAATGTAATAGTCATATATCCAACAGTAATTTCATATTATTACCAACGTGAATAAAATAAACACAACTTATAGGACATGGCTCGAGAATGTGAACGATCCCTGACTCCGAAGCAGTGCACAGTTCTGGATGCTGCACTGGATGCCATCAAAGGTTTGGCAGCAAGCACATTGATTCGAATTTTCAGATTCTTCTCAAATCTATACTTAACAATCTTAGGAGTATATAAAACATCATAACAGTGCGAAATGCATTAAAAATACTATCAATTTCGAGTATTAGTAATCAGAATAGCTGTCAGTTCAACTGGGCTTATAAAGCGAAATCGCATACCCGATCAAACCTATCAAAGGTCGGTGTCTGATAGCTAACATTGAGATGTTGAAGAATGAGTGGTCGGGCAAATGTGCCTCAGTGGTGTAGTGGTAGAGCAGGGTCCCCGGATAGGATGAAACGTGGGTTCGATTCCCGCTTGAGGTCGTGTTTTTGCTCACCACTCAATTCTCTTAGGAATATGTAAAACATCATAACAGTGCGAAATGCATTAGAAATACTATCAATTTCTATACTCAACGTGAATGCAATTTCAGAATGTTTCCACGCTGGCGGTCAGGGCCTAAAAAAATCATTTTTCGAAAAGAGCCCTGAGCTGCAATCACTGAAATATGCGCTCAGTTTGTATACACAAACTACAGAACAGCTCATCAAAACGTTCATCACTAGTCAGAAACAACAAGGTATGCGATCAAGATCTTAAGTTGATTCTGAGAATTTTCCTTACCTCCTTGAAAACCGCGAGTCGTTGAAGGCGTACTGTGTAACGTAATCCATCATAGATTTGCCATCACAAGAGCAACCGGTAGGAGAAGTTAGCGTACAGGTGGACTTATTCAGCCATCCTGGTACTGGCGAGCAAAAGGTCACAGTAAAAAGTAAGTTTGTAGCTCGTTTCTATTTTGCGTTTATGTCATAGTTTTGATGCAGAACCAACTACGCATAATCACATCTATAGATTTTCTTTGCAGTTTTGGCAGCAAACGATCTGCGGTGGCAAACATCATCTGTTTTCAAACCGTTCGTCGAAGTGCACTTAGTTGGTCCGCATCTCTCGGATAAAAAGCGAAAAATGGCAACGAAAAGCAAGCCGGGCAATTGGGCTCCTAAGTTTAACGAAACGTTCCATTTGTGAGTTCTTACTCGCATCCTTCCCAGTGTTTCCCAACGTCCCAAACTGTAACCTTCTTCTATCGTAACTAATTTTCAGTCCTTTTCGTGCTTTACCATGCATCAAAGTAGATCCACTATCCTGAAGACCATATTAATGAGCAATCATAGAGCATCTTTAGTTGGCTAATTGCTACAATATTCAGCTTCCTGGGCAATGAGGGCGAACCTGAACACTATGAACTGATGTTCCAAGTGAAGGATTACTGCTTTGCACGAGAAGATCGAATCGTTGGTGTAGGCGTTCTTCAACTAGTTAACGTTGTTGAACAAGGTAAGGAAACAGGCTTTTCGTCATCAGTAAAGATAAGGACAGTCAATCACGTCCCTATCAACTCAGGATCATGTGCTATGTGGGTGCAACTTGGACAACGTTTACATGTGGATGAAACCGGTCTGATTTTGCTGAGGATATTGAGTCAAAGGCAAACTGATGAGGTATCAGCTTCATAGGAGATTTTATCGTCACACTGTCACTTTGTCAAACGGACTTTTACCTGTGATATTACAGGTTGCACGAGAATTCGTACGATTGAAATCAGAATGTCGCCACGAGACCGAAAGCACATTGGTAACATCGGCAAGCACTCAGAATATCGGTCGATGACATCGTATGCACAACAGAGGAAAATTCTGATGACGATTACGGGATACCTCTTTCAGATGTACAAATGTAACTGTTGAATCAATTACGTGTATGTAAAACCAGTGATTACTTTGTTACTAGATTAAATGTAAGGATGCATATAGCAATTTTTCAAGGCGATTCGATTCAGTTGTTCGTTTTCGTTTTGCCTGTCATATTGTTTAGAGCCATTTCCAGATATCTATTTATTAGCTGATTGCTTTGATACTATTAGATTTTTGTTCGATATCCGTATCAAATATGTCGCCCACTGCTGATTGCAAACAAATATTTACTTTCATTAACATAACAAAACAACTCGATATTGTTATCACAGTGCCTTTTCACTCTATAGAATAAAGAATATATTGATACATTGAGATCTTCACAATGCGTTGATTATCTCTCAAATAGCAAGAAGGTAGCTTTTCACATAAATTGGAAATATTAGTTCAAGTTTACAGTTGAAAGAATTAAAAGAAGAAAAGAAAACCATTAAGTGAAGTAAATCAAGAGACATGGTCTCAATGATGCATTTAGTAAACAGTTTTGATCACTATCAATGGTCTGTTGTAGTGGTGCGGCTAGAAGGGTGGTCGTGATACTGTCCAGTACATTATGCGTCAGTTTGCTCCAAGCCCACCAAGTCCTATACTTTTTGGGTTTAGGAAATAATACCGTCGTTCGAATAGTGTTCGCACTTATCAGAGCTATCAACAGGACCAACCAATTGCAGAGAATGCTGAAATGAAAAGGAAACTAAAATACTAATCATAATTTATCTATTCATCTATTATTATGTAAGGTGGGTACTATTGGCCCCCTAAGGGACGACGTGTACCAGCTGATGCACACGAATGTTTGAAAGCCTTTCTAGCTGGACAAAGCTTTCTCTCAGACGCTCAAGAATCATTCGAAAGCTCAAATCTCAACAATTTCAACAGTATGTTTAATTTCAAAAAGTCTTTTTACCATGTTAATGAAACTATTTTTCACATTTAGTTTGCTTTATTTACTCGGCTGAGGCTTGTACATTGCTCTTCAAACTCTTACTAGTCATTCGATAATACAGATCTTGATAATTTTGATGGTGTAATTGGTTTTATATGCAGTAATTACTAGTTCTACTAATGATACGATTTTATCCTCTACGCTCAAAATTCTTCCACTATTCATGAATTATCGACTTTTTTCGCATGACGTCATTTTTAAATAGTTGTAAATAATGCAATGGTTGATATAAGCTTAGTTATAGTGAGAGCCATCGATTAACTGACATCGCATATAGCATGTTTCATCATATTTTACTCATGTTTTCTCATTGGGTTCCAACTTTGTACTTACTTATAGTTTTTCACTTTTCATTCACTATGATTACTGTGGAGTATTGTATGATACTATGGAAGACTAAAAGTGAAGATTCTTATCGAGAACCCTCTGCACAACAATAACACTGAATAATTACCAAAATCCTTATGATTACGTAGTAAACCAGCGTTTTCCTGAATACAGGCCACATATGTTCAGACCAAAAGAATATGTGCCAGTAAAGAAAGTCGTGCTGCATCGAAGTCATAGAAGAACTCCAAATATTTTCACACAACGGTGAAAAAAAAACCCTTGATCAAACAGCGAAGATCGCGCACCACTGCGCAATTCGCGCGCCTGAATGTATGGAAAAGAGTACTGAGTGTATTAGTGAAACGATAAAATCATCAACAAAAATTAGCTTAACTTAGGGAATTTCAGGTTGAGGGAAAAGTTTCTCAATACCCACAAAAAATATAATTTCACTTTGCTTTACACAGTACCAGTCACTATAAATTCATGAACATAGCTTAGGAATATTTTCATAATCTACCGAGTTTACGATTGAATGAAAAGTATCCAATATTGATCCTTCGAAGGCACGCGCTGTTTCAGATGGACAGTGCCCCACCTCACAGCATAAAGAAAGTCTGATGATAGGGAGTGAGCTGTCTTTCCGCAACCAGTCTACAGTCTAGATGCTGCGTCGTCCGATTATCGTCTTTTCCGCAATGGAACTGCTCCTGCGCGGATGCCGATTCGCTTAATCAAGTTAAATAGGCATGTCAGGAGTTTTTTGCTTCATAGCCCAAGATGGTAATTCTGGCAACTCCGAAAGCTTGCAGATCATTGGCAGAAGAAGAACAAATGGAAGATTCTGCTTGTATGACATTGGAGATCAAAGTAGCAACGGATCGACTATATTTTGAGCCTTTTATGAGGTCTATAATGGCACTTATACAGTAAGTGCCCCCGTGTTTCGGCATTACAGCCTCGCCAGTTGCACGGTGTCTTTCGTCGAAGCCAATCCCTTGTAGGACGCTTTCTTCTTTACATAGATTGATTACCAAAAGCTGTGTCATCTTACAAAGACATGAAATGCAACTTTCTCCCACTAGTAGGGTAGTAATGGGACTTCTTGAAATAGAACGAACTGTTAGGAAGCAATACGATTGGAATCTACTCAATCTATCTTTTACATTTCGGAGAAAATGGAAACAGAAGACGGAACGCTAGAAGAGTCATTACAATGTAGATTTTACAACACTATATATACATATATATATATGTATATACATATATATATATGTATGCATGTATATATATATATATGTACATATAATTTCTAAGAATGTTTGAAGCCTTATACGCCAGGGTCATACACGCGTGTTTCGGAGAACTCACCCTCCTCGTCAGTGATCCGCGCCCCACGTTAAGCCCTGTACTGTAGCAAGGAGGGAGGCGTGCCATCACACGTGTGATGTAGGGCACCTCTAGCCACTGCGCCTCATCCGTCTCACTTCCGATGGATATTCCCACTATTTACACCATTAAGAGTGCTCGCAAGGTTTGTTACATGATATCATATTTGGGGAAAATAGAATACTTACGCATTCTGAAATGAATCAATGCGGGAGGTATCGTAATTTGCTAGTAGCTAGCGCATATTTCTTGCTTGTTCATTATATTGACACACCTAGTTTTACCTACAATTTCTCTTTGCAAAACAACCAAAGGGTAAGGAAGTGGAAGTACAGTGACTGTATATGCAGAGAGATTCGCTTTAACCGAGTTCATGTGGGAGGTGACGAAGTTTTCAAAAGGGCGATCCAAGTTGCGAACTTTTTTAAACGCACTGAATGTCGATTGTTAGGAGTGCAATCCATGCAAGACGCTTATATTGTCGATCTGTGCTATTTATACAGACAAAATTGTTGTTGATCATTATTTATAAAATTAAAACGCCTCTGATTTGAAACCTCTATATAAGCGTTAACAAATCCGCAAAGCAATAGACAAATTACTCCGATAGCTAAGCGTAATTTGCTACCCGTTGGCTGGAACACCAAATGAAAAGGCCCTTCTAAAAACAAAAGTTACTGCTAATTCTGTCTTTTTCAAACTATCCGCTGATTACAAAAAACTGATGGAAAAACTGTGCCCGGCGGGATGACACTGAATAGCATGTGCTTTGAGAACCTTGCAAACGGTCTACAAAGGGACAAGAAATATTGGCGAAATTGCCTGATAAAAAGTGGAATGATTTCAACTATTGTTCGCAATGAGAAACCAACTATTTTCAAAATGCTCAAGTCACGCAAAATATGGTGTCTATTAGGACATGCCGTTGCTCCTTTTCTAAGATCAAAACGTAATGTGGGAGCGATAAAGTTCCGACTTTTACTTTGTACTACTCCTCCACCCAATGAAAAACTTTTCAACGAAAGTACTATGTGAAAAATTGCTCACCACACTTGAATCCGATGATTTATTCGAGTACGCAATAGTTAAATAGTCAGCATTGTTGGTCTAAAAGAATTCAACAGATCTAGACTTGCACAACAAATTAAACGGTGATAAAATCTTATTAAATAAATTAGATTTCCTAAGATAAATTCATTGATACATACATGTAGATATACACTGACATATACTGTGAAGGAAGAGTGGCCGAGTAGCTAATGGTACAGGTCATAAAGAAGCTAGATGCTGGTTTCACTTCTTACGCTTAACTCCCTGCATCTATTTTAGATTACCATAGACAGGAGCTATTTGATATCCGCAAAAAGGACGAACAAACGCTCGCGATTTTCGATGATGGAATATTTTTACAAGAAAAAGTACCTAACTAAAGTGAAAAAAGCGAAAAATCTGAATGTAGGGAAAAATAGGTGTAAAAAAACTCCGGGAAAAAGTGTTCACACACGCTTATTTTCTAGCACAGACTGCTTTGATCTATAAAAAATTTTTGGGTACGTGAGAATTCCTTAGTCCAGTTATCTCCAAGATTGCAGAAATACTTGACTCGGCTTGTTCTACGATATAAAGATTAAAGTAGTACTCGAAACAACCCGGAAAATTTTCGAAGATCATTGGGACGATGACTGCGAAGAAGGAAATCGACAGCTAGAAGTATAAGGATCAGTGCACTATGGTGATAACGGATTGTGCAAATAAATTCTGTATTCAATCGTTTCTTCGAACCCATCATGCACGTAAATCTTTGAACATGTGTAATAGTTTCAAGACCAGTTTAGCACCACATTCCTGATACTGGATATGGGAGAGATCTGAAGAATCTCAAAGAGAGCGGCTTTACTTCCATTGCCTTACCCAACCTCTAAACATGTTTTTCTCGGATGAGTGCACTAGGATATCCCAAGGCTATCGCCAAATGAACCAGAGCTCAGATATTTTGCCCCATCCTAATAAATTGCTAATATGTGAAAAGCACGACACTTTGCGTTCCTGGAACAAGCGGATTTCATTGGCCAACAAAACTGAGACACAAGCGACTTGAAGTACAGTAGCTTGGATTATATGACGATTTTCAATATTACATATAATACCAGCATCAGATACAACGAAAGGATTCAACAACTTACATCATCCAGTTCTATCGTTTGTTGACTTGATCCGGTCGACACTTCATCATGGGTCAAGCCACCAGTCATTTCGCCTTCACTGTCGAGCATTCCTTTAATAAGTTCAGAGGAAAAAATTTTACGGATGACGAGTATAAAATGGAAGGTTCAATTCTGCACTCCTAATAGTTGCGCTCTTACAACCGTGTGGATCGTGTTATGACAACATAATGATTTGCGCGATCAAAAGCCGAGGCATTGGCGTTTGACTCATCAGAGGTTCTGAGTTTTTTGAGAAAAATTCAAATTCTAGGTACCTTCTCTTGACCAGGGGTAACAGAGACTATTTTCGTCAGTGGGACGCTCCACCAAATGATCAGATGCTGCCCCTCTCAAATCATGAACTTCTTGCAGAGAACCCCCAGTTTCAGTGAACGTATTGGATATGGGGCGAGCAGGATTGCCAACGTCTGATGTTGAAGTACACGATGCGACCGTTTTCCTAGCTTCGTTAGTCGAGACAACATCAATTCTCCTCTGCTTATTCTGAAAACATCACCCTACAGACACGCATATAAAAGATAAAAAATATAGTACAAACATGGGTCAGCTAACATTAGCAGACATTACCAGCGAAAGTTATTGCATTACGATCGGAAAAGCAAATAAAACATATGAAGCCCAGTTATGGAGAGTGATGTGCAAGACTCTCGCGTCAGGTGGGATTTGAACCCAATCTCACCCTATCCGAGGGCGTGTGCTGAACCGTTTCACTACTGACGCCCGTTTGACACAACTCTTTTCGAGTCCAGCGCGGGCCCCCAAATAGCATGAAATGTGGGCTCGTATCCCAACTAACGCAAAAGTTTTGCACATCACTCTTCATAACTGAATATATTATAACGTCATACCACCGCCAAAGGCCGTTAGATAAAATGTGTTCTGATTTAGATATTAAGCCTTTAACTCACATTTGCCTCCTTTTCTTCCCTATCACGGTCTTTACCACTGATCACTGGACTCATGCTTCTGCAGCGCGATCCATTACTCATATTGTCTGCCTAAAATGGTATAGCTGTGAAGTATGTCACGTGAACGGTTATCAAAGATGAATAGTAACTACAGCTTACCATTTTCTTCCTACCGCGCTGCTTGACTCCTCCTTCACTCTTGCGGAAACACTCATGAGTTTTCCGTATGTCCTCATGCTTGGTTTTCAGGTGGTTATAAAATGCGTCCCATCGTAAAAAATAAAAATCAAAACCAGACGCTTCCAGTAACATCAACATCAAATCCACATAAATATACATTTGAGGAACAGGGCGGGGAAGATGGTATTGCTTATTTCAGCTTCATTGGCTCAATTTATATTGATGCCTATGTTAACCCATGACGGCTGGTACGCAGACTATGGTGCTCGTAGGTGCTGTTATTATATTCCTTGGAACTATTTTTGAAGCCATCAGAACCTTTTTCAAACTGTTCTTTTACTTCATTAAGCAAAGATGAGAACAATAGTCCTTAGAAGCACGATCAATGGAACACTGCGAGTTGATCAAACGTTATGAATTGAAGACTAATATGGTAAGCTGACCATTTATTTTGAAGCTGCCATTAGATTTTCTTTACATGATCTGTGTGACGAATTTATCATTTATCTCACTCCACATGCTCTCCTTTAACTACTTGCTAACTCAATGATTCAGAGTGTGCAAAATGAAAAAAAAAATCAAAATTCAATATGCCTTGCAATCATTTTTGAGCCACGCGTGTCAGTGGTCTGTCAAACAGGGCTGGCTTATAGAGCCCGATACACGTGTTTCAATCTTGCGATCTCGTCAGTCGGGCACTTACCCTTTCTCGTCTTTTGCTAATCTCTGTGGGTGCTCCAGTTCCACTCGAACACAATAAGAAAACACTCGAAACGAATGTTATGATATATTGAATATAGAATATACTAGCCACGAGCAATCGAGTGTACAGCACTCTGTGTTCATGAGTTTTTCACTGGACATAAAGTGTAAAGCGTTCGTCGTCGCTAACTCTTGGTGTGTGGACTGGAGCACCCACAGAGATTAACAAAAGATGAGAAAGGGTAACTGCCCGACTGACGAGATCGCAAGATCGAAGCACGTGTATCGGGGTCTATAAGTCAGTCCTGTTTGACAGACCACTGACATGCGTGGCTCAAAAATGAGGCATATTGAATTTTGAGCTGTGATCTTAAGAAAACACTCAAAACGAATGTAATGATATGCATACAATCACCACCTCAACGCTTTACGGGGTCAACTGGTTAGAAAAATCAATCTTTGTGGATCCCCAAGTATGTTGAGTGAATAGGCTGAAAACGTGAAAACTTTCTAATAGAGTTATCTCAATAATTCATCAAAAATCAACTCGACTGGATGTTGATGAAGAAGATAAAGCTCTCAAATGGAAGTCAAAGCTATGAATGAATTTGCAAGTTTTGTTGATGACGGAGACAACAGGCGGAACCGAATAAAGCAAAGGCAGAATCATCACAACATGTTAAGTCACTTCCTGTCCAGGGAATAAACCATACGTAAAAAGTAAGCCAAAAATAGACGGTAAAAATAGGACCGGACTATGAAAATCTGACAGAAAAGTAAAATAGGGCAAAGCAGTAACGACATTGAAAAACAAATCATCTTACTCCGTAAAACTTTCAGCACAAATGACACACGAGAGCGCATAGTGCGGTGGTGTCCTTTCTGAGTGTTTCACTGCAACGTGAAAAGCTAGCGTTAAGATATCCTTGAATGGACGGATCGTGCTACACTCGGCACCGAGACATCGATGTTGAATTGGATCAGTGCCAACGAATTGGTTCAAGCGGTCTATAATCTTGACCTGAAGAGTAACACTCTTATGAATAACAATAATAGTAGATTGTGAAAACACTGTAATCCGGAAAAATAGAGTGGTCCTAAAAGGACTGTGGAACAGGTAGAGAAACGGTTTAATGAGCACATTCACGCTTAGACCTAAACCCCTTAGTCATGAAATGATATCACTTTTACAACAAGTTGCCATAGATATGATCTCAGTAAGAATGCTTTTGAGGGACCGCAGAAGATCGATTAAATTTCATCAAAATGTTAGTACATGTTATTGAGTTGACCTCGTGAAATTTAGCATACTATTCGTACATTCGATGAAGTCCCAAATATACGCTGATCTCATCATCCCTCAAATCAACCGATGAACTTGGGATTACCCAAAGCAAAAATGCCACTAACAAAATGGCCAAGTGATTGTGATGCTCGCCGTGGTGCACGTGGGGCAGGTTCCACCTCTCAATTCTCCTCGGGAGTCAACAACAACGCCTTATAGGGACGCCACAGCCACGCTGTTCTTAAGATTGCAAGAAGATTAGCTCTACCAGTGTTCTGCGACGTTTAAGAAGAAGATGAAACAGCGAACTGAGTGCTAGAAGTACTGGGATCCCCTCAGTTAGAAATAACACTATACATACATATGCATTTAAATGCTTATATACATATGCTTATACATATATATCGTTGTTATAACAAAAAACGATATAATGCCATTCAGATAACTAAATGAGACAATTTTGATGTTGAGTTCAAAAGCGGCACAAGAATAATCTCAGCCGGTGACAGCAGAGCTGAAGCTTGCCATATTCTTAACTACTGTACCACAGCAGAGCTGAAGCTTGCCATATTCTTAACTACTGTACCACCTTCTCATAATGTTTATGTCGCATAAAATTAGGGGATCTATGGCTTTTTACAAGTGTAAAGGTCTATTCAATCTGAGACTTACTTCGGACAACTTTATTTCCATGGCCATTCGCTCTGCCGTACGCTGCCTGAGGCTCATATTTCTGTACCTAAATAAAAATAAAATAGACACAGCAGAAATCAATATTTACCTTAACTTACTGCACAGAAAGATCTTCAGGCATAACCATTAATACTTGATCAGCACTAGGATCTTTAGCTGCCACAAATGGTGCCTCAACAAGACACTGAAACAACTGCATATCCTTTCGCATACGCTGAAATTTTAGCAAACATACCGCAGTGTTCCCATCTGCAGTAGGAACAACGGCTATTTGTCGACGGAACCTGGGAAAGGCAAAAAGGTCCATGCTACCCTATAAAAGTGGTGTAAACAATTCACGTTTTGGACTGAAAAACTGCCCTAGATAGAATGCCTAGAACAAAAATTCCGAAACCAAGTACTGTCGATCGTACCTTACCACCGTTCACTTCAGTTTCAAGAATAGATGATTTGTTGGCGAGGTAGCGTACTATATTGGTACGGCGGAGTGGAACGACATTTTGCGGGCCTGGAACTTTTGTGACGTTAAGAAAATTCACTTTGAAGATAATGGTTTTTTTTTAGCAAAACAACTCGACTATTATACCCGTTTTGGTCCTGTCGTTCTTCGAGGGAAAATTGCTATTATCCTCACTTTCCACTAGTGCGCGAACATGTCCTTTATTTGTGTTGCCATGTGAATTACAACAGTATTTCGTTTTATGAAGGACAAAGTTTGGAATACTGCGGAATAGATTACCGCACGATCTGAAAAACTCGGTAAACGATAAAGAGAAAACTTTGGAGGGCCAGTCAGACTTCGTTACCAAAACGCTCAGTGCTATAAAACCTATGCGTAAAGCATAAATAAGTAAACATTCAATGTTCATCATTTATAACATCTCGACGGATGGAATCTCCAACATATTCTTCAAAAAAATGATAGCTTGTCTTTGTGATAAAAATCATCTTATGGATTACCGGCACTCCATCAATAAACTGCAATCCTTTTCAATAATGTTTCGAGTCGTTTCATCAGCGCGTTCGACGTATTCATTCATTTCCCGAAGACCTGAATAAGAACATTGAGATAGCATGAGTGATCAAACAAACTGTAAAAAATAAGTTCACTTTGACAGCATATTTCAAACCTTTTATGGGGTCTGCTACGGCACTTATACAGTGCATGCACGTGTTTCGGCCTTGCAGCTCGTCAGTTGCACAGTGCCGCTCATCCGAGCCAATTGTTGTGAGGGGGGGAGACCCTTCTTACAAAGAGGAGCCGTCGAAGAACAGGTTACACCGCGTGCAAAGTCAAAATTCATTTCATCGAGGTTAACTTCATAAGTTCACAAATTTACCAAGAACCATGTAATCTTTATCTTGAGAAACTACTGTTGTTGCACAACCCATTATGATACATCGCAATCCTTCAAAGCATGCACGAAGGTAGCATATACATCACATCGAATGCGATGTCTAACGCTCAGGTTATCTCACATTCAGTGTGAGCTTCAAGTTGGTCATGATGTGAAGGAATAGCATTCGTCCACATGCAGCTATACTTCTCTTAGCATTCAAGAGTTGTACTAAATTGGGTAGAGGATATAACTATATAAATCTTTTATTTTTGACATCGTTTTATTTCATAAAAACCTATAAAATTACGTGTATTACCTGTAAAATAGGCTAACCATGAATAGGTTTCAGTGTGAGTCTCAACGTGGTCTTGTTAATATTCAATTGTCGAAAAGGTATTAAAGTGTGTAGCAATATGTATGTAATAGACCTAGTAAATGTTAGCGATATTCATGTTATATAGCATGTAATCAATTATTTTCAAATGAAATCATTTACTATTTCATCAACTTTTTGAGCACAACCACTGATTTGTCGTTTACGCCACGGACTTTCTACAAAAATTTGAGAGCAATCTTATTCCATAACCCCAATGTTCTTCTACACATTATTTCATGTTTTTTGAGCACATGACACTTTTTCTTCAGGAGGAATAACATTCGCTCACATGCACTAATACTGTTCTTAACATTCAAAGGTTGTAATAGGGTGATTAAAAGATATCACAATAAAATTTTTAGTTCCAACATCTTTTGCATACATAATACAAAGATGATCATATTGATCCAAAATAGATGGGGTTTCCTGTGTTAAAAATTTTTTTCCGGAATTTTAGTAGTCAGCCAATGGCAACCCAGAGATTTTTGTGCTGGACCTCGCATCTAAAATGGCGCAATGTCGCCCTCTGGTACAATGTCAGCATAGAATATGGTATTGCATTTATATTCGACAATGATAAATCGACACCATTTCAAAAAACTACGGCATTTTTACTCTTAATATCAATAGAATATTTTCATGTCTTCTTGATGAACATGCGCTGAAGCAGGAAAGACGAAACTCCCATGACCGCCTATCGTTCAATCTCGCCATTGATGGAATATCTCCTTGATTCTCTTATTGAGCAACTACGAGGTTGTTAATTTTAAGATTTATTCGGTACAGAGGAACAGTACAATGAACTTGATGGTGATGGCTGACGTCTCGGTTTTATGCCCTCTTCAGAGTCTGAAAGAGTCAAATTGATATGCAAAACACTCAGACAACCACTTTCATAACCAGAGCAGAACAGCTTACGTAATCAATTTGACTCTTTCAGGCTCTGAAGAGGGCGATAAAGCCGAAACTTCAGCCATCACGATCAAGTTCATTGCACACTTCGTCTGCACCGAAGAAATCATCAAATCTACAACCTCGTACTTGCTTAATAAGAAAATCAAGGAAAGATGAAATTAGTTTTATATTCGGCGCGCTTTTTGGCACATTTTTCGCTGAACATGGCCTTTTTGATTCTTTTTTGTCAGACGATATGAATGAAGAAACCATCCTTTTCGTAGAACAAAGATTTTTCATTGCACTTCTAGTAAGTATTCGAAAGCTTAAATCTGTGGCTACAACGCTACGTGGCTGTTTTCTGAAAAAGTCTTTTGATAACGCTCCAACGAAAAGAAAAGATTTGTGTCTCCCAAGCGCATATTTGTCACAGAATAGAGTTCTCTTTTAGACAATCCCTTTGAGGACGGCGCCATTTCCGGTTGGCGGGCGCTTCGGACGGTTACGAAGAAAGGCTGCCGATGCGTGCTTTAATGCTAGTGTGGTAATTATCTAATGAAATTCTTACTTTTTCGTCAACAAATGGGATTTCTGTGTACTTTAATAAGGTTGTTTTATTACATATAACGCAATTGCTCCATTTGTAATCCACGTTTTTAAAGGGAAGATCAAGTAATTATGAAAAACCATATTAAGACCTTTATCGAACATTTCTATGATATTTTTTATACTAACCCACAATTCAATCAGGTATATTCTCCATATCTTTCAAATTCCATCTACTTTGCTGCATAAATTATATGAATATCTATAGCAAACCTCCCAACGGAGATTGCTGTCTTTTTCGGAATTACATGATAATTAGGCAACGCAGATGATCCATGACCTTAGAGAGAAAATGTTATCGCAGATGTTCCAGGACCATAGATAGAAAGTGAGTATTTTTTTTCTGTTTAGCCGTTGCGAGGTGTTACTGATATTATTTATATCAATAACACCAATATAATACCAGTGACACCTCGGAACGGCTAAACAGAAGTAAATACTCATTTATTCAAACTATGCCGAGGTTAAGAGGTCGGTCTTGGGATTTATTACAAACTGTTTCAGCCAGATAGAAAATGGTTCAAGAGGGGAGGGCTGCACCCAGCTGCCACCAACCTCAACAGTCAGTTCGATCACGGAGCACCATCTGAACGGTCGTTTGACTTCACCCGGACCACTTCACCTCAAATCATAATCGATCCATCATTGCTATCTTCATAGAATCTCGTTGTCGTGTATCTAATTGCTATCATAAGGTTGTATTCATATAACTCTTGAATAAACTTAATAAAATTGTGAGCGTAATAAAGCGCTTCCGTGGCGAAGCGAACTCACTTAAACTATGCTCAGCACACCACCGCGGTTAAGCGAACTGCCCGTGTATAATCAGTATCGACCCCACTGCTATCACCTATAAATTCACCCACTGGACCCCAAAGTTGGCTTGTTATTCTGGGGCGAGCATAACAACCTAAACGGGCCCCGCCCCCTAGTCATGCTCAGTCAGTTACAATAACATCATCAAAATAACACCGTCACTCAAAGTAACATTCATAGTATCGTCAGATGACGATACTTCTCATCAATCAGTCACTCACATTGACATGGTCATATGTTCACATAACGATATGTCGCAAACTTGTATATATTTTTTATTATATTAATATATGTATATTATAGGTTGTTTGGTTCTACTACATTGTTTGATACCACGTCATGATTTGGTTCCATCCTATTGTTTGGTATAACCCATATAAACCAATGAACCTTCACAAAACAGTACGAATCCACTGAACCTCCAATATAATTTAGTGCATCGGCTTCAAACCTTCGCACAATTTTGGTGCATTGGCCGCCCTCGTTCGAACTCGGGTCTAGCAGTGACCCGGCGCCTTTGCTACAAATTCATCATGCTGGCTGAAAATTGGAAAACAATGAGTAGTTCGTCAAAATAGTGCTAGTCATTGTATGTGACCCCATCAATGATTCTCATTTTTTGATTACTAACGCACTTTTGATTCCCGTTTCTTCGATAAATGCATAATTTTGTTCGAATTCGTCATTCATAAATAGGGTATGCGAAAGAGAAATAGGTGGATACGGCTCTTTTCCGCATTCTCCACCCTATCTGAGTCCTCGGAAGATAACGCATTCTCCAATTTTGCAAATCTTTTTCCAAATCATTCCATAGTTGACATCAAGTAAATTTGAACGGAGTATTCTATTTCTCAAATGGCCTGTTTTTTGCGATGTAACACCTTAAAAAAAATTTATTTCACGTCCAAGCATTTCTTGGCGGATAAAATTTCTTCACGAGCAATTAATAATAGATAAAGCAAATATTGGCAAATTGAACGGCGTACTTAGTTCTTGAAATGGACTCTTCAGAGCGTTGTAGCGTTCAAAAGAAAATTAGTTTTTGCAAATATGGATCTCTTTCGACGTCCGCATTCTGTTTTGATCTTTCGGAAAAACGCGTTATCTGACTTTCTTAAGGAGTTCTACGAACTGTCTGATAGCTGAAGTCTCGAAAACCTTGAAAATATACATTGTTTTCAAACTGACTTCATTATTGCGCTCTAACAGTAAGAATAAAAATATCCTTCTCATTCTAACATTTCTCACTGAACAAAGCTTTTTTCGCTAGACTTTTAGTAAGTGCTCGATAGCTTAAATCTTGACGATTCCCTTAGCAACTTTGTTCTCAGAAAGAACTCCATATTATACTGTAGCTGTCAAAGCAAGATTACGTTTCGCAATCAATCCATGTGCTCTTAAACGCGGCTACTAGGGGTGAATGACCTGGGGCGCAAAAGGGCAAAAAGCTGTGAGTAGCATAAGCGTTAATCTTGATAAAATTCATATTAGACTTTCATTAATGATATTTTATCGTTTTCTAATGATAATGTGCTTTTGAGAACTTAGTTGACCCGAATTTTTATTGAAGCATGCACTTATCTTTGTAACCGTCCAAACGACGCGTCCAGCTGAGGGCCACAGTACCTTTATCGTCCGCAAAGAGATGTCAGAAAGCATTCGATAGCGTAAGATTCAACAATTTTAACGCTAATTTCATCTTCTCAAAAGCCTGCAGTGTAGCAAGAAAAATAAAATTTACTGACATAGGCAGGCACTTTTTGGCAAATGTAAGGGCGGGCGGAGGGACGCAAAGGGTTGCCCGCGATTTCAACACGGCGATTGGTCAAAGGCGTTGATGCGTTTACACATGTGAAAGGAGAATTTCGTTATTCAGTTAGCAATGTTTTCACCGCTTCGAAAGAAATTCTAGATAGAACTTATGGCTCTGATACAAAAATATTTCCTGTACAAGTTCCCGAATGACCGACCGCCAAGCGCGAATCACATGTAGTGCGCGATTCTGGTCACTGATCTTATGAGGTGATCCTTGCATTGGAAAAACTTTCATTAAATGACATGACTCTACTACTCCAAGATGTCATTTACAAGTTCACAAGCTCTTTCTGCCGAGGCTGCTTGAGCTTAGATTTATTAGCGAGTATATTTGGGAATGTAAATGAAATTAAAAGTATTGAGCTCGCAGAACGATAGATAAAAGTTTCTTCTGGGAAATACAATACCAATAACCTAGCAATCTCTGCTAAACAGGATCACAGATTAGATTAAATAGATCACAGATTTACAAGCAAAAATGATCCGAGTGTTGAACAAAATTCTACTTTTATGCTTCAGTGCATTGAAGACCCCTTGTAGAAATTAAGTTGGCGTTGAAATTGCTGAGAGTCAAGCTCTTGAATAACTACTAAAACTCTTCAGAAAGAAAAGCAAAGCGTCTTTCTCAGAGTTGAAAATATGTGCCGATATCGGAAAAAAGTCATTTTTTGTACCAAAGATACCTATATGGAAATCTTCATGTCATATTTCATTTTTCCGTTATGACAAGGTGTTCCTATCATTTACTCTTTATTATACGAGTACTGACATACTCACTGTAAAGTCCAATCATTGGTCTAATCAATCTTGAAGCGAAACGTAAATTTCTTTTTGGTCGCACGACATTATGGCAAAATTTCCAGGAACCAAGTTCAGGCTGAGTTCTGAGCTCTTCCTGCCATCGAATATGTAACAAGAATATAACAAAAAGGCTCTATTCGACAAGAAACCGAGCAAAAGCAGTGGAGAACACGCCATAACTTCGGATGTGAAACGTAGATTCCTCTTTGTTGCTACGCATCAAAGAATGCCTCTTCAGAAAGCAAGCCTACTGTTAGATTGGCCTTTTCCCGAGCTATCAAATAGCTACTGAGATTGCCTTCAACCATCTGTTTCTTGAACGCCGGTACACTGTCGCAGAGCACATTGGATTTTTACAGAGAGGTTGAAAAACAGTCGATCAAAAGGCAATGTCTCCATGCTTAATGTATCACTCAGACATGTTTCCCTGCCCCACTATCACTAGGGGAGGAATAGTGGAGACGTGGTTTTGACGTGGCGGGTAATACTGCTGAAACATACGTAAGCCACTAACCTATCAATTTTGAAGGAGCTCAAAAGATATTCACTGATTACTGAAAATTTAGTAAAAAAATCTGTTCGGCGAAGGAACCTTGGAAAACCAATGTACTCAAAACCATATACACCGTCTCCAAAGGGTCGAATACGTTACATATAGAACTTCACACCTGGAAATGAGTCTCTTGCCGGCTGACTTTGACGCTTCATGTTTCCAACTGAATGAATGATGATAGAATGTTCTCCAAGGAAAACGAATCCCTAAAAAGTAAGTGATAAAGCCACAGCTAAGTTGTGTTCCCGAGTTTGGGAGATCACACGCAGTAAATATTAGTATGAAAGCAACCACGCCATAAAAACTTGAACGCATGATTCATGAATAACTCGAAAGTCAGGGATATACAGATTTGCTTGAATTTGGATTCTTTTTATGAAAAAATTCTCCATAGCTTATGTTTATTACGCCTTCGTAGGTTTTATAGTACGAATAGCAATGTATACTGATCAGTGAACAGAAATTGATTATGATCTGAGAAGCAGTTTCACCTAGCAATCAAAGGTCCCAGTTTAATTGACGGATCAGAAGAGTCAACGACTGTTTTGTCACCAAGAATAACAAAATCTGATATAATCCGACTTTGCTCAGAACAATATGATCTGATAACATATTTTGAGCCTCTCAAATTACTCAAAACAAAAAGTATGACTATCATGCTTCACCAGTCACGAGCAATCAAGTGTACAACACTGCCCGCATGGTGATTTTATCACTCAACTGTGAGTGTAAATATTTCGTCACCGGTTCTTCTATGCAGGAGACATCACCCTGCAAACTGAGTAGACCGAAACGTCGTGAGGCACGAGGATGTAATGAGGAAACACGTGTCGTGCCATGTAGAAGTACCACAGAGATCTCATAAAAGGCGCCGTTGTCGATACCTTCATTTGTAAGCTCATATTCCCAAGGAATCGGCCGAACAGAAAGGTATTTTGCTACTTATGCCGAACAGAAAGGTATTCTGCTACTTATGAGCCTAGTAGCTAAAAACAGCAGCTGTCCAGTAATACATATGTCCCGTAGTAATCCTCATAACAGGTCCAAACGTGTTATCATGTTATCACATCCTCATAAGAGGCTCAAAATATGCGATCAAAATCTTATTTTTTTGTGTGCGATTTTCTAGAAGCTAGTATTTATTTCTATTTAGAAGTTTATAATCTGGCAATGAAAGTGTGACCAATGAATCCTGAAGCGACTGTATTCCATAAAATTGGAACCAGATAATTTTCCGGGGATTTTTACTCCGATCTTCATTCATTGAACACAGCAAGGATAGACATTTATTGAAAGGTGGAACCAGTTGCAAAGAAGAGAATAAAAAATTACTGGCAGTGAAATAAAGTGATCATCGCACATGATGAAGCTAAAATACGTGAGACATCTCTCTTTCTCTTACTCTTTCTACTAAACGACGCACAAAAATTATTGACGGACAAAGTGCACAGACAAAATGGCCAGGGATCAGTCCATTATGGCGTATAAAAGATAATGAAAGATGAAATCAGTGTAGTACATGACAGACGGCTCAAGAAACAGGTAAGTGAAATGGAACGCAGTGCCAAGTACGATCGAGATTGGAAGAGCCGGTGTCGTTTCATCGCCTGAAAAACTCATTTCACAGCTTCTACAGGAAAAAGTCTGGTCTGGGTGATAATTTGAATAACTATCCTTTCAACATACTAATACTGGCAGTACTTCCCCAAAAGTTGCCATTCCTAAATTACCACGCAACTGCGTGCTGGCTTAAATGATTTATTGACCTCTCTATTACTTATATCAATTTGTTAAATCCGTTCCACGGTTCTCTTTCCTCACTGTGCGGAACCCCGTAGTTCTGGCATTCAATTTATTTTTTCGCCTTTTTTCAAAAATGCCGCAGAGAGATGGTTAAGCACGTTTCCTTGTAATCTCAAAGATTTTCTGGTTTGGCGTTCCATGAGGCGTTCGCCGCTGACACTGCTCCTCGTCGAGAAGAGCAACAGAACCGCTCGGCTAGGCTCTTCAGCTTACTACTGATTAGTGTAATTGGGCAAGAGATTGTAGAAAAGCCGGATAAGAAGTGAATGTAAAAACAGAATGTACACTGGAGTGGTGGTGACTTAGCAAAATCAATTGACAACGCCAGTTTAACTAGACCTAAGTGAAACTTTCTACTGATTTGTCTGTTGTAATTTAATCAACATTTAACATATGTCTTTCTGAAAACTGTTGGGAAAATTTTATGGCTATTAGGAGTAATTCACCATTACTGAAATAGGTGAGCGTTATGAGAAGACCATAGACGACACCTAGTGCAGCTGCAATGGTTGCACCGACATTACCTGAACGAAGAGACTTTCAAATGAATCGTTATCACTTAACCCCGTATGACCACAGTAGATCACTACGCGCGCGCGAATGCGTTAGTCTGTCAGGACTTCGTAAGTCCAAAAAAGTCTGTTCACGGGTTACTCCGATAGTCCGTGACCTTCTGCAATATTCACTCACGTTTTCGGTGCATATATATGTCTTATGCGCATATATAATTCCATTGTGGAACTTATCTTCTCCCTCGTTATTACAGCTGTCTACGATGGCCTATCAAAAAAGTAAATTTAGTCCCAGGACCACCAAAATTTACTTTATCGAATTAATATTAAAAGTTGAGTGAAAAGCTAAGCCTAGGCACCAGTCTAGCGAATAACATGCGACGAGGGCAAAACGTAGTCCCTTGCGGCTGCTATAACACATTAACCTCTCGAGGACCAATGTCGTTGGGTAGGCGGCGTCGTGTCGTCACTTGCGGGACAGTCAGACAAGCGGCCAGATAAGCTGCTCTGCATCTTTGTAAATGCGTGTCTGGCTATCTGCTTGCTTTCCCACAGGACGCGATGTCGCCACCACACTGGCTGAGTAAGATTTTAGGTCGCGCAATGAGCACCATAAGGACTCTCGCGGTCCATGAACGTTTGAGAAGGCCTAGTCTTGTATGTTAGACGGTGATAAATGTATATTCGACCTCATTCCATGGACAAGAATTCTACATAGGATTGTTACCAGTCATTCAAAAGCTTGAATCTATGGCTAGTGCGGTACATAGCTGGTTTTAGGCACCTCTTTGTAACGCTGTAAAATCCAACATAAAATTACATTTCACACGACAATGTGTTTTTTTTTTTGTTATCTCGCTTATATTTCGCTGGACAAAATTCCTTCTTTAAACTACTAGTACTCTTTCCAAAGCACAAATCCCAAAGAACTCAAAAATGTGTTTTTTTGTGCAGAAGATTTTCTAATAGCGCTTTAGGAGAAAGAAAACATTTGGTTTTACACCTTGCCGGCAGTGCTCGTTCTTCAGACTATTGGTAATCATTCCATAGCGTAAGTTTCAATTATTCTAACGGTGTATATTGCTCATTTTCTGGAAAGACATTTCCTTGCAGTGCAGCAGAGAAAATAAGATCGGTTCACATACGCTATCATGTGTTCTTTAGTCAATTCATGGGCTGCGGGGTGGGGCGGCAAGGGAGGATAGCACGAAGATCGATCGATTCTCTCACATGAAAGTACGAAGTTAGTCATTCAATTAGAAATTGCTTCTCTGCTTTTGAAGAAACTTCATAAATGATTTTGATTCAGATATAGTAAGATTTCCTCTACGCGCTCATAACTTTTTCGTGCTTCACGCGGATTACGCGCGTGAGAAGAATGAAAGCGCGCGAAGGGTGTGCAACAAAATATGTTGTAGCGTTATCAAGAGGCTAAACCGACGAAGTACGGCTCTAGCCAGAGATCTGAACTTTCGAACGATTGCTAACTTCCTTAAGAAAAGTTCTTGTCCAGCAATAGAGATTGGCTTTTCATTTGTCGCCGTCAGCATACATAGAATCAAAATTTGACAGGTTTCTAAATAACCACTGACTCTAATCAGAAATGTACTCATAATGAAAAAACCACGAAAAAGCCAGCGTACTGTTCTTTGTGCACTTCGACTCCATAGGATCATTCTGCGGTGTCTCTCTTGAGGTAGTTAGCGAAATGGGACACAAAATACAGATACTGCGCTGGTACCACATTTTGCTAGAGTACTACATCCCACTCACTTCCCAACTATGAAAGCTCGTATATTTCAAATCTTTCTAACATTGCCTTAGTTACCGATATTTTAAATAGCTTCAATCGAGCAATAATTTCAACAATATTCCTCAAATGCTACACACAATAAACCTTCGAAAGAATTTTACTCGAGTTTCGCAGTGATATTACCAAGTTTTCAATTTCCATTACTTATACTCTGAAGTATCTGACCTGTTGTAGCCGCCTGACCAACCAGAACACTGTAAAACACAAAGTCACCCATCCCTAGACGAAGCGAATCTGGAAGCGAGACTCCATTGCTAATGGAAGATGTGAAATGATTCTTGGATTATTGTCCTACTTTCATGATTCTCAATTACACAAGCACGTTTTTGGCGGTTTGTAGTATTCGTTTGTATTAGCGAACTCGACTCTGTTTTCTGATTTGGATCTTTCTGATTAAAAGGGAATAAATGAAAATCAATCTCATTTGCGGGAAAAGAGGTTTTTATAGGAGTGTTAGCAATCATTCAAAAGCTTAGATTTCTCGCTAGAGCCCCATGCAGTCGGACTTTCTGAACATTATTTTATAACGCTCTAAAATCCGGAATACTATGTTAATAGAACCACGTTTTTTTTTTTCTCTTATCTCGCTTATATTACGCTGAACAAAACTCCTTTCTTAGGATGACAGTGCTCATTCGATAGCACAAGTTTCGAAAAACTCAAAAATGTTTGCCTTTTGAAAAATCTCTTTACGCTGTAGAAGAAAGAAAAGGTTTGTGCTCCAAACCTCACCAGACAGAGCTCTTTCTATATTAGGGGTAATCGGAGAGCGGGGGGATTACTCGAGTTTGAAATATTGTTATTCAATTGGAAAGCATCGACGGAAACTTCAGATAAAACCGCATGATTCTGATTCTACACAATATTCCCTGGACAATGAAGACCATGATATGCTTTTCGCGCTCTCAGCGAATCATACGCTTTTAGAAATGCAGGAGCATGGCGGATTTGAACATATTTTTTTCCGGATGTCACATCGTCGCAAAGGAGTGTTTTGAAACCGGCAACGTGGCCCTGTAGTATCAAGTTTCAGCTTTCGAATGGTTGCTAACACTTCTGTGAAAACCAGCTCTCAAGCGAATGAGATCGGTTTCCATTTGTTCCCTTGTAAACAGAACAAATAATGATTTCTTCGTTCCTGTGGTATTCGCACAATCGAAACGCTACTAATTTATTATTTTGATGATACCAAATCAAATCTAATAGTTTGTTGATCAGAATGAGTATTTTATTCTTCACGAAATTCTAATGGTTTGTTGATCAGAATGACTATTTTATTCTTCAAGTAATAGACTGGAAGAATCTTTATTTCCCATTCAGCTGCTATATTGTTTTTGATATTTCCAACAGCTTTTTCATCAGCTAAAAACTTGAGCGTTCGAGGACGTATTATGCTTGCATAAATCAGTTATTTTATTGTTAAGTATAAAAAACAAAGCTCTTGGCGCTGATCAATTTCTGAAGGATGCGCCATGCACTGATCCTCAATTTCTGACTTTGTTTATGGTGACTGAATGCATATATGGCCTTTACAATGACTCGGGGTGGCCTACCGCTAAATCGCGTCAGTGCTTCTTGTCCTCCTAGATAAGTGTAGTAAAAACTCATTTTCTGCAAGGAATGGATGGCTTGATGCGATAGGAGCGTGGAATCGAATCGACCTTGTGTGCGATACAAAGAAGCTCTAACCACTGCGCAACTTGCGCTCCTACCCTATTGTTACATTTAGTAATTTTTTTACAAGAGGAAGTGAATACTGGAGAGACCCCTGACCGTCCCCGAAGTCTTTTCCAGTCATTTGATGGCAGATTGCCGTCTCGCTTTTATTTCGACGAATTTGTGTCAAATTATCATGGCAGAAGCAAGTCCACGTAACGCAATTTAAGTATAATAACAAGTTACCAATGAGGTGTCGTTAGCGACATATTCAGCAGGGACGTAAACGCCATTCGATTTAGACATAATCATAGCTTATGCAGATTAAAACAAAAATAAATAGGAAAACCAACTACCATCATTCAAGGCGTCAGCTGCAGTGACCGGTGTGCTTTGAACGTTTCTATCTTCCTCTAAAATAATTCTACGTATACAAACAAATGTTCCACATGTCTTACAATTCTACGAGAGCGTTAGTACATTCATTTTCCATAGGAACATGATTTTGAATAGAATTCACCACAAAAAAAATTCGTTGCTTTTCACTTGATTGCCGCGTTCAACACTGTGTATGTTGTATCTCTTCATCTGATAAAAAGATGCGAATCCAAAAACTACCTTTCGTAGTTGTTAGATCCGATGAGTTACTACTGCTATAATTTGCTGATGATGACGATGACAAGGATGATGATGAAGTTGACGACGAACACGATGAGCTTTCCACAACATTCTTCTGGAGATCCTATTAAGAATGATTCAGATGTTCCAACTGTAAATCATAGACAGAAACGAACTGTGCATAAATGGTATCTAACTTTTTATTACCGCCCTTTTCATTACAGGGTACAACGTGTTTTATGGCACAACGACGCTAAGATAAAAGCAAAAGAAAAAGGTGTTTTCTCATATGTCAGCATCTTGGTGCTATGAAAGTAATAGAATAAACAGACATATGTTTTTCATAAATGGCCATAAAAATATAGAAAAAAAAAGATGAGAAAGATAACTGTAGTACTCACCAAGCGGGGAGCCTCTGTGTCGTCGAAAGAATTTTCATCGCCACTGGAATTCGAATCATCACCGTTCTCATTCATCTCCAATTCAACAGCTACTTCGTCTTCTGAACTGAGGTCACTTTTCTTGTCCTTCCCAATTCTTCTCTGCGCTTTCATTTTACTGTTTCCAACACGACCCTTCTTTTCCGGAATGTCGTTGACCATTTCTAGCTGTTCTGTGCCAGCTGTCTGCCGTACTCGTCTCCTCAACAGTGGTTGCTCTACCCCTGGCACAATGCCATCCTAGAATATATCATTCCGTTTGTATTCAACAATGGTAAATTGACATTCATTTCAAGATTTTCGGCATTTTTACCCTTAATAACGATAGAATGATATTGTTTTCTTGATGAACAGACACGAGGCTGTTAAGAGAAAAATTATTGATTACGATACAGTACAGCGATAATGGTTTGGGTTTTGGCGGTTTCGCCTTCTTTAGAGCCTAGAAAGATTATGTTGTCCCGCAACCTACTCGGTTAAACACTTTCATAACGTCATCAGAGAAGCGTCAGCATAGGTGGTGAGCATGAGCTCTCGTAGAGTATATTTAATCTCTTGTAAGGCATGCGTGGACCAACACATTGGCGAGACGGGTAGATCACTGTGCCTCCGTATAAAGAACAATTGCTTGGAAATGTGAAAGTCTAACATAACACTCCACTAGTCACGTATAGAGCACAAAAACGTAGCGAAGGTTTGATATAAAAGTCAGTGTTCTCGCCCAGGAACGTGCGTGAAAAACGTTTCAGCTTTTTTGGTAAATGCCAAAAATCAAAATGTGAACATAAAGAGGAGTATCTTGTGATTACACGTAACCACACGCCGTACCTCAAGCTAATTTTTGTGACCTGAGTCAGGCACATTTCTACGGTAGGCAAAATTTTGCACGGATGTCTACTGTGTATAATGGAAGATTTGACACGACGAAGAGGTAAGTTCAAACAGAATTATTTCGATTTAACCTCTTTAGCGGTGGTGCGACTTTATAGTATTACGGAATAATGTAGAGTGATGTGCAAAACATTGGCGTCAGCCCAGCCGGGACCTGATCGTGCATTTCACCCATTACGAGGGCGCGTGCTCTATCTCTTGCACCATCGTTGGGTGATGCGGGCTCAAGTCCCAACTGACGTAAATGTTTTGCATATCACTCCTTACTTTTTTAGCAGTTTATTTAATTCGTCATCACAGTGTTCTCACAGTTCGTATCTCAGTACTTCTAGCTTTCAGTTCGTTTTTCGCCTTCTTCCTGAACGGCGTGGAATACTGGTTGAGCGAGTCTCGTTCCAACCTCGATGATATTGCTGTAACTTTCCGTAGGGTGTTGTTGACTGCCGGAGAGTGGTGGGAGGTGGAGCCCGGCTCCATGTACGCCGTGACGAGTATCAAAACCACTCGGCCACAGCGCCATATCACTTTACATCATTGGACAAAGAGGCTCAAGTTTAAAAAGGAAGTTGATCAATGTGAAAACCAAATTTGTAAATCACATTTTTCTGCTTAAGTTATGGAAGTGTTTGAGTAACTAGATTTTAAGAGAACCTGACTTATCAGGCTCCTTAAAGAGCAGAACTGCCGAGATTTCGATCATAATAATTGCATTGTATTGCAATCGATGAATCTCATCTCTCTCATCTCAATATCCCTCTCCCCCTGCCGTCTGCTCACCAAGAAAACACGGAATTATCATCGAAATTTCTGATAAAACCTCCACATAAACAAACTAAACACATTTGTGCTTTTCTAAAATGAAATAAAAAAGACCAAATTAAGAATAACGGACCTCGCTTTCTTCAGTCAATGAGAAAGATGACGTCATGACCGCTTCGTTTTGCTGTTGCTGTAAAGCTTCAGCTACCGTCTCGCTTTCCAAGCTTCCTTCCTCGCTGGATTCTTCCTCTTCGCCAGCATTTGGCATCGACTTAGCATCAGCTGTGAACATAAGGAAACGTAGCACCTGAAAATGTATTCCTATTAAGAGTTATTTACTTGTGAGCTTAGCTTTGCTACTAGTTCTGAAATTCTGAAATGTGTTCTAAGTATCAGCTATAAATTGCTATCACACAACGAACATCCTGACTATAATCTCCGGCCTTTTCTTGAACTTTGCGAAGAGGTCCAATAGGAGCGAGAACCGCAAAGATATCTAAAAAGAATAACGTTCAAAAGAATGACGTTAACCCCCTTTCACACAGTCCCTTGAAAGGAAGCGACGCCCCGGCGACCGCAGCAGTCGACGTTACCTTCCAACAATGTTGTAGTTCGCTATGAATTCAGACTTTTACCCGTACTAGAGATCTCTTTAATTAGTAAACGATGGAATATCGCAAAAGAGACTTCATGAGGCTATTTTCGTTTCAACATACCAAAACAACGAATTACCTGTCAGAAATAATACTGCACATTTCATGTAATGCCACATCTTTAAAAATCCGGAAATGTACTTTAGGGATTAAGACTGCTATAGGGTCGCTACTAGGCTTCGTTCTACTTCTTGAGGTTAACAAGTTTCTACATATCCATTCCACCTAACAAGGAACATAAGTCATTTCTGCAACCTTCAAGTAACGCAGACGTTTTCTCTAAAAGCACATTCGATCATGAGTAGCAAACAACTTTTTTTTAAAGACGGTTTCATCTTGAAGCAAATATAGGCAAGTTATATACCAGGAGGTTCACAAAAAATGGGCAATTGGCAATACCAAAACTATGAAGATTTAATTACTTTTAGTTAATAAATTTGGGGTTTATTGCCCTACTGTCAAAGTTTACAGAACGACCTCAGAATGCATGATTTGTGAAAAACGGTGGTGCTTACTGCATGTGATGCATTCTCATCAACAACTTTCTAAAAATTTGAATTAGTAGTGCACTTCACGAGCTGATATCCTTACAGAAATATAAAACAGATTATTCCCTGTTATTCTGTAGTTGCGAGCTCCTTTATCATCCATTAATTTTTAGCCACGAACACTACTTGTCGCGAAGGCATTTGTCACTGGATAAAGGATAACGCTCACGGCATTAAGTTATCACTGAAGAGATGCGCCATAGATTTCGTTCTCAATTTGCAAATTAGTTTGAAGAAATTGAATGCATATCTGGCCTTCACAATGTCTCGTGGTAGCCTCCTACTGCGTCACTGCTGCTTATCTTCTCAGACAAGTCTGAGACCAGTCTGACACCAATTTGCCGACCTCGGAGGGTGTATGGCTTTGTGAGCCATGAACGCGTGATCAAATCAGTCACCTTGGGTGCGACGCAGCGCACCTCTTAACCACTGCGCCACATACGCTCTCTTTTCACTAGATATGCGCACAAATTTTACGCGTACGTTCTGATTTTGAAACATATGGAAGCTCATCCTGCTGAAAATTTACGTGTATAAAACCCATCCACTAAGAACTTACTTTTTTCTGGCGATAAGATTTCGTAGACCAATCTTAATCTGAAAATCTGTGGAAAGAAAATCTGTGGAATCTGGAAAATCTGTGGAAAGATTGGTCTTCAATTGAATCTAACGAAAACAATGTTCATGAGGAACGGATGGGTTTCTAATGCCCCATTCACGCTCAACGGAACAACAATCTCCGAATGCTCCAGTTACGTCTATCTAGGTTGTGAAATCAACATGATGAACGACCTAGCTCCAGAGTTGAGCAGGAGAAAACGAGCGGCTTGGGGAACGTTTAAGAGCATCGAAGATGTAGTGAAGAGGACAAAGAACATACGACTCCGTGCCAACCTTTTCGACTCGACAATTATCCCTGCCCTGACGTATGCAGCAGAAACCTGGTCGCTACGTAAGCAGGATGAAAGATCACTTGCCGTTATCGAACGCGCAGTCGAAAGGTCGACGCTAGGAGTATCCCGTATCTTGCAAATGAGGGAAAGGATCCGAAGTTCCGACCTACGTCAACGATCGAAGATCAGAGACGCCGTTGTACACGCCAGGACATCGAAAATAAGGTGGGCCGGACACGTGATGCGCTTCAACGACAACCGATGGACGAGAGCCGTCACCGACTGGATTCCTCGGGACGTCAAGCGCTCTAAAGGAAGACCAATGACCCGTTGGTCCGATTTCTTCACGAAAGCGATAGATAAAAGATATGATGCTCAGCGAATCCCTAGAGCAGGTAGGACCCACTAGGCTACTCTTGCACGCGATAGGGAAAATGGAAGTGTTGCTCTGGCACCCGTTCGAGTCACTCGGCGATCCACGGGACGACAGGTGATACAGGTGAAGATTTCGTAAGTAGCAAGAGTGGCTCCGTGGCCGAGTGGTTGTGACGCTCGTCGCGGCGCGCATGTGAGCTGAGCCCTAACCCCTTTCTTCGGCAGTCAACGAAGACTCCATAAAACGCCACAGCCAGGTTATCCTCGAAATTGCAAGGAGACATGTTCGACCAGTATTTTACGTCATTTAAGAAGAAAACGAAAAACGAATTGAATACTATAGTACTGGGATCCGCACAATAAAAAATTGTGATGATGAGTCGTGTAAATGTTTAATATATGATAAATACCGCAAGTTCACTATATCATATCGGAAAATTCGCTTTGAAGTTGAAACAGCACGCTGCGAAATCGAAACGTAATCTTCATCCTATGACTAGAATGCTATGAAAGTCTACCGGAAATCAAGTACAGGAATTAGAACCCCACTTTTTGAGCTATTGATCATTTACTAATAGCCTAATGAAAACGGTGCATAACGATTAAATCGAGTTACAGGGTTCCCTGATTACTCAGACCACTTGAACGTGTACCTTGGCGTTTGAACAGGAGCAAGAACATGAAGAAAGAACTTAACAGAAGAAAGACAGCAGTGTAGGTCGCACTCGAACCTCTTAAAAAACCACCGACTAAATAACGGTTTTAAAAGTACGCGTTAATATAAGAGACGTAGGCTGATAAAAATAAGCAAGAAGTTCTGGAAAATTGTTCATAGTTCACTCTTTTTACATCTTTGCTTCTTATTAATAGTTTTGTATATCATTAATTCCAGCTCCAAAATGCCTGCGAAACCGAATGATTTGCGTGTATTAATCTACCATTACAGGAAAAAAAAGAATTTAACAAATCTTAGAGCCGTCAATGAGATTAATGAGAGTGAAGGTGTGGCGACAAAATCGACTGTAGGAAGATGGTTTATGTGATTCAAAGAAGGCAATTTCGACCTCAAAGACATGCCTCGTTCTGGTCGGCCATCTGTTTTGGATGGAAGTAACTTGCAAGCCGCTTTTGATGTTCAGTCTTCATCGAGCACTCGTGATTAGGCTGAAGAGCATGGTGCTATTCTTGTTTTTGTACCTAATGAGCGCATAAAAGCGAAACCTAGGACTATGAACGATACTAAAAACGAGAGACCTACACACTGAAAAATAATTATTGTTGTGCACTTTGCTAGATTGCGTGTAAAAAGAAGCCTCAAAGATGTCCCAGAACCTTTTGCTTAACCGTAGATACTTAGACCAAGTCAAGACTATGGCAAAGAACTCACAGAGCGCTTGAACGATGTCTGCTAAGATTCAGTCGGCTCACAACGTCCAGCCGGCTTTCGTAGCCCAAATCTCCGAAACCTACCTCATTTCCGTGATCCAGATCAACATACACCGATAGCGAAACATAGATGGGCCTCTCATATGCTAGGAAGATCAGGCGATGGATGCACGAAAAGACTGTGGAATGGACCCCAGATAAAAAACCCGTCTCCGAGGACAGCCACCTAGACGTTAGGCCGGCTTGTTTGTCAGAAAAATTAATCAGCTGCCGATGTTTTACAGACCACGGTATGAACCACAGACGCTATGCGCGACTCAGCTTTCCACCACGGACGACAATCGCGAGAAGAAAAGAGGAATGGAAAATGTGTAGGGGGGTCCGCACAATTTGTGAAGACGGCTCGTTCATGTATCTAAGCAAATATAATGAAGAAGCTCCTTTTGGGAGAAACGTCAGGGAAGCCCGAGTATATTCCACACAATGCGGCGAATTCCACACATTCTATACGATTTCTAATGATGAATAGAAGCTTTTGGAAAAATTGTGAGAGCTCAAAAATGAATGTTTGGCATATTGAAATTTGAGCTGTGGTCTTAAGAGAACACTCGAAACGAAATAATAGGAGTTTTTTTTTTTAGATGAATTTTTCTCGCTGAAACCGTCAGCGGTTTGTCGACACATGGGCATTCGTTTTGCTAAAATCATTCATTTAAATCCCTTTAAATAATATTTCATCGGTTTGCAACGATATTGTCCCTCAGATTCCCAATTTATTGTATGAGTACTTTGATCCATCGCGATGTGCACAGACACAGAGGCAGGTAATGGCGACGCTGCCATAATAGTACCTGGGTGAGATTCGACATCGCGCTGTTGCCACAAAACATAGCACGCGAACGTGAAAGGGCTTAATTAGTACAACCTTCAACAGAAGATTTCAAGTAAAATCTGATAATCAGGAGTGCTTTACGGTGCTTCAACCGCTCTTACTGACCTCTCTATCCCGGCCCTCTGAGACAAAGTTTTATAGATTCGCTTAATTTTCCCCAAAGAGGGAGAAACATTTTTACATTTTGAGCGAAAGAGCAGCCAGATGCATAGATTTTCAAAGTGAATATATCGCACCTGAATCTGCTTTTTCTAGGATTTACAAAAGACTTAGTCTTCGCGTGAGACAATGTGATGATGAGTAAATCTTGCTCATATCTGCTCGTCAAGAGAACAGCAACATATGAAACATTTCAGAGTTGGCCTTCCCTATATTATTAGTTGCTGCGCAAAGTATAGACGCCTGCTTGTGGAGTACACTACTCGGGAATACTCTGAGCCCATTCGATAGCAGTGAAATCTTGCAACTCACCCCACAGCGCCACATTCCAGAGAACAAACCATGCAGTGTGACTAGGAAAGGAGCGCAGATAGAACAACGAGACAAGACTGCAGTTTGAAAGGACGTAAAACTGATGGAGAAGAAGTGGTGCTTTACGATAAAAGAATGCCTGTAAAGAAAATTAGTACGATCTTCTTCACGTACGCACCAACACAAAGATATGCACACATGTATTAGCTACATATCCGGATAACTACCGTGTATCCAGGGCGCGTCCAACGATTCCACCTTCTCCCGCGATTGGAAGCCGACTACAGCTACTTTTCGTTACAGGACCAGTAGCTAAATTTTGGACTGATTCGCATGAGGTATGCACCAGCGCATTGACTGCTACTTCCTGATGCTGACATCACACCTGCACACATAACATCAAGAAACACCACTTAATAAGCCGGCGCAGACCGCATGCGAATCATTCCTTAGCTGCGCGGCCTGCAATGACAAGTAGCTGTAGTTGGCATCCAATCCCAGTAGAGGAGGTGGAGTCGTTGGGCACAACCCTGGGCCCAAAAAGTCAAGCGGAGATACAGACGCATACAGGTACAGACCGTATACACGTGCAGGGACATAAACGCATATATACATGCACATACACGTGCACAGACACAGATAAACAAACCTATGCAAGCACAGATATGCATATATATGCACATATAACAAAGTGTTGAAAGTAATAGGATGAGGACTTACAATGCAACCAAATCCACCGTATGCCGTGACCAGACCCGGTAGATATTCGTAAATAATCTTCTCTTCACTAATTTCCTGACTTTTCAGAAGATCGCTGAACATCGAGAAAAGGAAGATAATGATGAATTTCTCAAGGAAACAAAGAAACTATAAGAAAGGTCCGAGTGTAAAATTCCATTACTGAGCTCAAAATTAAAACTGCATAACACTATCAAAGAGTTCACACGATAAACATAGTCATGTGTAAGCAAACAAGGTTAGGACATCGCTGACTCGAAAAGCGAAATATTACGGAAGCCTTTTTATTTAGAGTGCTGTTTCTTTCCAGCGAATATTATGAAGAAGACGAATGGTTACGTAGCGGGATCAGTTTCATTTTGGGTTGCAAGGCAAAAGTCAATCATCAGCAATTTGAGTATGAACGTCTTCAGCTGCATTTTTTCCATGGAAGTGGCTCCCAAAGTTAAATTCATTGGCAGGAATAAATGATAGGAAACAAAGCTTTTGGCATTGCTAAACTGTGAGAGATGAGTGATGCATCCATTTCATCAAGTTTCGTCCAAGGTTATTGAACACATAACTGGCCCTTTCACTGGCTAGTGATAGCCTACCGTTGCATCAAGTCAGCGCTACTATATTCTCACGCATGTCTGGTATCAGCTCGCTGACCGCAGATAGATAGAAAGTTTGCTCGGCCTCGGCGTGGGATCGACCCATCGACCACGTGCGCGTTGCAATGCACCTCTAATTACTGCGCTACGTGCACTCCTACCAGTAGAAATATGTATTATAAAGTTAACATTTTCTGCATAAAGCGTGATTTGAGATTAGTTAAATCGAAATAAGAAAAAAAACATGGGCCCACTAGAAAAATACTCCAGATATGGCGAATAAAGTCAGCAGACATGACATGTGCAGCCAAAGTTGTACCAAACGGCGGTAGTCGTAGAGAGCGAGCGACAACATCGAAAACGACACCATGACCAGGACGATCATCGCGCTAAACGCGTTTATCTGTAAAAATAGTTTTTTATCGTCGGATAAGAGGGAGAAGAGTTGGCTGATTCCAACTGACACTTGTGAGCAAAAAACGAAGGGAAAAACAGAGCGACTCAGTTTAATTTGTTGTGGTCAATGGCGTCTACGAGAGTTTTGCGCTGTAGTCTAAACTATACATGTTCCAGAAACTTCAAAATATCAAAGAATTGAAAAAACAACTTTTGTCATTGCGAACATTCCCTCGTGATGTAAACTCGATTCAAACTTAAAAAACGTTCCTTCTCCCACAACAACTAGTCATCTGCCGCCGATGCTTGTGGACCTCTTTTCACTACCTCAGGAATGATGCTCACGAGATGAAGAGAGAGGTGCAAACATTCATAGGAACAAGAAAAGCTTCGAAACTGATGCAAAAGATCAGAAATTGGGACAAGCCTCTGTTTGGATAGAGATGTTTAGTAAAATTTTATCTATTGTTCAACATATGACACGACCACACTGAACTTGAACTTATTCCCGAATAATCCCTTAATGTTTCATTATAAAGTGGATTGATAGCCCGCAATAAGGGTTTTTTTCGGTTACAAGAGACAAAAGAAAAATCGACCTTATTCGCTGAACAGATACTTTTCATAGCAGTGCTAGTAATCATTCCAAAGCTTATGTTTTGACTACAACGCAACGAGGAAAATAATTTTGATCTATGTGTGCGAGCACGGTGACCTTCGGCGAATTCACCGGTTGCTGGGTGTGGCCGCAAGGTCGCCTTAGGTCATATCGATCGATTTTTGGGCATATGGACGTGTAGAGCAAGTCTCGTAGTGTCCGAATGCCTTAGAGTCGTTGTTGGAACCAACTAGGACATTTTGGCCTTCTAAATTTCATCGAACTATTCATAATAGTGATTGATTTATCCGTATTCCTGGCACAATAGAGGTGTTTGGAGTCTTTTTATAGCAGAGTCATATGTTTTATCTGAAATTTTTCTTTTAAAGCGGAATTATAATTCCTAATCAGATGAAAAAATGATTCTCACTAGCATAAGACCGATCAAAAATCGATCGATAACCGCGCAGTCCCCTCACCCAGCGGCCGGTGAATTGGCCAATAACCATCTTGCTCGAGCATGTGAATCAATATAATTTTGCCTGTTGCGTTGCAGATAAACGCTGTTTCCAGAAAATAAGCACAGCGCTGAAATCAGCAAGCATACGCTATCGAATGATTACTAAGACTTTGAAGAAAGAGATCTGTCCGACGAGGAATATGCGCGTCTGAGAATTAGTTTTATTTTGAATTTTACGGCGTTACAAAAGGGTCATTTCGAAAACCAGTCACTTAGGGCTCTAGCCAGAAATTTCAGCTTTCGAATGGCTACTAACATTCCTATGAAAACTTGATCTCTAGCTAATGAGGCCCATTTTTCATTTGTCACATTATAACCTGAAGGGCCAGATAAGTCTCTTTTCTGATTAAGCTAATACCACGAAGGTGATAAATGAAGTTTCTTCGACTGATGTGTCGACGTCTTCTTCTTCTTCAGAATCGTCTTAAGGTTCGTGGAGAAGACGAAGACATTAGAATTGTAGGCGAGTGGGCTTTATTTATCCACATTGAGGCATTAGCTGAATAAATAAAGGAACTATTATTGCTTGATAACGCTAAGGTTAAAGGGAAATTCGGTTTATAGAATTATCGCGGTGAGAAATATAACCGGGGAAGGGACGAGGCCATCGTGGTGAGACACAGTTATGAGTACTCATGAGATTATCTATATATGACCGCTTTGCTGACCATTTGATCTGTAAAGTGAAGACCAAAAAGCACTGACAATGCCATCTTTGTACTGATTGCCCGTAGTACTGTTGCCATTCATGAGAAACATGGCCGAAAGATGATCATCCGTCTTCATCTGATAGACGTAGATCCATGCGATCAACGTCATTGCCATATTCAACATTACTGGTCGAAGTAGTTTCGAAACCTGCAAAATGACTTTTTAGTAGCTTCAGAGAGTAGACAGATTGAAGATTGACAACCAACCTCATTGAAACTGAGCTGTCAGCTTGCAGAAAAAACTGTTGCATTGACACATTTTGAGCATTTTCTGAAAAAAGACATTAGATAAAACGCGATATACATATGGTGCTTTCGTTTGAGATCTAACTTGCTTATTCACTGATGCCATAGCAGCCCTCGGGTGCAGAAAAACGTGGGATGGGATGACGAAATGGGAACTATGACTCCTCAACCAGCAGTTTCAATTTCCCTTAGTGCTATCGCGACTATCACCTATGATTCTTTTTCATAGTATCAGCGCTTCTTGCGGATTTCAAGCTACAGAAACTAGTAGATATTCACTGAAACTTCTAAATTGAAAAAAAAAAACTCACTTTCTTGTAGTCGCTATACCGCCACCGAGCGTCAAGTCAACGTTTACCTTCTGAATCGAATTCCTCTTTGCTACGTGGATATCATCGCTATCACTGATAGAGGATATCAGAACTCGGAGATACCGGTGCAAACGAGAAAATTCACGTTAACGGTAGATATCCTCCACAATTTGCTCATTCGCCATCGAAGTAGTCGGAATCTCTCAAATCTGGTGTAACAACTGGCCATTGGTCCATGTTGAATGGGAGAAATCGAACCAGCACTTGACGAATAAAGAGAAACTCAACCGGTTGACTTCGTGCAGGGGGCGTGTCCAACGACTCCACCTCCTCTGTCCCCATTGGGCGCCAACTACAGCCACTTTTCCTTGCAGGACCCGCAGCTAAGTTTTGGAATGATTTGCGTGCGATCTGCGCCGGCGTACTGAATGCTGTTCGTTGATGTTATATGAGCAAGTGTGGTGTTAACATGAAGAAATAGCAGTCAATAGGCAGACGCAGACCGCACGTGAATCATTCCGAAACTTAGTTGCGGATCCTGCAGCGAGAAGTAGCTGTAGTCGACGTCCACTCGGGCCAGCGGAGCTGGGTCGTCATTGCCCACCCCCTTCCCACCCCTGAGTCCACGGAAGTCAACCGATTAAATTACTTACCTTAATGTCTTCTCAGGTTTACGGTCATCGATTTGGAGAGATCTTATCTGCAAGAGAATGGACATGATGACAGCGGATTGAAGTGCCTTTTTCTTTATTTAGAACTTCCACAAGGTTGGTATTTCTTTTTCCCACAAAATTTTATGGCTAACCCTTCTGTGGCAACTCCTTCGCCCGAGTCTTTTCTAAAGTAATATGAGAGAGATTACCAGTCTTGTGTGACACACTTAAAAAAACATTTTCCTTTTTTTCAAAAAATACTTTTTTTTCTCTTCTTTCGAAGTGTGTCTCACAAGACCGATGACCGCTCTCATACAGCTGTAGATAAGACTCTGACGATGGCGTTGCCACCGAAACGTTAATTAACCATCAGAATTTGAGGAAAAGTAAGTACCAACCTCGTGCAAGTTTTAGATAAAAATAACGACAGTTTGTGAAAACTTTACAGTTCTTTAGTCATGCCAAAAATTAGTGATAATCTGACTTTTGAGCTATTACAACAGAATGAATCGGGAGCATGAAGTCCCACATAGCTCTTGCTAGATGCTCCCAATAGAGCAAATCGTCGGTGCAAAGCGTTTCAAAATCGAAACATTATCTTACTCTCAAGACACCTATTTCTCCATTGCGGAAAATTGGCTAGCCAGAGGAAAAACACGAACGTGACGTCCGTCTCCTGCAAGAGATTTAGAAAACACGTCATCATAAGTAGTGATATATAGGAGGTCAGCACGAGAGAAACCAAATGCAACGGCGAAACCCCATCAACTACGGCAGCGTTCGAATTCAGGAATCAAAAGTGAAATCCTACGCTCCGCTGTCTTCTCATAGCGGTTGACGCTCTCGGCATTGATCAGTCCCTGAGGACGACGTCATGCACGCTTCTTCAACATTGGGCTTCTTTCGAGAAGATTGAAAATCAGCGCTGTTATACACCGAGACAAGTCTGGCACCAATTCGCAGACCTCACAGGATTGGAAGGCTTGATGAGCCTTGAAAACGAGGTCGAACTAAAGACTTCGTGCTCGACGCAGAGCACCATTAACCACTGCGCCACATGCGCTCTTGTCTTCTAATAGCACGTATCATTGACACTAAAGATTTTTTCTTCTTGAACACTGCGCCGTGCGCACTCCACGCTCCAATCTTGACCCATTTGTAGAGGCGTTGTGCGCGTGCCGCGCAGCGGTCAGTGATGCAGCGCGACACACGCGTGGTCGATCGATCGATTATTGATGACCGATGGTTTGACGACGCTCTCATAGCTGACCAAGCCTTCCTTCTCTTTGAGGTCGGCGAATCGATATTAGACTTTTTTGGAAGGATAGCAGCACTGACAGGATACATCGGTAGATCGTGGCGAATTGATAGAGGCAGATATGCATCCAATCACTTCAAACTGTGCTGAATGGAGTCGAATGTTTGGTGTATTTCTAAGGGTTTCTTCAACGCCGAGAGCGCCACTTTTTTATGTTATTACGAATGGGTATGAAAGATATGACGGGTTTGTAGCACAAAAGTCATTTGCGCTTGCAATGTCGTCTAGAATATGGGGCTGGAATAGATCACGCGGGTTTGGCGCACATATCGAACGGGAATTACAACGAAATAAAAATTGTAGGAAACTTTCCTTTTTGGTTAACATGAGTTTAACAAGAAAGAATCGCAGAGTACACTAAGTAAATTCCTTTTTGAGGAAATTCGATTGGTAATGCCGAGTTTAATTAAGCCCGAGTAGGTTTACAAAGCAATTGTTAAGGTAGAATTTTGAGTACAAAACCGACTTCTCTGAGAAGAGGAAAACGGCAAAACGTCAACGAAATATATAAACATAGATGTAGAGCAATGTGCAAAATTTTCGCATCAGGGCGGGACTAGAACCCGCACCCCACTCTTTCCGGGAATGCATGCACATTGCTCTACATCAATGGGTGTATATTTGGAACATCATACCACCGCTATAAGCGGTTAAATAAAACGTATATCATTAACAATTAGCTCTTTAATTAAGCCGGCTCGAGGTAGGTAATTGTTGAATTAGTACAAAAGACAGTACGAATTGTAGACTGAAATCTTGGCGTCACCGCCTTCTGCAGAGCCTGGACGTACACTGTGTCATTACTTGTATGAGTCGGTGAAAGAATCGATCGTTGACACCGCCGCTCGTAGATCATACCTGTAGATCGAACGCGGGTAAGGTGCCAAGTCTTGTGTAATTGCGACACATTCGTTTTACAGTTCATTTTTGGAGGTTCTTAGAGTGTTTCCAAAAGTTTCAACAATTTTGCGCGTTTAAGTTTTTGACTCCAACGCTACCATGGGGAATTTTTTTCGAAATCATTACCTCTATGCACATGTGTTTACACGCACACGAGGTCAATGGTTCGATATCGCTCACGGTTCACCAAGCCATCCGTTCCTCCGGGGTCGGTTAATTGGCTATCGGACTGGTCTCAGACTTGTCTGGGAGGATAAGCAGCACTGACTCGGCTCAGCGGGAGAACACCGCGAGTCAGTGTAAAAGCTAGATATGCATTCAATCACTTACAACGAAGCTAATTATTGAAGACGAATGCATGGCGCATTCCTAAGGGGTTGATCAACGCCGAGGGCTCGATCTTTTATCCTTTATCCTCTTATGCGTATGTATCTCATGTGCACCTAGAGGAGCAATTTGTTGGAAAGAGAGGGTGAGTGTATGAGTTCCGACACATTATATTCAATAACATGTAAAACGTGTGGGGATGAATGCATTGGCGGAACGGGTAGATTATTTTATGTGCGCATAAAGAACATCTGGATGAAAAGTCAAAATTTGTCAAGGTACCTTTGAAAGGCTGCGGTAACCGAGTGGTTGTGATGCTCGTCAAGGCACGCGTAGGGCACACCTCTCTCCGGCAGTCAACAACAACGTGTTATGGAACGCCACAGCCAGGCTAGCCTCGAGAATGCATGGAGACTCGCTCAA